>VZRE01004679.1:49676-82907 GCA_013396775.1 Cephalopterus ornatus
TCCTGTCACTCCAGACTCCCAGGTCCCTTCCTGCCTGGCTGCTCTCCAGCCACTCTGTGCCCAGCCCGTGGGGCTGCCGGGGGTTGTTGTGGCCAAAGTGCAGGACCCGGCACTCGGCCTGGTTGGACCTCATCCCGTTGGAGTCAGCCCATCTCTCCAGTCTGTCCAGGTCCCTCTGCAGAGCCCTCCTACCTTCCAACTGATCGACACTCCCCCCCCAGCTTGGTGTCATCTGCAAAATTTACTAATGGTGGACTCAATGCCCTCATCTAAATAATTGATAAAGATGTTAAACAGCTGGCCCAACACTGATCCCTGGGGACAGCACTGGTGACCGGCTGCCAGCTGGATGCAGCAGCGTTCCCCAGCACCCTCTGGGCCCAGCCATCAGCCCGTTCCTAACCCAGCACAGAGTGCCCCTGTCCAAGCCGTGGGTTGCAGCTTTTCCAGGAGTGTGCTGTAGGATATGGTGTCGGTACAGAGCAGTCTGGAAATTATTCATGGTTTGTGAAAGCAAAAAGAAAAAGTACTTTTTGAGCATGGGGGGAACACTGTGCTAAACCCATGTAAGTTAATAAAATAGTCATGGAGATGAATTATGTATTTTCACTTGGAAGATGTCTTACAGACTTTAGCAAGACAGGATACAGCAGAGGTGAATGAGAACCTCTCCTGGGGAGTGGGAACTTGCTCAGATTCCTTCAGGCCAGGGAGGAAGAAATGACTTTTCACTGGACTGTACTCCAGGACCAAAAAGCAGAGACTTCCCCTGTGAATCTGCTGTGTTGGGCCTCAGCAGGATGTGGCAGGGAGTCTCTTTTTGCACTGTAATTTATAAAATGACCCCACTTGGTTAGGAAAACAAAACAAAAGACACTCTCAAAGGAAACAAAAAGAGTGGAAATGAGTATTCAAGGTGGGAAGGGTTGATAATAAAACACAGTCTCTTAAAATTTTTCTTGAGTATTGTAGCTGTTACACAAATAAAGTGTTAGGTGTGTTGCTCAACTTCGTTGCAGGGTGTTGAAGAGTGGCTTTTATGGATATAAAAGCTTGGCAGTGAGGTTTCTGCTGGAGATTCTGGCTGTAGATTCTAGTATTGTTTAAGGATTTTTATGGGTTCAGTGTGTCCCATTGATCGTGGCTTTTGTTTGGGTTAGAAGTACTCCTGTTATGGAGATATGAGTTGGCAGGTCTAAAATGTTGATTTATTAAAAAGAAGTTTAGCTTGGTTAATCGTTAAATAAACAGTGCTTGAATGCAAATGACAATAAGGTTTGAAAACATGAGGAGAATCGAGGATGTAACTCAAATAATTAGCAGTAATATTTCAGGATGTCTTCCTGAGGAATGCCATCCCTTTGGGTGGATTTCCTAGGACTCTTGTTTGCCATAGTTAACCTCCATAAGCTGAGGAAAGGGAAAGATGGCTGAAACAGGTAGTTTTGCTTCCCAAAACCCCTTGGAATGTTATAGTACTACTAGCTTGTCTAATTTAACAAAATGTCTGTGGGAAGTCCTCCAGGGACAGTTCACTCCATAGTAACAGTATCAAGTTTTGTATTTTTTTCCCAGAATCTCCTAATTAAACCATCAGGGGATCTCATGAAAAATTCTTTAAAACTTTGTTCTTGTAAATAACCTTCTATATTTGGAATATCGTAAAAATAAAAAAGAAAAAAAAGAAAGCAAGATGCTTAAATTAATATTTTATTACTGTTGGAAAGGAAGAGTACAATTATGCCACGCTTTCTGTGCCCAAATCATGTTGCTCTGCAGTGCTGCTCACTCACCCTCTAGCAAGGCACACTGCTGTGGGATTAAAAATTTTTATATAAAAATCCCTGTCTGCTGCTGGTGAAACATCAGCTGTGTGATAACATTTGCCATCAGAGGAGAGCAAAGGCCACCCTCCTCCTTTTTTTATTCCAGCCAAATCAGTGCTGCACTGCCCAACTGAGGACCGGCTGTGCAGGAAGAGCTCAGATGCTCTCAGCAAGTTGAAGTTTCTGTCATGAATCTTTCATTGATAAAATACATGGGGGAAATAAAAACTTGGATATGGCTAAGAGGGTCAGGATGTGGCCAGGAACCACACGAGGAATGTGAGGTTCTGTACAGAGAAAGGTGGAGCAGTTCTGAAGGAGCTTTGTAGCCAGTGCACTCACTTGGGCAAAGGAGCTTCAAAGGCCTTGGAAGCACTTATTTACAAAAGGGGGGGAGGTAAAAGATGAGATGGGAGAGAGGGCAGGGTCCTTTATGAATAAGATTCTCCAGCATCTTTACTCCTGATAGTGAAATCCCGGTAAGAGGTTCAGAACAGAGGGAAAGGATTTTCTAAACCCTTTTTTCCTGCCCTTGTTCATGTTACTGCACCCATCCTGGAAAACAAAAGTGAAAGGTGAACTGGAACCTCAGCTGAGTGATGTCCCTAAAATGTGGAAGTATTTTATTTTTGGAATATCAGGTGAAATCTCTTGCATTCTTCAACTGAAACTGTTTATCGTATACTAACCTGGTTTTGGAGAAGGGTTTCAGCTGCCTACAGCCTGGGTGAATAAAATAAACTGTTAAAACCAACCAAAAACATCCCTCTCCTGTTACAACTCTGACTTGGGACCTTTTTAATACAGTGATTACAGGTTGAATCGACAAGATGTAACAAAAATCTGTCACAAACCAATTTACCAGCATGTGATGGGCACAGAGGATATGTGTACTGATATTTATATCACTCCACAAACTTCCTTTATAGACACAAGTAAAAATAATGAGCTTGTCAGGAAGCAAGACAGATGAAGCTGATCAGGAAGGCTGTTTTTATTGTGACACCATATAATTAGGGAGTTTCCCCAGCCCCTTCAAATTGAGAAATTGATGCATGTGTGTGTGTGTGTTTGAAGTTAGCTCGATCCTTAAAAATTTGGGTGAGACTGAACAAAATACAATTCAAGGTTCCTGTTGTTCTCTCTGAATTCCTGTTTTGTTCTGGCTGTCTGGAAATTGCTCCCGTCTAGAGTTATCTGCTTCTCTATCCCAAACTGGGACATTGTCCTAAACTGTTTACTGGGGTAGAACAGCTTTTGAGCCACAACAAAGACATTTAAGTAACATAAACTAACAGGTATGTGGAATGGCAAACAGGCTACAGCTGGGGAGGGCAACAAACAAACCAACAAGACCTAACAAAACAGAACAATTACATTTTTTATCCTATTTTCAGGTTATGAGTTTCATTTCTTTTGTACATGTGGGACAAAGATCAGTAAAATTTTGCATAGGAAGTTTTAAGCAATTTAGAGCAACATGGTAACCTCCTTCTTGGACTCTGGGCAGCTTTTTGACTCAATTAGTTGATCCAAATTTAGGCTCAGCCTTGCAGCATGTGCAGAAGAGCAGCATTACCATCAGGTTTATTTTACCTGGGGTAAAGGCAGGAGGAAATGACTGCTGTTGCCATAGATGCAGATTTTGGCAGACAGTAACAAAATTGTTGACGCTAGTCTCAATAGAGTGATTTTGAGGTTTAAATTTTGACTCGAGGTTTTGGGCTTTACTCTTCCAGTAGGTAGGTTTAGGTAATCAAGGCCAACACAGTTTTTTGTCCTTTTATTTTATTATTTTTAATTTTATTTTTTTTTTTTTACTTCAGACCTCAGTAACTATTCACCCAAGATAGCAGTGCACTGCAGAACAGTTCCTTCTCTTTTAGATACCTGCTGCTGCCCATTAAACCTTTGGTGGGAATGTAGCTCTGGCTGGTACATGTGTTAATAAGAAAGCTATGTGCATTTTATAAATGCACGTATGGAGTGAAGCCTTGTTTTATTCCCCCCCTGCCCCCAGCTGCTTTGCAGGTCTTGGAAGAGAAGCACTTGCACATATTTCAGTTCCTTCAGGTTCAGTGGAAATTAATTTCTTCTCCAGTCCGTGCTCCAGAAAATACTTTTCTTCACTGGACCCTTATGCAGATATTTAAATTTCTGAAAAAGAAATGAAAAATACTGTTTGCATGAATTAATTCAGATATTTATGGAGATCTTCCATGTGCAGTTACTATCTAGAGATGAAAGCAAGGGCCTGTTACCTGGGGTCCTGTGGCATCAGTCAGTTTTTAAAAGAGGTAATTTTTTTATTGAACTCTCACACAAAGTGGAAAGGCCAAAATAATTTTCTATAAGTTTAAAAGCTTGCACAAAGTCTTATATTTTTTTATCACCTCTCTGTTCTCTTAGGAAACCACAGTGCATGGGAACCAAATTGGATGAGGCAGGTGAAATAATGGAGAGCAGGATAGATAAGGGACCTTGGGCTTTCCTCCTTCCTGCTGTGAAGAGACAGAGAATTAACCTCCCTTCTCCCAGGCTTTCACACACATGCACTTTTAGGGTGGTTTGGGATGGGTTGTTTGGTTTGGGTTTTTCCCCCTTTTCTCTCTAATCTTGTATTTCTTTTAGAGGAGATCTCTCACAGCTCCTTACTCAGCCAGCTCGTTTTTCTCCCCCGTTGGTGTTGGTGTAGGGGCAGTGTTGGAGGCATCTTGCCACCATAGAATCTGAAAACTGTAAAATCACACACAATGTGATTAAATGTGTGTAAAAACGGTTCCTAAGTCCTGGCTGGCTGAAGTTGCCCCAGGCTAAATCAGTGAGATCAGATGGGAAGTTACTCTCATGGCCTTTATGCCTTAGTATTGTCACCTTCCTGGTGAAGGCAGGTTCTACTGAGGTGTATAAAGAATTTAGACATTTGCTGTCTCAATACGATGGATTTTTGTATGTTCTTTGCATGGAGGAAATGTATAATGAAACGTGTTGTTTTTCTGGAGGCAAAATTCTGGTTTGCATGTAAGTGGTCTGCTGTGTCCAGCAAATATGTTGTACTAATCTGGATTAAAGCAGCTGGCAATTTTGCTGGAGGACCTATAAAGAATTGGGGTTTTTACAGAGGAAGAAATTGGGTGTCTACCTTGGTGTTTTCATTGGGCCCAGATGTTGTCTGCCTTGTACAGGATGGAGGAGTCAGGAGAGATTGGTATGGGAGGCACACAGAGAACAAATCCATGCTCTACATGTGTGGGGTGTTTGTGGTGTGGTCATCTTTGCCTTAATTCTAGCTCTGTCTGAGCAGCTTGGGGTGGGGGTTTGGGCACAGTAAACATTTATTGTGCCCTGAAGCTTTCTGAAGTCACGAGATACCAGTTGGTAAACCCTGTTTTCTACTTTGTGCCTCTACAAAAGGATATGAAGTCTTAAAAAAAAACGAGCCAGTAGTCCTCTGCCTTCACAAAATCATTTGTGAAGAAGTAAAAAATTGTCTGTTGGAGTGATGGAAACTGGTGGCTGGGTACTACAGGAACCATTTTTGTGCTATCAGTTCTTCCCATTGAACTCATTTCTTCTGTAAACGTATTTCAAGACGTGAAAGCTTTTTTTGCCTTATTTAACGTAATTCCTTGAACAGCATTTCTAAAGCTCACTGCTGAGTGCCTGTTCTTGTGTCCCCATCCTGTTGCACATGCAGGAGGCTGGGAAGGGCAGTTTTGCAGGGAAGTTTTGTGTGACCACTCAGCCAAAAGCGGGCATTTCAAAGGACAGCAGTTAAAGCAGAGCCACGGGAGCAGTGAGCGTCTGAAAAACTCGGCTCCAGGTGTTGCAGCGTTTGCTACATGTTAATAAAACCATGTAATAACTAGGGGAAGTATTTGCTGATACCTGTCTCGCTGGTACTTCTGTAAGTGCCTGTAAGCAACTTCCAATAATTTTTGGGATGTCAGGTAGAATCTCTCACATTCTTCGATTGAAACTGCCAGTGTTACCTCCTTACCTTCAGGGAGGTATCTGTGGTTTTTACTGATGGTGGATAAATCTTGATATATATTTTTTTTATGCCTGCTCTAAGAGCTCCAGTTATGAAGAACTTAAAATTCTCCTTGTAGTCCTGTGGTGGTTTGATACCTGCTAAAGAATTCTGTTGAAGTCACTGATTTCAGAGTGTTGCTTTTGCTACAAGGGAGTATTTGTTTCCTTGAGTGAAATTCCATCATATATACATATAAATATCTATATTGCCGGTAGGATGTGATTCTTATGTAATGAACCAAAAACTGCATAAAACTCCAGTAACTTGGGCCATGTTATAATTAAATGCTGAAATAAAGCAAGAAAATGAAGTGTTACTATTCTTCAGTTATCTGTGCAGGAGGGATTCGCTTTCCGGTTTTACTCAGACTTTGCAGCTACAGTTCACAGATGCAACAGAAATAGAGATTGGGACATTATATGGATGGTTAGGATGAAAAGTAATAGAAATGGAGGATTAGTGGGTTTTATAATGACTTAAGAAATACTTAATTTTTGGGGGTGCATTTGTCAGCACTGAAGGGTTTAGGTTTCAAACGGTGAATTACTTGGGAAAAAAATTACACATCTCCCATGGAAATAAATGCATGTATTTTCAGTTTGAAGTCCAAGCAAATCTGTAATTTTCACAGCAAAGAGCCAGAACAAAGCTGTGTATATGAAAAGAAAAACATAATTAAGACATGTAAGCTCAATAGTAATCTTCTTGTCCAAAATGCATTTATAATCATACTGCAGTCAGAATAAGGATGAAGTTATGAAAAGTTAAGTAATGAAACCAGAATTGTTATCTTTTGTCCTCAAATCGGTATCATTTGCCTTAGCGGACAGAATAATGCTTGAATTTTTTAATGCATATTTAAAAAAAAAAAACAAACCCAAACTGATTTAGCACATGTAAAAGAGGATCAGTGGTTGAGAAGCAGCTCCTTGAAAGTGGTATTTGAACTGAAGCTTGACTCTGCAATTGCTGGGGAACAGACATGAAATGATGCACAGGAGATGTAGCGCAGCGATCAGAACCCTTCCCAGAGGATGGGATGGAGGAGTGTTTAGCTCATCCTTGTTTTGATGAGGCTCTGAAATGAAAATACCTGTGTGATAAGCTGAACAAGGCTGGTAAAACAAATTAGCGTTAAGACTTTGTTTGAGCCAAAATATGGGATGAATGGGAGTAGCACTGCTGATTAAAAGGAAACAGGCACCTGCTGAAATATTATTCTTCGTGTGTCTGAATTATGCTAGAATCAGTGCAGGCTGACTCTGTTTTCCTTGCATGCTAAAAAAATTTGGCTTCATGGAAATGTTGACTGGTGAATTTAAGCTGACAAACATTTTCACAAGTTAAAATGTTGATTATGAAACCACAAAACACATCAGAATTTGGAATATGAAAAAAGTATCACTGACTGAGAAGAAACTTGAACTTTGCGTGCATCCTGTGGCCCGAGGTAACTGTTCTGGCCCGAGGGTACCCAGCAGCAAGTGTGACTTGAGTTTATTTCTCAAGCCTTGAAAAAAGACAAAGGGGTGTGTGGGAAGGGCAGAATGTCTGTCTGCATCCTGGCCTGTTTGTGTTGCATGAAAGGTGTGGGAATTGAGCACAAAATAAACCTGCTTGTGTTCCAGCTGGTCCTCAGAGATCAGAGGGGCTGGGTGGGGCTGGGCTTAATTTCTGGGTAAAGTTAATTCAGCACTAGAAGTCTGGTTGAGTTGAGGAGAACTTGCCTGAGCACAGATGCACAAATCGTGCAGTTACCGAGCCAGCGCTATAGGTCTGGTCACGTTCAATAAGGGCTTGGCATGAGCCAGGTTCAGGACTAGTGGGGTTTACTTAAGGGTTTAAAGCAGGTTTGGGCTTGAACTCACTAACTACAGAGTGTTAGCATGTGTTGTGACAGTAAGAGAGCTCTAACAGCACTGTATAAGTACAACTGAATATTCCTGGGTGTGCTCCAAGGCAGTGGGAGGAGAGACACTGTCCAGTGACAAATCCCGAGCGGGCAGAGACGTTTTCCTTCTCCAGAGGTGTTTTCGTCTTCCAGAAGTGCTTTCCTCCTCCAGCCCCTTCTGCCCCGAAGCCTCCCCTTATACTATAAATTTTGGCCTGTCCAAAAGGGATGGAACAGCTGGAGAGTTTGTAGCACTAAATAGAGAAGCTAAAAGCAAACGCTCCTTTCATTGTCTCCTCTAGGAAAATCTGAGATTGGATTGGATATCGGCCCTTCCTGCCTGCACACGAACATGATTTAATTTGGCAGTGTGGGAATAACTTGTGTTACCCCAACAGGCCCAGCATCTCTCTTGATTTTTCTTTGTTTCTTTTCTCCCCGCCATTGTTCCTATTGTGAAAGCTTTAAAGCCAGTTTGGGCTGTTTCTTTGCCGGCTGAATGCAAAGTATTGCCCTTTGCCAGGGCCCATCCACTGTCCTCCTCTGATAAGGCTCTTGTTTCTGTCTCATCAGGGGCAGAGGCAGGACTTGCTGGGAACAGCCATTAACACTGGAGATGCCCACATGTTCCTGGACATGTTACACTCTGAAGCAGTGAAGGAATTTCAAAGCCAGCTAATTTTCTCCCTCAATGCTTTGTGGGTATCAGCATGCACAAGAGAATTGGCAGTGACTGGAACTTCTTAACAAAGAACAATTATTTTCATTGAGCTTCTAAATATAAAATTTAAAGGGAGCTTTCCCCAAAATAAGGCGCAAATTAGCCTTCATTACTGAAGGTAGATTTAGTCACTTTACAGCATCTAAATTTAGGCTTCCAAATAAGTCCTCATGCTGAAGATATGCCTCCTAGACACACGGGCGCTCATAAACTGCTGACTGGGGTTTATTTTGCTGAAATTATCAGTAGCTGATTAAATTGTTGCTATCGTGTTTTCTCAGTAGATCAGAGTTCAATTAAAAATACAAATATAAAAATACCTTGAGGTTTGTAACCTCAGACGCTGACATAGTTTCTCTCTTCTTTTTTTTTTAAATATCTGCCAAATTTGGCACATGCATAGAACATGCCCTTTTAGCCAGTTGTATTCTATCAGAAACCCTGTTGATAAGAATAAGCCATCCCTGTGAGGGTGGGGAGGCCCTGGCACAGGTTGCCCAGAGGAGCTGTGGCTGCCCCTGGATCCCTGGAAGTGTCCGAGGCCAGGCTGGATGGGGCTTGGAGCAGCCTGGGATAGTGGAAGGTGTCCCTGCCCATGGCAGGCTGTGGAATGAGATAACCTTTATAATCCTAGTGAGCTCAGAGAGGGTTTCTCTCTTCTCTTCTTCTTCCATATGTCGTCTTTTCTCCACTTCTGCTCTGTATTGTATCTTGAATTTTACAAGCTTGGAGTGTGAAAGTACTGTGGATAGTCAGCACTTAGTGGCAGGCCCAAGCAGCTTAAAGATTTATAAATTAAGATTACTTCTGATCTGTTGTAGATTTGGGAACATTGCTTTAAGAAATATAAATTATTTTTTTATGGTTATGCTTCCATTTAATGCAAATGAATCCATCAAAGTAACAGCTGAAACCTGTAATTGTATCCAAACTAGAATTGGGCAACGCAATCCTTACAGTATTGCTACAGCTGGAATGAGTAAGTGAAAAAATTAGCAATATGAAACTAAGTAACAGACCATTCTCACAAGTGCTGAGTTCTGGAAGTGCACTGGGCAAAACCTGCCTCTCAGCCGCAGCTTTGTCCTTTGGTTTTGTAGCTGGAATATGTTTCACAGTTAACACTCCCCCTAAATGCTCAGTTCTAATGTGGAATGGCTTGGGGTTTTTTTTTGGTTTGTTGTTGTTTTTACTGTAATTGCTAGTTTTTTCAATCTCTTTGCGTGTGGTGATTTGAGACCTTTCTGGTTCGGCGTGTGGATGCCTGCACCCTGCAACTGAGCACGTGCCCATGAAAAACAAGCAAACCTTAATAAAACTCACAGGAAAAAAGAAGTTTAACTATTAAAATGGGGAAGTGCTGGCAGCAGCAGGCTGAGACTTTGCTTCAGAATGGGTTGGTGGTGCCCTTGTTGATTTGCAGCTTGTGCTGGTAGACTCAAGGCTAGTCAAACCAACATAGCTTAGAGCTGTTGTTCCCTCCCAGCCGGGTGTCTGGATTGGGGTCAGTGCCACTGATCTTCCTTAGCTGCACCACACAAGACTTTCTCACATAACTATTTTGCTTATTAACCACGTTTCCGGATGATATTCTCTGTCCGGTTTTTGGGAGCAGATGGCAAGTCAGAGATTAGCTGATTATTCCTACACTGCGAGCTTGACTGGGGGTGCTTTGGCACATCCTGCCAAGATACTCCTTTGAATAGAGCAAGTTCAGAAGAACGTCTGCCATTGATTTGGTTTATGAAACATGCCCCAAATAGCTGAAGTTCAGATTACTTTTCCACCACTGAGTGAATTTTTTTTCCCTTTCTTTAGTAGTTTGAATAGGAGCTGAGAAACCCAGTTCTGGCACTTTGGTGGATGCCAAGAGCTCTGTGCTCTGCTCAAGTTGGGTAAATGATGCATTATTCTCTTGAGTGTTTTAAGATCTATTTGATGGAAGAGGTTGCATTGAGAGTTTAATGAAATTGCTGCTGTACCTCGTGGGGTGCACAGGTAAGTTCTGCTCCAGAATGGGCAAGTGGAACTGAGATCTCTTGTGAGTCTGAGTGGAAATGTGCAGTACTTTGCACAGAAATTGAAGTGGAGAAAATCACAGTGATTCTTCTCTCATGAAATGGTCAACTAACCTACTATATTAGGAAAAATATAAACACTATATTTGGGTACTCAGGAGAGTGTGTTTAGGGTCGTACCACTTGATATGCTAAATAGTTAAGAACAAATTAATTATAAGCTTTGTCCCTGAGTCGAGGTTACTTATGTTTGCTGGGGCTGGGACCAGAGTTGGGGACCTGTGATTCTCAAAGTCCTCTCAGCAGGTTAGTGCCTGTGTTAAGCTTCTGATAGATTTATTTAGGGGCCCTGAGAGGTAGAGAGTGTTTTTAAGCAAATTAAAATTCGCTAATCACCTGTCATTTCTGTTCAGCTGCTGAAATCCTCACATATGCTGTGTGTGCTGTCGGTCTGCCTGGGGATCACATGAGGTCTCCCAAATGAGGGAGATCTGTCCAGGTGAAGAATTACTGTTGGGATGTAATTAAAGGCTTATCTCAGTGCCCTGCATTGTCTCTGAATTCTGAAGGAAACGAAACAGCAGATATCCAAACACCTTCCAGGTGATGGTGTGAAGTTCTCTGTGTCTCTAAACTTACCCGAACATCAGTGTGTCTTTCTTACTCGTTCTGATCTAGATGATCTCTTAGGTCCCTTCTAACCCGAACCATTCTAGGATTCAAGTATTTCTTGCTTTTTGCCAGCATTTTCCAAGACCCAAATCTGCACTGCAATTTAGAAAATGTTTCTCAACACAGGGCTTGTTGACATACATAGTGAATTGTCTTGAAATATTGAACCTTTAAAATAAATTTTGATTGAGTGGTTGTAAGTAATCACATACCAGGGATAATTCTGCCTTGGTGATACTGAGATGTGGATTATTCTGCATTAATTGTTTGAATTTCCTGAGACCATGGAGGATGCTTATTTATAAAGAGTTGAGAGTATTTGAAGGGCTTCAGACTAAAAATCAACTTTCTGTTAATTTAGTTGCAACCATTGATCTTATCAAAGCTGAGCATATGAAAGACGTTGATGGTTGGAGGGAAGAAATTGGCTTCCTCTGAGGGAACGAGCAGTCTGTCGCTTGTTTTATCACAGAATTCAAACACCATAAATTCTAACTAATGTCTGAGTGTTCCTACCTCTGTGTCTTTCAAAAGGCTGTTTATGCTGGAATTCCAAAAATATACGAGAAATAGAATACAAACTTTCTGTTGAGCTGGAGAAAGGGCAAAATGCACCTGCATGGATTTGGGGTGTAATGAAGATCTGAGGAACTCTCCTGTTGTCCTTTGTTGTCCTCTTTTGCTGTTACAAATAATGACTATTGTTAGTTTTTGGTGGGGTTTTTTTGTTGTTGTTGTTTTTGTTTTGTTTAGTTTTGTAATGTGTACATGATCAGCAAGAACTTGGTCCTTTGTGGGACATCTGGAGACTTATGTTCTAAGGACCGGGTTTTTTAAACTCATCCATTGTCTTGCATTTGGATGTTATATATTTTAACTGATAATATATCAGTTAGACCTGTTATGTCTTGAAGAAAATAAACCAGGGGTTCTTCAGAGATCCTTTACACCCTGCAGATAATCCCTTGTGCTGTAAAGGACGATTGCCTCTCGGTGGCTTCTTGTGCTGGTCTTCATCCCCTGTTGAAAGCTCTTTGTGCCCCACAGTCTTTGGAAAACCCTCCCCATAAATATCCAGGGAAGGTCCCTTAGTTTAGATTCCTTCTTTTAAGCATTCTCCTTTGGTTTGTCACCTGCAGGAAGACCAGGCTGAAAATAGCACAGGTGGTAACTCATTTGTTCCCACTCGGCTTTACAAAATGCTGATTTGCTTGTACTTGCATTTTTATGCTATTCTTTACCTTCCAAATCAGTGGCTTTCACCCAGATTTTCTCTTAATGCTCTTTGTTCCGTCCATTCCTCTCAGTTAAAAAAATACGACTTTCGTTTGACACTTCACTTGTTGCTGTATGAATGTCACATAATTCCAAGCTGTGTTTCATTGCATTTGTGTTACTTTATTGGGAGAAAGTAAATCTTAAACTAGGATTTGAGAAGTACTTTTAGATTTCATGTGGGTCAAATATAAAACCGTTAAACTTTTTCTGTGTTGAAAATACAACTGATGGTGGAACCTATTCTCACCTGTAGTTGCCGGAAACTAAGTTTAAAGAAAAAAATCAGGTGTGAAACTTCACCGATCTGACAATTAAATATTTTTCTCTTGAACTCAGTACAATTGCAATGATCTGCACACTTGGCCTCCTCCTACAGAAAAGAAAAGGTTCTTTTCCATCCCTGTCCATGTAGACAATATTATCGTCCATCCAATTGAAACTGGATTCCAAGGCTTGTGATTAACTACTGGCAGAAATACCAAAAATAAACCCATTTTTTGCACTTCTTGTTGTAAACTTGGCAGTGACTGTTAATAAGATGTTATAACTTTTAAGTCTATTTTGAAAAATCTAGAAAATTTGGGAATTATACCATTGGGGTTGATAGGTGAATTATCAAATGACGGCTTTCCTCAGCTGATGGCAGATCTGTTGCCACTAATCATGGTTCTGTGAACTAGCTCTAGAGATGCTTCTATGCTCCTCTCCTAAATGTTTTTTTTTTTTAATTTTACAAAAAGTTATTAGTTAATAAAATCTTGATGAAAGACTGACAAATGTCATTAGAATAGCACGTAGAATGTAAAAGCGCCCACCCCTTTCTGTTCTTTGGAAATGAAAAGTATTTTTCTTGCACAAGGTTTGTCTTCTTTTCTTCCTTAATACAAATTATTATTATTCCAGTAATTCATTGCGGAGGACTCCCCCAGCTGCATGGGTTCTTAATCTTAGCAAATTCTGCAGGCAAATCAATGAAATTACAATATGAAAGAGGACAGGGAAATAAAGGAAATGCTTTTTTCATGTGTGTCAGTGTGACTTCTGTCCTGTGCTTCTTGGGTTGTACGAGCTGTTCTGCCAAAATAAAAGCACTCTCTCCATCTGAAGACCAAGATTGTTAATGATGCACAACCCTTTTTGGTTTAAAACACTAGTAGAGGAATGAAATGAGAGAAAAAAATGAAGTGCTTTACATTCTGCTATTTCATTTAAGTACCATTTTCTTCCGTGTAATTGCCTTGGCCAGCCATATGAAAATGACCATATTGTGTTTATGCTCTCCTTAAAAATGTCATTTCCTTCTTTTTCTCTTTTTGTTTTCAAAAAAAGAACATTTGGCTTCTTCAAAGCTTGAGTATTTGATATTCATTATTTCTTCCATTTACTCCTGGAACAAATTAGACAAATTGCAGGAGTTCAAGAGAGATTGAAAGTGTCTGTAATTAGGACAAACAAACACAAAAATGAGTACTGAAGGAGCATTGCCAGCTATATCTTCTTATAATATCTTCTCTCTCCTACTCTATTTTTAATGTATTTATTTTATTGTCTTTCTAATGGCAATAGCCTGGGTTTCTTTTTTTATTTAATACCATTTGAGTGATGGTATCTTTCTTGATGGGGGCTCTGAGCCAAGGTCACAGGCAAAAGGAGTTCCTACAGAATTTTTCCCAGCCTACTTCTCAAAGAAAAACAACAATAAGAAATTCCCCCAAAACTTTGATTTTCACTGGAAATTTAGCTACCCATTTTTCGGGCAATCTTTTTTTTGTACCTGAACAGCTAACTGTGCCGAAAGGCACAGAATTAGCTAATGAACTTTTTCCGTTGAGCTGAACCTCAATAAAATGTGTGTACCAGGCCAGATCAAAGGTCCTTATCCAGGTTTCTGAGAGGTCCTATCATTTTCCGCCCTCGTGTTGCTTTGATCGTGCACTTTTCCTTTTCCATATGTGACGGTGGTCTCTGCTCTTGAGCTTTGGGCCCTGGTGG
Organism: Cephalopterus ornatus; assembly: GCA_013396775.1. NCBI lineage: Eukaryota > Metazoa > Chordata > Aves > Passeriformes > Cotingidae > Cephalopterus > Cephalopterus ornatus. The sequence continues at coordinate 64,111 of VZRE01004679.1, forward strand.
AATTCTTTCCCTGATGTGACAGAACTGGATCTTTCGTCTTGTCTCTGTTTTCTCTTGCACTTGGCATTCAGGGGTTTGTTGTTCAGGCCATTTAATTTGTCATTTATGTGATCTCTTGTTCTTGACCATAGGGAATTAAAAATAAATATAAATTGTACGCTTATTTGAACCTCAGGATCAGTTACCAGAGCACCAGACTTAGTACTGCACTGAGAGAAGTTATTAGCTTTTATATGAAATAAAGATTTGGTTTTTTTCTTGTAGTGCTCAGAACTGTCTCGTACCATCTTAGGCAGGATGGCACACACACTAGCCTGGATGGCCTGCTAGTTTTTGTGTGGTTGCTGGGTTTTGATTTTTGTGGTTTTGGGGCTTTTTTTGTTTTGTTTTTAAGGAGGGGCTGTTGTTTTGAGCCCCCTCTTCTTTAATCAGCAGACATAATATTAGTGTTTGAGGGGTTTTTGTATTTTCTTATTCTTAAGTGAAGATGAAATCACATATCCCATTTGTTTCCTTTGGTGTTATTCTGCAAAGATAATAGAAAGGAACAGGTAATAATTTCCTTTTCTAAGCTGGTGGGTACCATCTGCAGTCTCCCAGCAGATGTCCTCTTGGGACTCTCAGTTCTGTGTGCAGTTCCCAGTCCTGAGCTTCACGACTGACACTGCATTACAGCTGTCAGCTTCTCTTTGGCATTGAGAAGTCGGAAGGATCGGCAGCAGGAACCCTGAAGTGATGACAGGGCAAGAACACACAGCTATAACTTCGTGCTGTAGAGATGTGATCGTCCCTTTCTGACGGATGGAGGCTGCTGAGAGATTGACAGATGCTCTCAGCCGAGTCCAAGGTGATAAACAAATAATCCTTGACAGGATGCTCCTTTGGTGGTCCTTTCTTTAGCTGTCTCTGGAGACTTGCAGACTTTCCCTTCCCTAAACATTTTCCGCTGCAGTTCTTTTGGAGAAAATGTAAAGAGTTGGCTTGGGTTCGGCCTCTTTTTGGGAGGTGCTTTTGTTGTTTTGCCTGTGTTTTCAGAAGCCCTAAGTCCCTCCCTGCCTCTCCTCATCCTTGTGAGCAGAGAGGTGAGAGTTTGCTCTCTTGTGTAGGGTGTGTCCACTTTTGATGTGCTTTTTATGTGTGTGGGATTGGAGGAGAGTGTTCTGCTGCTTTCAGTCTCCTCTACAAGACTCTCAACCTTCTGGGGAGAGAAACTGGAAGAGTGAAGAATAAACCCAACTTTGTTATTTGTGCCCTTGGGCTCTCTACTTCCTTACCCATACCTGTGATGTTTGACTAATTTCTTTTGGAAGATTGAAGGGTGAACTGCATTTGAAGAACTGGAAAATGGCACATGCTTGTAGTGGTTTTTGTAGCAGAAATTTGAAGTTTCACAAAGAGCAGCTCATTTGGATGGATTATAGTCAAACATTCCTAATGTATTGGGTTTTCTGTTTGGTCAATGGTTTTTAGCGTTAGGAAAAACAGAGTGTGAAAGTTTCGGCAAGGCGTTGTAATTGTGGGTGATCCCCAGTGTGGTCAGTAAAAAGGAGTGACTTTCTGAAGACTTTAATCCAAATTACTTGTTCCCTCCTGGAAATCTTGATAAATAAATATTGGCGGCTGTTGCGAGTTTGCTTCCCAGCGACTTCCTGAGTGCTTCCCATTTTCTTTGTGGGATCTGGTCTTTCTGTACGTTTAATCTCCTGGAACAAAGGTGAAACGGTATTTCTTGAGACGCACAATGGATACTTAAAAATTTTTTTCAGCACATTTTGGTATTTCTTATGAGCACTTTGATTGTTGTGGGTGGTGCTGGTGTTTTAAGGATGCTCGAGCTGACAATAGTTCAAACTTTGTTCTTAATGTTTTTGAATGTAAAGATCTATGTCATGCATCCAAAAGATGATCAGCAGAAGTTTTGCTTAGAGAAAAATACTAGATCAGAGTTTATGACAGCTGAAAGTTCAGATACTTACAGGATGGTGTAACAACAATCGAGTTTAGCCCTGCTACTTGTATTTAGATTATTGAAGACATTACTCTGTTGCCTAACCTGTTTGGGTGCCAAATGTTTATTCATTTTTTGAACCAATTCTTTCAGAACAGGCCTCTCCTGTTATCAGAGTGGGCACTGAGGAGTTGTGCTGAAGGGAAGGATTGTTACAGGCAATGGAGTTCCTGGCATGTGCCTCGGGACCACCCTTCATGACAAGTCTGATGCTCCGTGATGATTCTGTGGGACATAATTCCTCCCTATGCAGGGTAGTTGTACGAAGGTGGAATACCAAAGGATTGTAATATTAAACCCAAAACAACCTCCCTCCCTCAACAAATCACTGAAATCCAAAAAAAACTCCAACCCCAAACCCACCACATCATCATGGCTAGGCTTCGCGAACGAAGATTTGTGAAGGACTCTACCCACGCTTGCTACAAGCGCGCTGATGGCTAAAAAGGCCAATGCGAGATAGACACGTCCGGTTGCAAAAGGCACAGCAAAATGACTCCCCAGGTGGTACTGAAAGGACACGGTTCTTTCTGCGTTGCCTTTTCTCCTCCAGAGTGATCCTGCGTGTATTTTCAAAAGATATTGCAGCATTGTGAATAGTGTGTCTCCAGGCCTCCCGATTGGAGGCCAGAGCAGACCAGTGATGGTGATCGATATGGCCAAGGCTGAGATGTTGTTTCAGGGAGTCCTTATATCTCTTCTTCGGGGCTCCTCTCTTGCGGCAGCCAGTGGCAAGTTCACCGTACACAAAAAATACACTCCATTTACATGTAAATCAGTTACCAAAGCAGTGTGGAATATGCTAGCAGTAGGAAATCTAACTGGCAAAGCAGGATGAATGACAGGTGTTGGTAAAAACAAAGTGGAGGACCCTTTAGATATATGAATTCTAATTTCTCATGTATGTGTTGTCAGCAGCATGTGATGGAGGGGGCAAGTTTGTCTGCAAGTAGTTATGAAGAAGGAGTACGTCATCGCTTTTGGTTTGGTTTGGTTTGGTTTTTGTGTTGCTTGTTTGTTTTCTTCCTAAAAAAGAAAAAAAGAAGAAAAAATGGTGCTGTGGTATTTGTTCTTCCCTATGGTCCTTGTGACCCACTTCTTATACTGCAGCATTATCCTTTGTTTAGCCAAGAAAAGAAGGGAAAGAGCCCTGGAAAATCTACATGGGTTCAATTGACAGGATGTGTATCTGTACCTGCACAAAGCTGGGCAAATCAGCTCAACAAGAGGCACAGAAAATTCTAAAAGTAGGATGTGATCCTAATGAGAGATGCTTTCCCTGGAATGACACCTCCCTTTATTAGGGTGAAGCTTGATCCTATTGCAATGTAAAAATCTAAGCCTGGGGGAACTGTAAGGACAGTAATTCTCACCTGAAGAGGCTGCTCAGCCTTGGGAGTTCTGAGCTGGGGCTCTGCCTGTCACTGAGAGCCCAGAGGCAAATCCAAATGTGAGCTTGTACGGAGTATTTTTACCTACTGGCTCCTACAGCAGCAGAAAGGAAAAGGGTGGGGAGGAGAGCAGCAGTCTTTCTTTGTGAGGAATATACAGAATTTCTGCTTCCAAGACATCCCTGGTCTTAGATCTGCTCACATTGTTCTCCGGGTACACAAATATGTGCTCTCTCAAGAAGCTTCCTGGCAATCTCTTAAAAATTAAGAATCCTGAAGTAATGCCTTTCAAGGTTCTGTGTGCCCATGAATCTTTCAGACAGACTACTGAAATCTGATTTTGTGCTTAGGCAAAGTTAAGTGCGACTAAAATATCCAAACTACATCACAACACTTTTGCCCTGCGTTCCCCAGGACCTTTTCAGTTCAGATCTTCTGCTGAGTGTCCTTAAATCCTTAGGATGGTGATAAATACCACTCCATTTAATCCATCTCTCAGAGATCAAATGGCAATAAATAAGCACTGATACGCTGGCTCTGGTAGCAGCGGTGCAGGTGATGGCATGTGTGCTTTAAGGAAGGCTTCTTGGTCCCGTGCCCTCTCCAGCCAATGCTTCCATGGGTTCCTAGGGGTGGCCCACGGAGGGGGCAGGTGCTGGAGCTGGCAACAGGCTCAAGGCAAAATTGAGAAAATGCTGCACTTATTCTTTATCTGTTTCTCAATGGGCACGATTTGCTTTCACAGCAGAATTCCTTACAGCTGCATCTACACCTTGCTGCTCCCAGAATTCCGATCAAATCTGGATATCAGCTCAATACCCAAGGAAGGAAACGTTTCTCTGTGCATCAATGCCGTCTCTTCATCCTCTTGATGCACCAAAACACAGAGGACAACCAAAGTGAACCCTTTGCTCATCTGCAGAAACATCGTATGGCCTGATCTCTGTTTGTTGAGTCTGCTTGCAGAGCTTATAAAAATACTGAATATAGTATTTTTTAAGTCACTATAAATCAGAGACTGCTTTATAACAATTGATCAGTATGTTTAAAAAAAGAAAATAACCAAACTCCAAAACTTGGCATTTGCTATGCTGCTACCCTTGTGACTTGAGTTCTCAGATTTTATGAAGCAGCTCTCCATGCACATCAAAATATAATTATTGAATCCATCAGCACAGCAGCAGTTGCTGTACAGGCAAAAGGAAAACAAAAGGAGCAACTGAAAGCAGCTCTTCCCAGTGCCTTTGGTGCACTTGATTTACAATGTGTGTGGAAATAAATAACCTGTGTATGTATGTCTGCAGACACCATAAAATCATGGAATGGCTTGTGATTGGAAGGGACTTAAAGCTCCATGGGCATGGGCAGGGACACCTTCCACTAGCCCAGGTTGCTCCAGGCTCCGTCCAACCTGGCCTTGGACACTTCCAGGGATCCAGGGGCAGCCACAGCTTCTCTGGGTAACCTGTGCCAGGGCTTCCCCACCCTCACAGGGAAGGATTTCTTTCTAATAGATGAAATTTATACAGCAATAACTGTAGTTTCCCAGCTTCCAAAGCCTCCCTGTTCCCTCACCTGTGAGGAGTAGCTGCAGTTTGGCGGCCAACACGTTGTGCCACGTGTTGTGCTGTGCCTGAGCGTGCAGGTCAGGTGGTGCCCGAGAACCCTGTCCCAGGGTTAACGCGCTGGGTGAGTTTGTGCCTGCCACAGTTTGTTACTATTCTGCTGGTTTTCCCCGTTAATAGCGGCTGTGCCAGGAGGTGGCCTTTATCGTGTTCCTGCTGCTGCTTTCCTGCATTGAATCCCCAAAATCCATGCATCTAGGCACTTAAAGCAGTGTTAGCATCAGAGCCACTTGGATGCCCTGTATGTGAACAGCTACAGTCAGACAGCAAATATGCTTCAAAACTCCTAAAGCAGGAGGTGACTGACCCAGAAGTGGTTTTCACCAGCTTATGCCAATCAATTTGCAGCTCAGCGGTTTCCTTCAGCAGCTCAGTTGTTCTTGCACTGAATTATAAAGCTGTTTTTTCCTTTATTGTCATTTAAGTGCTTCAGCGTTTGATTTGATTTAATCAGACCCATCATCTCGCTTCCAAAGCTATGCAGGAGTCCCAGTGGAGCACCATGTACAGTCATGTTAAATCCATTTTTCATTTAACTCTATAATGCATAATCGTAGGTATGGGAAAGTTTGTGTTATCTCCCTGTATTCATGTCACTCCTGTTTATCCTACTACATTCCTTTTTCTTAATTTTTTTCCCTGCTGGTTCTGTTTCACGTGAAGTACATGAAGGAAATAAATCCAATTTTCCCTGAAATATTAAAGGTCTGCACTAAAACGTTGTCTCTTCACAGAAATTTGAGTGATCTTATTATAATCCAGAGTAATTTAAATTTGGTCCTTGATGGCTGCTTGTTGGCATAATGGTCCAGTCCAGCTCTCCATAGTTGTTGAATCCCTTGGCACAGGAAATGGCACATAAATATAACAATACTGGCCACTTGTCCATGGGTATTGCTGTAAGAGATGCTTAAAAATTAACATGGAAGTAACACTGAATAAAAAGGCAATAAATCCAAGTTTGACAACTCAGATGTTGTTTCATGCAAGTTTGTAAGTTCAGTCTCAAATTAGTTATTTAAAAAACTCCTATGGCATAGGGATTCTAGTCCCTGTTTTGCACAGTGAGAATTAGCGGTGTAGGAATGGATAACATGACCCTGCTGACCCCAGTGGTGGTGCCTTGCACCATTTTAATTGAGAGGAAAAAGAATAGAAATAGTAGTCTTGGCAATAGATTTCAGCAGCTCTTTGCTAAAAAGTGCGATTGTAATAATTGTTCTACTTTCAGTTCCTCAGTTTCACTTTTATTTTCCTTTGGGCATCATTTGAGGACTTAATTTATCTCCAGGGTTCTGCTGGTATATTTCTATAGCTTACCAATTATTTGTCAGATAGCTTTTTACAGGAGCCTTTCTCTTATTGCTCTCAAATGACTTTGCTATAGGCTTTTCCCTGTTCTTTTCAGACAGTCTCAGGGACCAAAAGAGCACTCTGGAGCTGAGACTGACTTCCTTACTGCTGTCTTTGCCTGGGGAGAAGCTCTCTAGGAGAAGCCACGTCTTCTAAAGAAAAATTCCAATTGACTGGGGGGTGTGGTTCCCTCCCCTTCCTCCAGTAATTAAACTGCAACTTCACAGCAGCCAAAAAGATACAGAATGCAGAGTCCTTGAACTGGGTACCAATTTGTTATTTGTGATTTGAGTCCTTAGGTCTTATACTTTTTGGGCATGCTCATCACAGCAAATCAAAGGGTTTGTGGAATGCAAGAACAGCGAGGAGAACCTCAGAGAAAGGCAAAATTCTGCTCCCTTGCTGGGAGAATAGGGGAGGGCAGAGCTGAGAGCTGTGTGGCTGCCACCAGCAGGGACACGTGTGTGCTGGCTGCATTTAAATCAGTGTGTTTATATTTAATCTGGAGCTACTTGGTTATGAGACAGTCCCCACTTCAAAAGGTTTTCTGCTCTGTCGGCATCAGAATCGACTGCACGGCGTTGTGGGCTCTGTGAGGAGTTGTCTGGGCTCACATTCCAGCAGGAGCGTGGATGCTGCTCACCTGGAATTCAGCTTCTGCTTCACATCCCCAGCTGAGGGTATTGCTGGAATGGTAGAATGCTTTGGATTGAAAGGGACTTTAAAACTCATCCCATTCCGCCCCCTGCCATAGGCAGGGACACCTCCCACTAGCCCAGGTTGCTCCAAGCCCCATCCAACCTGGCCTTGGACACTTCCAGGGATCCAGGGGCAGCCACAGCTTCTCTGGGCAACCTGTGCCAGGGCCTCCCCACCCTCACAGGGAACAATTCCTTCCCAAAATCCCATTTATCCCTGCCCTCTGGCAGTGGGAAGCCATTCCCTGTGTCCTGTCCCTCCATCCCTTGTCCCCAGTCCCTCTCCAGCTCTCCTGGAGCCCCTTTAGGCCCTGCAAGGGGCTCTCAGCTCTCCCTGGAGCCTCCTCCAGGTGAACCCCCCCAGCTCTCCCAGCCTGGCTCCAGAGCAGAGGGGCTCCAGCCCCAGGATCAACTTTAGTGGCATCCTCTGGACTCACTGCAGCAGCTCCACATCCTTCTTGTGTTGTGGGCCCAGGATTTTGGCCATATTCTAGATCTGAGATGTCTTCAAATACTGTCAGATCAGTAAAGAACAGCAAAGTGGTAACTAACAATTTTCATGGTACACAAGAGAAGAGGGAGGGGTGTTTTAATAGAAAATGAACTTCTTAGAGGCCTTAGGGATAGCAAAGGGCTTTCTTTTTTGCCTTTCCAGACTGCACAGGCCCAAGGCTGATGGTTTCTGAGGAAAAGGGAAAAACTGTGGTTCAGAGATTACGTATGTGGAGAACTCCTTTTCCTGCCATACTATCAGGATTGCTCTGAAATCTTCCTCGGAGGATTTTGCTGTGCTGTCTGAGAGATGATCCACAAATTCTGGATTTCTTTGCAAGGCAGAAATGGTCAGTTCCGTGTTGCCAGTGAAGCAGACCTTGCACAGTGATGGAGATCCAGGGGAGGAAGAGTCATGTGTGGAGACATGGATTTGCTGCTGCTTCCTTCTTCCCCTTAGATTTTTCTCTTCCTCAGGCCAAGCAAGACCTTGCTTCAGCAATTCCCCTGTGTCGAAGCCACTGCTGGCTGCTCTCTGTGCTGCCCCATTTACACCCCTCCATCCCTGTTTCTTCCCAATTTTTTTTTGCCCTCTGGCTCCTCTATCTGAAGGGGTTTCAGGATTGAGTTAAATTTGGGAACCTGGCTGCCGTTCCAGGTGAGGCCAGAGCCCTCCTTTCCTTTTGAAGTCTGTGTATGTGCACATGTGTGTGTGTGCATTCCTGTCTGTTTTATTTGTTATCTTTGTTAATTTTGATAATTTTGAGTTTTCTCCACTGCCTTGGCAGAGCTGGGAGCAGAGGAGGAGTTAGGACAAGGTGGGAATCTGATTCCCTGAAGCAACCTGTGCTTTTTTTGTCTTCCTTCACAGCTACCTTTTGAGGCCCGTCACAGGTTTTAGTCCATTTATTATGTTGTGGCAGTGCTTTTGTTTTCTCATCAAGATGGCCTGAGGCACTAAGAACCCAAGTCTGAGATTCCTGCTGAAAAACTGCATAATGATTTATTTTGACAAGATCTATTTACCATGAAATCGTGACCAGTGATGCTAATTTTACTGTCATTTTCAATTCATTATTAGATGAGCCCTTATTAGCTTTTCTAGCACTTTTTACTAGGAATGCTCTGACAAGCCTAAAATTGCACGGCTTTCAGATTTTGGCACACTGTGGGTTTTTTTTTTTCCTCTCATCCCCTGGGATCATTCCCACTCAGAATTGTCATATGCAATGACACTTAGATCAAATGAGCAAAACATACTGTTGCTCAACACGGAAAGTTGTTTAGGCACAGATGTATTCAAAGCCATTACATTATAAAAACAACTTATTGAAGCAGTTTAGGATATTTTGAACTCAAATTATGGTTTCTGAAGAGTGTTCCAGCAGTATCCTTGCCTCACGCATTTGAGCTTTCCCTGCCATAATCTGACATTGATACTGACTGACAAGTTGGAGTAGTGAGGCTCCGTCTTTTCTCAAGATAAGTGCCAATATTTTGTAAACCAAATTATTTGGAAAGGCTTGTTCAGCATCTTCACTAGAGGAAAAGTTCTCCCTACTTGACTTAAAGTGAAACTTTGATTACCAGTGCTCTTTCTGATGGCGTAATTCATTTATCCCCTTCTGTGCTTGTTCCTACCACAGGCATTAGCATAAAACTAGTGTTACCACTAGATGGGTCTGTTTCTTTAATAAGCCATTGACTACCACTTGGAGTAGTTTCACAAGAGAGAAATATTTGAAGACTTCTCTGGTTGATATCAAGCACATGTTATCTAACTGCTCTTTGACTACAGTCACTTGTGGAGTCATAAAAAAATTACGCTTTTTTTAATCCAACAGCCTTATCCTATCTACTGTTCTCCGTGTATGGAGTTAGTAAGATCTCTAGGATTCTGGGGAAAAAGAAAAGTTTCAGTTTATTTTAATTCTTTTTTTTTTAATTAGGAGATAAGAACTAATAACAGCTCACTCCAATTTCTACATGTACATTTGAAAAATTTATCAAAATGTTTCCTTTGTATGACCTGTGACAAATCGAAATGTTCACCTTCAGTGAGTTCATTGAAAGTACATGAACATTGCTTTGTTTTATTCAAAAACACCTGAAACAATCACAGACCCATTACTTAAGTGCTTGCAACAAAGGCAAACCTTAAATATGAGATGTGAAGGTTATTTTTGGAAGCAAGCATTTCATCAGTGCAAAGCTGTGATGGCAGCAGTTGATTGAAATCTTCCATACATTACAGTGAGAAAAGCAAATTTGTGTTTGATGCTTTGCTCTTTCTCCCTCTGTGCCAGGAGACTAAAAACAAGAGATTTTCCCAGTCCAAGACTGACTTGTTCTGGCAGAGCCAAGGGAAAGGGACTTCTGTAGAAAAAGGCAACAAACGACCTATTTTGGTGTTGCTGTGGTGGAGGTTGGCTTAGAGATGTTCCTTCCAGCCAATGCTTCCACAGCTGTACAAAACCAAATAATTAAAGTGTTCCTAAACACCTCTAATTCCACAAAAAAAAACCCCAACCAAACAAACAAACAAAACCCCAATCCTCAAAAAGTTTTCTAAAAGCTTTCTTTGTACGCAGCACAAGAGAACTGTCAGATCTTCTGTGCTTATGATTTTTTTCCAGACCATTACATTCCATGCACTTATAACTTTTTTAATTGACTTAGTATTCGATTTAAGTACCTCTTCAATTGTATTTTTTTAAACCCCGGAGCCTTGAAAGAGCATCCCTGCTCTCCCTGGCACTTCAAATTTTGGGTCAGACTGTCTGCAAGACGTGTCTGTTGCCTGTTCCAAGTTTGGTTTATGATATTAGTCATTCACCTTCACAATATGCCAAATTTGCAGTTCTAAACAACAACTGCAACTAGAAATCTTATTTGCCACTTTATTTGAACTTACCATTCATTTCTCCACAGGTGTTTCTCTAGAGCTTATCTGCCACAGCAGTTATACAGTTGTGCCACAGATGATGTGCCACATCGTCTTTTGCAGATGTTGCAGCTGGTGCCCAAGGCAGCTCTCAGTCTCCTAAGGTCACACTACAAGTATTTAATTTTATTGGGCTGCTTTGTTTCTTTGTTTGCTTCCACACCCACAGCAGAAAACTGCCTAATTCTTCCAACAGTCTTAATTAATGTTGGTGCATTTTAAGAAGCCTGTTCTGCACAGCGGTAATAAATAATAACTACATTTTTTGCTTTCCCAGTGACTGTTTTTAACATCTGCTTGGGTGTAGCAGTTGGCAGGTAAGAGAGACAGGTAACTCATGGGTCTGATTTTTTGGAAGACATAGTGAAATTGGGTATTTCAAAAGGAGTAGATGTCAGTGTATGATATAGTGTGAACTGACCTTGAAGTATCAATATCTGGGTTGGGTCAATCCTATTTAATAGAGAAGTTGTGCATGTGTGTTCAGCCTGACAGTTCTATGCTGAAATTAAGTGCAGTTGCAAACCACAGGCCTTTCACATGCTTTTACTGTTCTTGATGTTTTAAGCAGTCAAACAGATTTAAAAAGAACAATTCTACTAGCTGCTTTCTTAATTTTTCAAACAAGCCCCCAAATATTAGGGTTCAAGGCACTGCTTTCCTTTACTGCTGATTTTAAAACAACTACTGCAACACAATTGTGATGCCGCAGAAGGGCTGTTAAATTTGACTTTTGCTAGGAAATTCACTGCAAATTAGTGCAGCGCAGGCAGGCCCATTGCTGGCGTTCATCTTGCAGCTTCTTCAGTCCAGTTGCATCAGCCTAAGGTGTGTGTGTAAGGTGGGTTTGGTTTATGTGGCAATCTGCAGGTGCTTTTTTGGCCACCTTGGCTGCCTGTGGCAGTATTGTGTGGATCAGCTCCTAGGACAAACCACCAGAGCGGCTGGGTCTGCTCTATGCAGTGTTCTTGTTTGTAAATGTTAAAAGGCTTCTGATTTAAATCTTCCTCGTGGTACTTATTGGTAATTTATATATTTGAGGGAGGGATTTTGGTGAGGGTTTATTAGCTTGAATTATGGAATTATTGTTTTATCGTGGAGCTTTTTGTTAAAATTTACAGACACTGTAATTATTGATATCAGAAATCACTTCAGTTCATTAGTGAATAAAATCATAAAATAGAACAGTATAATGATACCTGCAACAAGCTAGATTACAATCTTTTATTTACAGGTAGGCATAAATGAACTCTAGAAGTAGAACTTGAATTATACCTATTATTCTTGGTTTTAAGATGATTTTCTGGAAACTTTTTTGGTTTTGGTTTATTTTCTTTCGAAGAAGTTATTCTTCAGCAGCACATTGGTAGATGTTTAAATGGAGGGCATACCCCACTTTGCATTCTTGGGTTTGTGTGTGCATGGGCATTTTACAGTGAGGTTTCACCGTTTGCCTGCCAAAGGTGTGGTATTTGCAAGTTGTTCTAGATATGGGGAAATTTTCTCGCCATTAAATTATTTAAACTAGAAGAATGCCTTTACCTTCCATTTAAGCGTTAAAGCAGTAATTTTAGTTACTTTTACAGCAGACAGCCTGAAGTTTCAGGGTAGCAGGCAAGAGGGCTGCTACAGTATATGGCACATAGGGAATTTCCCTTCCTTTTGTGGAACAACAGCTTAAAGAGGATGCACAGGAGAGCTGTCATTAAAAATGTAAGCACAGTGGTTGAGTAAAATGCAGGTTACTGTTCAGACTGCAGACTGATTCCAGTTTTGTCTCAGTTCTGGCATGGACTTTACATAAAGTAAAAGCCAGAGGTTTCTTCTAAACAATCACACAGTGGTTGGGGTGGTACGTAACTGCTGATTTTCACCTCACAAGTGCTGAGTAAGAATAATAATTTTCTGTCTGCAAAAACTGCTTTTAGTTTCCAAGAACTTCAGTGTTTTAGCTGAAAATACTGGTAGTTTGTAAAGCTGTGTAGTTTGTTTCCATTCATCCATGAGCTGAGGATAAGATTCCTAATGCACTGTTTCTTGGGATGCCCGTCTCCTGCTGCTCCCGTGTAATTTGGTTTGCTGGTGATCAAGTAGACTCTGACACACCCAGTTTCTCATTCCATTAGCGTTTGTGCTGCCCTTTGGCCCTGGGAGAATCATAGAAGCATTTAGGAAAGAAGAAACCTTTAAGATCATGAAGTCCAACTGTTTAAGACCACATTGCTGACCCCACCACTAAATGAGGTCCCCAAGTGCCACATCTACATGTCTTTTTAAATCCCTCCAGGATTGGTGCCTCCACCACTGCACTGGGCAGCCTGTTCCAATGCTTCATAACCCTTTCAGTGAAGGAATTTTTCCTACTATCTAATTTAAACCTCCCCTGGCACAGCTTGAGGCTGTTTCCTATTGTCCTGTCCCTTGTTCCCTGGAGCAGAGCCCGACCCCCCCCGGCTCCCCCCTCCTGTCAGGGGGTTGCAGAGCCACAAGGTCCCCCCTGAGCCTCCTTTTCTCCAGGCTGAGCCCCCCCAGCTCCCTCAGCCCCTCCTGCTGCTCCAGCCCCTTCCCCAGCTCTGTTGCCCTTCTCTGAACTCACTCCAGCACCTCAATGTCTGTCTTGTAGTGAGGGGCCCAAAACTGAACTGCTTCTGTGTGAAACCAACCTATGATCAAAGAAGCCAAAAATCTGCCAGTGACACCAGGCTCAGAGCCAGGTATTGATCTGCTCCTCCTATTTCTTTCCTCATCTTTGCCAGAAACTGGAAGGATAGAGAAGAGCACTACTTCTGCTCCTGATCCTTTAACCAACTGTTCCAAGGCCCCGAAGTTTCTCTTGATTGCCCTCAGACAACTTCATTATTCCATGGAGAATAATCTGAGGGCTGTACCAGAGTAGGAAGCTTTCTCTTCACATCTTTAGCCCAAGCCCAAGGGAGCCAGGAGACTTCCTCCCTAAGGAGTGCTCTGGTCTGCATGTCCCCTTCAGAAGGGACTCTCTGATGACTTTTTCACTTTATCACCTCAACCTCTGTGACACCTCCAGTGCCAGATGAACCGTCATCCTTGTCATTGTTGGGTGCTGTTTGCCCAGCCTCTTACCTGTGATGCCAAGGCCCCTGGAGCAGTGGGACAGTCACAGAGGAGCACATCTGCTGCTCTCTTGAGGTTCCCTGCCTGGGGAGTGCTCTGGAGCACTCAGCTGTGGGTCGTGCTCACCTTCACTGTGGAATGAATGATATTGTGTCAAGCACTGACAACTTGCTATTCCTACGAGGTGCAAGCACTGAAAGAGTCATCACAGTAGGTTTGGTAGTGCTATTGAAAGCCTTTTCAAAATCCTCGATTTTTACTTTAAAGTAGGTTAATGGTAGTACGGTCAAGGCCATCGTAGGGGGCTGGCAGGACAGGCTTTGCCTCAGTGTATCAGCTGTTGATCATCGTGTTGACTTCTGGGGGGAAAAAATAGGGCAGCTCTATATTTCAAGACTATTTAAAATCTGTATGACACTTTTAGGGTAATAGCTCACGTGTCTCTAAAGGAGGTAATGAAGTTGCAAATTGCCTAATCATTCTAATGCATGCATATTGCCATTCTGTTTGGCAAATCTGCAATCAAGCCATTGATTTGGTTTCGCTAATGCCAGCTAATCATGCAGAGGTTGAATTTGAGCTGTGAGTGATAGGCTCTGCAAGCAGCTTTCTGGGGCTGACAGATTGGGCAAAGCAAGAAGCTGTGAGAGCAGTGCTGTACTTTCCTACTTTGCACTGTGCTGTTATCCTTAAAGTTGACTTAAATGATCCCAGCTGGCTGCTACCGGAGACACTGTCTGTGATCCTGCCGTAGAATTCCCTCTTACTTGGGGCTGGTGCTTGTTCTGGGGGAATGAAAGTCTGCCGGGTGACATTCCTTGGAGATTCCCTGTCAGTCCCTCGACCTCGTAAGTGTTTGCTGAGTTGGACTATAACTAATGTAAGGACCCAAGCCCAATTTCAGTAGATGTGTTCCCAGAGCTGTTGTGTTGCTTTGAGAAGCTCCTAGTGGGCAACCAGCTGTCCCTGCCCAGCCGTGTGTCCTGGGGACAGGGAGGGCAATGGGATCCTGGGGGCAGCAGGAAGAGCACTGGCAGCAGGGCAGGGAGGGGATTGTGCCCCTGTGCCCAGCCCTGGGGAGGCACATCTGCAGGGCTGGGCCCAGCTCGGGCTCCTCAGCACAGCAGGGACAGGGAGCTCCTGCAGCGGGGCCAGCGCAGGCTGCGGAGATGCCCAAGGGATGGAGCATCTCTGGGAGCAGGAAAGGCTGAGGGAGCTGGGGCTGTTTAGCCTCCAGAGCAGACACTGAGAGGGGCCCTCAGCCAGGGCTGGCAGGGGCTGCAGGGAGGGGGCAGAGGATGGAGCAGGCTCTGCTCGGGGGGGCCCAGCAATGGCACAAGAGCAACGGGCAGGAACTGATGCCCAGGGAGTTCCACCTGCACAGGAGGAAGAACTTCTTGGCTGGGCAGTGACCCAGCCCTGACCAGAGACCAGAGAGGGGGGAGTCCCCTCCCTGGGGATATTCCAGAGCTGTCTGGACACACTCCTGTGCCATGTGCTCTGGGCTGGCCCAGGTGAGATGCCCACTGTGGTCCCTTCCAGCTTGACCCATCCTGGGATTCTGTGAGTCTGTTACTGTGCTTTTCTTACAGAACACCAATGATTCATGGTTCTGTATATCCAACTGCAAATCTGCAAGACAGTGAATTTACTGTGACCTTTGATGGCATCTCTACATGCTGTATTTCTTCATCTGTTTGGTTTAGCATTGCTTTAAACTGCTGCTTAATGTGTTCATCAGGCTTGTGGCTGTGATTGTGTACTGACCTAAATTTCCATGGAAAGCACTGAGTTTTACAATTGAGGGAGAATATCAACATCCTGGAATCCTCTGTGATTCTCAGTATGAAGTTACTAACATTGAATTATCATCATACTGGACACATGGATGCAAGTACAGCTTTCATTTTTATCACACTCCTCTTGGCTCCTTTGCTGCCAAAGTTTTTCCCCAGATTTTCCACAAAAACCAAACTCTCATCCCCCCTTTTTTTTTTTTTCTATATAGTTTGGCTTATCTTTTGAGTCTACAGTGGCTACAATCTCCATTTGGGCAGGATGACTTTCCTCTGTTCTCTAGTTTTTTTTCAGGAAAGCAGGAGGTCTCAGAGCTCTTAGACTATACATGTAATGTGCCAAGAATAAGTGAAATCCTAATTTTAATGCCTTCTTCAAAATGACCAATATAGTGTGTCTGGTTGATGTTTTAGTGCCCTTACTGATCTGAGCCACATCAGTACACCCTAAGGAAGAGAACTTTCTATCAAATTAATATATCTAGAGCTGATTTGGCCAGCAGCTAAAGCCTTTATGATCATTTCTAGCAGTCAGGGAAAGCAGATCCAGCATAGTTTAGTTTTGGACATGGTTTTTAGGAGGGTACTGCCCCTAGCAAGTAGGTCAGTAGCCTTTGTCAGCCTTCATTCGTGGCCAGCTTTAAGGCTTTGTGGCTATCAGCAGCCCATGACTTTCTATCCCTGATTGCTAATGAGAAATGATAGATGCTTGAAAAAAAATCAAAAAACCCTAAAAGGGTAGTTTAGGCCATGTTATTTGGGTTCCTTTTTAGCTGAGGATATTTGGCGTCAGACTTCTGTGCCACGAAAAAATGACAGATAAAATGTGTGTTGTCCCAATGAGTGAAAGAAATCAGCCACCTAATAATAGTAATTACACTGTGCATCTGTGATGTTCTGCATGCTTAGGACTGTGGAGATATTAGCTAATTAATCCTTTCAACACTGCTGTGCAGTTGGTATAGCTGGTACTATTCTCTTCTTTTCGTAAATGAAGGAACAAATAGAAACGTTTGACCGATGAGCTTTGCAGCAGCGAGCAGCCTCACATTTCAGGAGTTTATTCCACTGCAGTGCCTTGAAGGCACAGGGTGGGTGGAGGTCCACCTCGGAGCATTGCTGCAGAGGCAGGCAGTTCAAAATGCTGGCTGCTGTTGCCCTTACCTTATTCTATTTTTTTTAGGACTACATTATCTACCAAAATAGTCGTTAGAATGGTGGCAGAGAGGACAGGTCTTGTGGCACAAGAGCTGTACCCACAGCTACTGCTGCACACAGATTCAGCTTTCAACCTTCAGCAGTGCTGGTGGCTTGTAATGTGGAGGTGAGTTATGACAGGGTATTCTTTGTCTGCCAGCTGCTTGGGGAAGAAGAGCAGCTGGTGGTAAGTGCCAACTGTGAAGCTCATTTATCTAGAATTAATTCATAGAGTGAACAAACAATCAGTGTCGATCCTGTGTGAAAACAGGTGAGCTGTGGTTCTCATGTGAAGCACGCTGGCCACGAAAGCTGATGGGAGCTGAACTCAAGGTGGTGTTGCACAGTTTCCTAAGCAAATGAATTTCTTTCAGCACTTCAGGTAGTAGATGTTTCACGTTCATCTACTGTTTGAACACCACAAAAAGTGTGGATTAATGTTGGTGCTGATGTTGCATCTTAATAAATGTGCAGTGTCTTGCATGGAGGTTTAATTCCTCCAACTAGATTGGCTTTGGAAAGTGTTCAGGTGTCTGTAAAACCCCAACTGTGAGTAAGTGCTCGCTGCCTTCAGAGCATGACCTGTGTTTCTGTAAGCAGCTGTGCTGACCCAGCTCAGGAACATGACATGCCAGAAAAGCTCTTGTGCAGAAGGCTGATTTCCTCCAACACAGCCTTTCTCTACCCTTCTAGTTCTTATGAAGCTACCACCTGCCTGTTCATGTCATGCCACAGTGAGAGGGAACAAGGGAAAACACATCTGAAAGCTTGTTATGTTTGTTGGAACGACCTCCTCGGTCCCTGAGAAGCAAAGTCTTCTCTTTATCCCCATCTGCATGGCCTGCTGATAGTTCCAAAATTGTGAGTACTCAAAACGATGTTCTTGGATCTTTTTTAGGGTAGCAAATAAAGACATCACTGGCATCTTTCAGTGTCTAATTTTTGCTTCTTGGCAGCCAGCACAGAACATGCTGATGTTGGGCAGTACTGTGCAATGCCTCCTCCTTACACTCTGAGAATACTCAGTGGATGGTGTGAAAGGAAAGAGAAGAGAAAAACATAGATATTGGACATCATCAGCCTTTGAAAGCTCAGGTGATCCTTTCCTGCTGTGCTGTATCATGGACAAAGTTGTTGGTCATGGCACTGACAACATTTTTAGTCTTGGTTCTCACTGCAGTCTTAAGTGCTGAGGTGTTTTTTTCTCCTTCTCATTTGTCAACAGCTCTCCAGTTTTTGATCCCATCATGAATTTCTGATCAGTTTTAACACAGGAGTAGAAATCTCAAGTCTCATTTACTTAGTTTGAAGGAAAAATGCGTCTGGCTGTAGAAATCATACTCAAATTAGTATCAGTGACAGAGAAACTGTGGTGTGGGTTCAGCAGTTCCTGACTGTATTTAACTTTTCTGACCATTCAGGATGCATGTCTCTGAATCAGTCACACGTGATGCCACCTCTTAACCAGTGGTAATTTCTGGGTATCAGAGGGTGCTGTTTACCTTTAAAATGGCTCTTTCGCTTTTTACTCATTTTGGGATTTCTGATGGATGGCCCTTCAGCAGCCTCTTTGGCTCACGAATGCCAGTGGATGTGGGTTAATAACAGCATAAGGGAGAGTGCTTTTAATAGTCCTTTCCGTGTGCGCTGAACAGGCCGGCCCCGCTCTGACGCTCTGCTTTTGGATGCTGATGTGAGCAGAGATGCTCCTAAAGAACTGTTGAATGGGTTTACATCGGTAATCCTCCCCCGCCCCCCCCCCCTTGAAATATTTTATTGAATTTCTCTTCAGCTTTTTTGGCAGTTTGAGGGTTGGGAATTTATCTGCCGGTAGGCACTGGGTCTATTAAAGCCCAGCTGCCTTTGTTTCTGTATGTTGTCCTGGGTTATATTCCTTTTGACAGGGTATTTTTTCTTGTAATTTGAATAGTCACTGCATTTGTGTCTTCTTTAGGGCTGATACCCCTACTCTCGTCTGTCCTGTCTAAGCAGAGCATCACTTCTGAAGCATTTTGCTGGATCTGACCACAAGATAGAGGCTTTTTTCCATTTTTTCCTTGCCAGACCAGCCTTCTGCTTACTGCTGCAGAGCAGCCAAGGCCAGGGCAGAGCCAGCACTCCCAAACTGCTGGGACTTTGGAAGTTAATTGAAAATATTAGTTAACATGTGTTCTACTAATGAATAGCCAGCTTGCTAGAAAGC
>VZRE01004679.1:82951-237500 GCA_013396775.1 Cephalopterus ornatus
AGCGAGTATTCACAGCACTGCGCCACTTGTGGTTGTAGAATTTGGGGAAGAAAAAAGAAGCATGTAGAATTTCACAGTGAGCGTGAATGGTTTGGAGGGTGATAATGGTCACCAGCATCAGTGCTGTGGAGACTTGGCTCTAACCAGCTGCCCGTCAGGCTGCAGTGGTGGAGGATGTGCCAGAGGGCAAACGCAGGAGAAATGTCTTCCCAAAGGAAGCTGCCGAGCCTCCCACACTGCTCTGACTCTGTATTTTCTTATTTACCTTTCCAAAAGTGCCCGTGATTATGAAAGTTTCCGGATTCTGAAGAGAAATTTTGCTAAGATTTTCTTTCAATTTTAACTGTGCTGGTTGTACTGTTTGGCAGGTCTGATAGAACACTCCTTTTAATGTTTCACTGAAGGACAAGATTCAAGGAGATGTGTTAATTAATAATTAGGCTTTCCTCTTGGTCTTCACCTGCGTAGATAGCACTTTTTCATGTAATTAGGCAAATTATTTGATTTTGCAAGGCAATACTAACCAATATACCTTTTTCATGTGTGGTGAGAGGATGGACTCTGTCAAAGGTTGGACTCGATGATCTTTGATGTCTTTCTCAACCTTTATGATTTCATGAAATTTGCCTCCACTCAGAATTTAAAGTAATTTTTCTAATCTTTCTAAAGGGTTATTTTTCCTCCCCTTTTTCACCCTTTCAGTTATGTTGCCCATCCAATTTACATTGTGCAACATAAAAAGAGGATCTGTGTTAAAATAACTGGGCTTTTTGTTGTTGCTAATTAGCGTGAAACAGATAATGGGATATGTTACTGCTGGGTGGAAGGTGGGAGTAAAAGGAGAAAATGAAAAATTATTATTCTGAACACCTGACATTATCTAGCACAGAGTAAGAATTCCCTCTATACCAGTAACAATAAACCAGTATATGTTTTAAAGATGTATTCAAACTGAGTGATTATTTTAGGATTGTAGCATTTATTATTGCATGAAAACCTTTCTCCCTTCATCTGATGTAATTTTATGTTCTAAACTGTCAAACAAAATACTGCTCTGATTGCATTATGGTGATGTACCCAATGTGTATTTTACTACTCCCACAAAGCTTTTTTTTCAAAAAAATGAAGATCTTTTGTGCATGAGGATAGATAACAATGGCTTATATCACCTAAAGCTTGTGCTGGAGGAGAGAAACACAACTTTCAGTAACTGCTGCTTAACTGAGTGTGGGAGATGAGGAAAGAGCAATGTTCATTGATCCTATGTTGTAACAACAGGAATCTCTCAGTGCCCGAGTGCCAGAGCTATTCCTAAGCTAGGAAGCCAAAAGCAGTAATTGTAACATCATTTAAGAAAGCTTTTTGTTCTTTCCTTAAGGCAGTCCTTCTATTTTACCTAGCCAGCGTTGTTAAAGCTAGAGCACTGCTTTCCTTTGCTTTGTAGCCTGGAATTTGAATGAAGAGGCACGAGCAGGGCTGCAACTCTTCTGGCGACTGATTCACGTTGGGTGGGAATTAAAAAATCCCGTGGCTTGTTTATAAATGTTGGCACATTGTTTATAAATGTTTCTTAATTGCTTTCTGCATTTCCCTGTCGGGGACAGAGGAAAGGTCCGTGTGTCTCTGCAGGTCAGGAGAGGCAGCCTCTCACCTGGCCAAAAGCACAGCTCCCGGCAAGGACACTTCCTCCTGAAATGCTCAGACATGCTTAACCCGAGGGAGACAAGGCTTTTGGTCACAGTGAAGTCATCTGAAATGTAGACATTCCTCTGAGGTCACTCAGCTCCCTGAGGAGGTTATGATAGTCTGCTGGACCAAACCTGCCTAATTTCCCTTATCTTTCCAAGCCATCCAAAGCCAGTTTCTCCTTTAATTTAATTAGACAAAAGACAAATATCCTGTAAATAAAGCCTGTTTACCATTAACATGTTTATGCATTCTTCTCACATGCTAATCACACATGGAGGAGAAGTTAGGCCTGAAGTGTGTAATGGTAAGAGAAATGCAAACTTGCACTTCAGAGCTGTTGTTCTGTCTTTAGATCTTCCTGTCTCAGAACTCTGTGTTAGGTCAGAATTCAGTTAGTTATCTGTGGAGCTGGGGCTCTGATGGTCCTGTGCTTTGGAGAGGTTTTCTTGCCAATTCTGTCTAATAGCACGTTCCGTAAGGCCAAATGTTGTCTGCTGAGGGATGAGATGTACTGATGTATTTCATTGATCTGCTGCTAAAAGTTGAGAGAATTTTTTTTTCTTTGTCACTCCTGTTTTTCCCTGCAGGATCTTGTTGACAGGAGCTACAGAGCTTCGGCGGCTTCTTGAGGGTCTTTTTGATGAGCTGCTGCTTTGAATGATTGCCTTTGCTAACCCAAAACAAGGGTTCTGTATAATAATATCTGTACTGCTGTGCTTTTGGACTCCACAGCTAATATCTCCCTAAATTTGAGAGGTGCCCTTTGGCAGAACTACATAATGGTGTGCACACTGAAAGCTCAGGAATTTTTGTGTGTCACAGTATTCCTCCTGGTGCCATCATGTTTTATATCTTCCCGGTATGAGTTAAAATACTGATTTAAGTAACATGTTTTCCAAATAGCAAGAAAAGAAAGAGGCAAGATTTTTGTTGGCATGGAGAACTGGGAAGCAGGAACAGGCAGAGAGGACAAGATGGAAAGTCCCTCTGTCGTAAGCCAAGCTGGGGAGGATAGTGAGATACACCATGGACCTATGCCACGGGAAAAGAAGAGGGATTTTGGATGAGCAGAGCACACTTTGTCCTTGGTATCAAGAAAGGCATGTTGAGCCTCTCTGGGCTCTCTGATCACAGCTTTTGTTTCTTGCTGTGCTTGCCCAGGCTCTTGCCCTTCTCAGCAAAAAAGCTGAGGAAACCTACAAAGATAATCCAGGAATACGGTTTTGAGCAGAACAGTGGAATGGTTTAGGTTGCTGAAGAGAATGATTATGTGCTATAAAAAGAATGCAGTTTGGTTCTTTGTTTCTTAGTTGTGATGATTCAATGACAAAGTGCTGTTAAAACCGAGGAGCTGAAATGCAGGTGAGCTGACACAGCGTGATGCTGCCGGGCGTTACCTAGTTACTGATGTGGCCTGATCATCTCAAAACCCCCAGGAGTCCTTTGAGTGTGTAATCTTGTTTTCCTGTAACTCACACTGAGGTACACTTGCTTGCTCTGTCAGCCTGCGCAGTGTGACAGAAACCCGGAGCGGTGGTTTGGAATTGTTTTCGGTGGGTAACATTCCTCACCCCCTCAGAGCACCGAGGAGTTGAGCTGCAGGGTGGATGGCGCTTCCCGAGTTTAGTAAAAGATAATAGGGGACTGTACCTGCCTCTACCTGTGTTTAACACCATCAGTAAGGCACGGCACCGGTGTGCCTTTACCACCATCAGACACAGACAGGCACATTTTTATGCAAAACAGGTGAGTTGATATACACTACTTTATGTAATCTTTTTGAGTTCTGTGTCTCTGAGATCTGCCAGCAAAGCTGTTAAGCAAATCCGAGATTTTTCAGTACTTGAAATACATCAGAAAACTGTTCTTTTGTGATAAAGGCCTTCAGTTCTTTCTTGGGCTGTCAGTTTTTATCTTTCTAGGCAGACAACTGTCCTTACTTCCTTACTTGGAGCAGAACTGGATTTCCTGGATTACATTGGTTTCCATTATCTGTGTCATGTACTTACCAGAGGATCTTTCCGTATTTCTTGCAAGCTCTCGATTTGTGATATAATTTCAAGTAATTTGAAAGCCTGAGCTTTTGGCAAAGCTGTGTTAGGGGAGGACTACTTTTTTTTTTTTTTTAATGCATCTTCAATGGAAAAAATTAGAAATTGCACCTGGCAAAGTTAAGCCACCATGGCACGAAGTGAGTTTAGGATTTTTTTGTTTGAATTCCAAATACCTTTTACTGAAATGTTTACAGGGTTTTTAGGAACACTTGTTACCTGGAGCACAGCCTTGACTACTTTGAAAAGCAAACAATGATGAAAACAGTGTGCCTGTGTCTCTAATGGCAGGGGGGTGGGAATGGATGGTCTTTAAGGTCCCTTCCAACCCAAAGCCTTTTCTTAATCTATGATCCCATGAAATTGGTGCCAGATCTTTGAAAGGAGCACAGGCTCTGAATATCCCCCCTTTTTTAAAAAAATTGTGTTGTGAAACACTTTGTTCTTGCCACTGTGCCCCTGAGCCATGCAATTCTAGGGCTCATGGCTTTTTTTCCTCACTCGTCCAGTTGGTGGCTTTTTCCCTGCTCCCATGTTAATGTGATAGTTTAAATGAATAAATTTTCAGAGCGTCCCAGCTGCATGTGGATGTTCCCAGTGCTTACACCAGAGCTGAAGTGGGCTTTAGCCCTTCATGTATGGCTGCTCTGGGTAGGGTTTAACCAGAGCCCATTCCCTCTTCCTGAGTGTTTTATTGCGTATCTATCTGACCTCTGGAGTCTCCTCTTTGTGGGAGGAAGGCTCATACTGCTGCTCCAAGTTTTTAGTGCATCTGTTGGCAGGGAATTTTCTGTGGGATCCTCACCTTGTCTTTCAGCAGTGATTGAGGACATTTACTTCCTCTAGAAGATCACTGCTTTGTGCTTTGAACGTGCTGGTGGCCTCATGGGGAGGTCCCGATGTGTCCCATATACAAATCATAGATGGAATCATGGAATGGTTTCGGCTGCAAGGGACCTTACAGCTCATCTCATTCCACATCCTGCCACGGCCAGGGGCACCTTCCACTAGACCAGGTTGCTCTGAGCCCCCTCCAACCTGGCCTTGGACACAAATCCAGCCAGGCCGTGCATGTAACAGATGCCCCAAGCATGAATAAATGCAAAGGAGACTGCCTAAATAGGCTTCCTTTATTTTTATGATGATTTTTTTAATCTACTTTTTATTATTAATCCATATTATTCAGTCCGCCTTTCATCGTGGAGGGCCTTTTCCCCTATTCAGGTAATCCCTTCGGCTGCCAGCCAACATCAGGCGTTGAGGGGAATGAGGGTGCTTGTTCAACACCCCGCACCCACAGAAAATGGAGCTCTTGTCCGTCTGTAAGGGGAGCTGTGTCACTCCAGCAGCCCTGGAGCCTGATGGGCCAGCACTGCTGTGTCTGGTAGTGGCTAATTCAGGTCATCAGTGGGAAAAAAACAAACAACAGCAATTTGTCAGTGTCTCACGGTGATAAAGAGACAAACATATGGAAGGAGACCGGAATTGCACCATTTTGCGTAGGGAAAGTCATCTTAAAAAATAAGACAAAAGAGAGAGGAAAGCCAGAGGCAGCTTAGAGATGGGTGTAATCAAACAGTCTAGACAAGGTGTTTAAACTGAAAAGGATAAATAATACAGGTAATTAAATATATATGTTAGCCAAGTGAACATGTCCCCACCATCACATCTGTGACTTGATGGATCTCTTCAGTAATTTAGTGAGCACAGCAGTGTCTTCTCTCTGTTATTACTTCCATCCATTTTGCTTCTCCTCTTGCTATCTGCCGCTGCGTGTTTATTCTTCCAACTCTAGCACTTTGCTGCTGAAGTAGATAGCAGCCTTTGCCATGACCAACGGGGTTTTCCTCGCTTGGGTTGCCATGAGCTAAGCCCTGAGATGTACTGCTGGGCTGTGCGAGTCTTTCTGCAGAGGTAACCCCGGGAGGATGCACAGGGTGGCCCCGAGTACCCCCAGCCCACAGAAAGCTCTACCTGCTGAGAGCTCCTGTTGTGTCTCTGTGCCCACAGTGCAGCTCAGGTGTCAAAGCAGTGCTGTGTTACCTGTGGGGGTGTGCAAGGGAAGTCCAGCAAGGCCTGCCACTCACCTCCTAATGCCGTATGATGAAAAATGATGCCTTTGGTGCTTCCTGACTTCATTTTGTTTGCTCAAAAATACAGTTAGTATCTTGACTGAACCATTGTCCCGATTGTAGGAATAAATTGCGAAATAAATACAACTTGTGGTTATTATGTTGTTCTGTATATGTTCCTTGTTTACCAATTATATCTTACCTCTAGGGTAATCAACTTTAAATATCCACCAATAATTTGAACATCAAATAGTACTTATCCTGGAAGTACACCCCAGTAATCTATGCACATACATTAGGAGGGTGCCAAAGTGTTTGCTTAGATTTTAATGTGATGTTCTGTATAATTTTCCCATAGATTAGCTTCAGCAGGAAGTTTGCATGTATTTTTTTCCCCCTAAAAGCCACATTCAGTAATAATGGGTGGTATTTATAGCAGTTGTGGTGAATTAGAAAACTGATTGGGTGAACTACTTGATTGCTGCTCATTTAGCAGTTACACTCCTGCCAAACCTCTCCGTGAGGTTTGTGCATGGAAGTTGGGGTGATGAAGCACGGCTGCCACGGCGGGAGCATCCGAGGACAGCAGGAATTGCCCAGGCACAGCAGAAGTCAAAGCAGTGTTTGCAGCATGTGCAGCTTTAGGCAGCAGGGAATGTTAGTTGTTTGTCCAAATAAAATCAGGGTGTGCTGGTTTTCAGCATGTAAAAAATGCCTGTTTTGCTATTGCATAGAACAGACAGACATTTCAGGGACAGAAATGCAGCCCTGTGAGTACCTTCCTAATCATAGAACTTGGAATCTTTAAAGTGCTGGTGTGTCTACCTTCTTCTGCTCTCCTTGTCACACCAGCAACAAGATGAGTTGTATCTGTTGTGCCAAGGTGTGGCACAGGTCTTGTGTGAGGGTGTGTTTCTCAGTGTGAATTTTTGGCATGCTATTTGATACCTCCTTCCTTTGTGTAGCACATGTGTTGGGTAGAGGGTGCCTGAAGATCTTGAATGAAACAAGCAGCCAAGTCTCCCATCTTTCTTCCAAGATTAGGTACTTTGGCCCATTTCAGAGACTGGTTTAGAAGGTTCTCTTCACAATTTTCATTACCATGACATCTGAGATTGTCTTGGACTCTTCCTGCCCCACAAGTGTTTATATGATGTGTATGGGATGTTTTTGAGCACCATAAAATTGGCAATGCAAAAAATTGCCCAAGAAAACAAAAGTTTGCATGACCTCCTGGAGGGAGTATGGTGCTTACAAGGTGTCACACAGTAGTATTTCTATTATTTAAAACTGATTAGAGCTGCGTTAATTCTGACATACCTCACACAGTGCAGTGGAGTCGCTCTTACACACTGGAATATGTTATGTGTTCCTGTATATTATCTGTTGAAGAACCCTTTTTGAATATTAAGGAGTGTTGTTTCATAGGAACAAATCCTTCCCTGTGAGGGAACCAAGGCCAAAACCAAGGCCAGGGCTAGTGGAAAGTGTCCCTGCACATGGCAGGGGGTGGAACTGGATGATCTTTAAGGTCCCTTCCAACCCAAACCATTCTGTGATTCTCTGAGTCAGTGTGCCAAACGATATATATAATCGATTCCTTTGAGGCTAAGTAGATTATTGTTGTAAATAAAATGCAGTGCCACAAAGCCCAACGAATGAATTCGTTGCTGTATCAACACAGTTGGTAAACACATTTAAGCAGACAGGTAAGTCAGATTGTGTGGTGGGTTCCCATTGCTGCAGTTGCAGTGCAGTCAGCCTGCAGAGGAATCTGATGCTCTTGGTTATAAAACCTGAAAAAAAAAAAAAGAAAAAGAGAAAAAAATAAGCATCCAATATTTTGTCCTGTTTTTATTGCCCTAAAAAGTGATCTTTCTCACTTCTGCATTTCTTTTTCATCTCACTACCTGTTAGGAACAGTTCCCTGATCGCTTTTTCACTTCTCTGGGCACTTACCAAGCTCAATAGAGTTCCTGGTGGTGGGGGAGTCCTCTCTCCTGCCTCTTATGGAGCCACAGGGATTTTGCATTCCTTTTTACCCCCCAGTGCAGGCCAACCACGTGTTACACCCTTGCACTGCTGGTGTTTGTGGCCTCCCCATGAGGAAAACCTTGGACAGGAAGAGGCAACCTGCCCTTGGCTCTGCACCTCCAGTAGGTACACCCTCCTCTGCATTAATAATTACACAGAAGCTGGAAATGAGCTTGGGAGGCTCTCTAGAAAAGGCAAGAGAATACATGCTTTGAGTTGGTGTCTAGGTGGTGTGTGCCCAGCAAAAGGAGCTCCAGTGCATATCTTAGGTCAGGAGGAAGGTCACCTTTACGTGGGTCTAGCACAGTTGCACTGTTATGATTTCTCAGGCTCTCACCGTGGCAATGGAATCTGGATGCAGGGTCAGCCTGAGGGTGAGGTGCAGTTCATCTCAGTTCCTTACTTAGGTTATTAATAATGCTGTCTGTCACAGCTCTGCGGCTACTGGTGCTGTCCATCACGTGTGCAGAGTGCGCTGGGGCCGCAGGGCTCATCCCACGTGCTCATCACCTGGAAGGTGTGGGAGGTGGCCAGGTGAAGATAGATGTGTTTTATATATTTCACATGAGAATGGAGGGAGTGCTTGTGTGGCTGTGTGAGCTAATCCCAGTGCCAGGTGTCCGTCTCCAAGAGAAGTCTGATGTGAAGAGACAACCTGATGCCACGTGTCATTCTTCACTTCGCTGGTGCAAGTTGCTACTTTCTCATGTTTTGCCACACTGGCACTGGATTGGAGGATTTTTGGATATGAGATAGTTTGTTGGGGGAGGGGGAAGTGTTATTATTTAACAAAGCTGTCATGCAA
Organism: Cephalopterus ornatus; assembly: GCA_013396775.1. NCBI lineage: Eukaryota > Metazoa > Chordata > Aves > Passeriformes > Cotingidae > Cephalopterus > Cephalopterus ornatus. The sequence continues at coordinate 91,603 of VZRE01004679.1, forward strand.
AAGAATATTTATTAATCTGCAGAAATATGGGACTGTGAGGAAGAAGAGGATGAGAAGTATGGCTTGTTCAGCGTGGAGAAAAGGAGGCTCAGGGGGGACCTTCTGCAAGTCCCTGACAGGAGGGGGGAGCCGGGGGTGGGTTGGGCTCTGCTCCCAGGGAACAAGGGACAGGAAGAGAGGGAATGGCCTCCAGCTGTGCCAGGGGAGGCTCAGCTTGGGTATTAAGTTGTCCTCCTTCCCCTCATCTGTCTCAGCAGCAACAGCAACTGATCCTGTTATTTCCCTTTACTCTGATGCTGATCAGGAACACTGCAGAACACTCAGGTTTTCGGGCGCCAGCAGTGCCTGTAGCTCAGCGTTGCAAGGAGCCGGTTGCTCAGTGGGTAATGATTCAATGGGAGAGGCTGTCTGAGGCCGCTGTGCAGTTTTAGGATCTGGTTCTTGATGGGGTAATGAGCAATTTGGAATTCCTACGTATTTTTTGATGTCCAAAGAAAAGGCTACATTTAAAAATGAGGAGGCCTATTAAAAATGAGCAGGTTCCTGTTATTTCTTCGCTTTTTAGTGAAAAGCGAAGAAAGGTGTAAAAGTTCCTTTTGGCAGTTATTTTTAGGATATTGTTTAATTGGTGTGATTCTGTTGTAATGGAAAACCAGTTATTAACAAATGCGTAGTTTTGGAAGAAAATGTAGAATGAACGTTGTGGCAATTCACTTTTTTGCACATTTGCCAAATAGCACTGATACCATGTAAAGTAACAGATAAAATGGATACAAGAGGAAAGTTGTGCTCTTGTCCAGAAGGCTGCAGAAATAGCAGCTACCAGCTCATACTATCAAGTCCTGGGTTAGAGAAGAGGCCACACAATAAAAATTGCAGGAAGGACACCAAATGTTAAGTTATACTGAGAAAAGAGTGTGCTAATGAGTATTATTTGGGAATTGAATGGTTGTGGTTGCAGTTGGAGGAGTGAAGGGTTATAACAGTGACACAGACTGTCAGTTGGGGGAGAAAAATAAACAAAATTAGCATTTAAAATCCTTTCATAGCTTTCACCAGAACAGTGTGTCACAATGGTTAATGGATTTTTAAATATGACGAAGCTGTAACAGATGATTTATATCAATTCCTGTATCTAACTATTTGCAGGAACCACAATAAAACTAAAAAAAACCCAGGGCTGCATCGTACTTACTGTTAGGTATATTTATGATACTTATCTCTTATACTTACTTATATAAGCGTTCTTATATGCTTTGGTTTCTGGCAAAAAAATCTTAACTTTTTCTTAAATTCATAAATTTGTGCAGGACAGCTGAGGGATGTAGCACTGCCTGTGCTCATCTGACTTAGTGCTTCTGCTGCTATCAGTTAATGAGGAGATAACGAGATTAAAATATCCTTTCTCAGGAAGTGGAGCCATGAATAAGCTCAGTTGCACCGTGCTGGCAGCATAACAGGAGCTGGTGATGATCACCACCCGAGTGGAGCTGCGGATGTGGCGGGGGGCCTGTGGCCGTGTGTGCACGGGCGTGTCTGTGGGCCCAGCTGTGAAATTTGGTGCATTAAACATCCAGCAGCGTCATCCTGCCGAGCTCGGGGCGGCTGGCTCTGGGGACAAAAGCAGTAATTTTATGGACAGCTAAATGTCGACGCAGGGCAGGATTTTTGGTGCTGTGGGTGTGTTGGGAAGCGGCTGGTTTCTCCAGTTAGTGGAGCCAGGCCTTTGTTGTGTCCTTACACATCTCTGCCTGTCCAGTATCCAGACGTTTTAATTTTATCTGGATGTGACACATTAAATAATAGGCTGTTTTACTGCATTTGAAGGTTCTGCCTGATGTTTTTCCTGTAACCCGTCCTGTAAATAATCTCCAAGTGCATCATCTTGCTGCTTGAGGGAGTCACTTGGAGAGAGGGGCTTAGCTGGCAATATTGTGTGCAATAATTGCTGAGTGACAGGGCCACTTAAAGAGAGAGATGTTGAGGGCAAATGTGGGAAATTTTCTGGGCTTTTTGCACATGACAGAGAGATTCCTCTGCAAACTCTGTGCCCATAAAACAGTAAACGAACTCCTGTAATCCAGATTTTCCAAGATGAAGTCTAGTGCTGCAATATCAGAATTCTGTGGAGACTTTTTCTCTGTAATATTTCCAAAGGGGAGAGTATTTTACATGTGTGAGCTTCCTTCGGATCCTGTTAGAGCTGTGGTGCTGCGCATGCCGAGACATTTGGCTGTGTTTGGGCCAACAAGTTTGGAGACTCAGGTCAATAGTACAAACTTCCCTGTGAGGGTGGGGAGGCCCTGGCCCAGGTTTCCCAGAGAAGCTGTGGCTGCCCCATTCCTGGAAGTGTCCAAGGCCAGGTTGGACGGGGCTTGGAGCAACCTGGGCTAGTGGAAGGTGTCCCTGCCCATGGCAGGGGATGGAACAGGATGAGCTTTAAAGTCCCTTCCAACCCAAACAATTCAGTGACTCTTTGATATGGGTTGGTCAACTTATCACGTGTTTGCTGAGCTGTCGTAAGGAGTTTAAACTAAGTACTTTCTTAATATACATTTTCTAATCTGCTCCAAAGTGATTATAGTTTAATTTTCAGCTTTATTTCTGTACTTGTTTTGAAAGAAACCCAACACTCGTGCTTTTGAGGAGGCAGAGTCCAAACCTTTACCAGAAGGGGACTGGATAAACTGCATGAATAATTTTTGTGCCTTCAGCCCACGTTGAGGGGACCTGCTACTGAATTTTAGAGGAGCAGTATCTCCACATAGGGCGTTCATGCCATCAAAACCTCAATGATGGCTAAAATAAGTGAATTTCCTTTCTATTGTGCCCATCTGAAAAGATGTGTGTGTTAGGTTGATGGGTGGAACTAGAATTGCAGCATAATACATGGAATGATGTGAGTGTCTTTCTGCTCACCAGTTCTTATACTGGGAGCAAATCCCCATGCTTATTATATAAAACAAAATAACAATAAAACAAACACAAAAAAAAAAAAACTAAAATCCCCACACATGAGCAACAGTGCTGGAGTGGACATAAGCAATATCTTTTGTCTGCCAGCATGCATCAGACTGCTTTTCCTGGCATGCCAGATGCCCATGATGGGGACAGTGTGTGAATGTCACTTTGAAGCACATAATCAAAATAAAACTTACTATTCTTTAAGGTTGGAACTGCCAAATAAATTTTTGTATTTGTTTCATGAGAAGTCTGCCAAAAAAAAAAAAAAACAACCCTAACAGCAGCTGTGTCCAGTAGCATGCAACAGTAATCTGTGGAAAGACATTTATTTACTTAACATTTGCGTCAGAGTAAATTTAATGTGAGTTTTTACAAAATTGTTCCAATTTTTATGCATCCTACTGCCCCTTTGGAAAGTATTTTTTCGGGCAGGGGTAGCTTCCCTTGTTACTCTGCCAGCAAAATGTCAGTTTTGGGAAAAGGAAGGAAGCATTGGATGGATTTTTAAGTAGAAGTGTTTTAAGATGGAGTCTGAAGTTCTCCACACTTTCTGATGGAGTTTAATGCTGATAAATGCAGGTGCAAGGACTTGAGGACGAAGGCTGAATGATGAAATGTGTTTGTTTCATTACTGTTCTCCGAAAAATGTTTGATTTCCTGCTCTCCACAAAGTCTTAAAAACACCACCGGTGATACCTGGCCTCTCCAGACCTTACTGGCCCCAGCTTTGTTCTGTTTCCAAAGGTGAGGAGTTTTGATTGCAGCCTGCTTTGTACCACCTTGCTTGAAAGTCGTGCTAGAAGCTCTCCCAAGGAGTGCAGAGGTTGAACTGAAGACTGACCACCCCGTGTTCCTGTATCTAGATCCCTACTTTCTGTTAGCTGTCTCCCTGATAGTCGCGTTTCTTGTCCTGGAGTTGTCGGAGCCCTCTGGTTCACGTCTGCTGAGGTCCTCTGATGAGAACTGCCATGAGGCACCGTGGCCTCCTCCCCTTCCATTGCTGCCTCATGCGGTGGCTGGTGCTCAGTGCCCACAGGCATGTTGGCACACAAGGCTCTGGGCTGTTTTGGCGGGGGGAAGGTGATAACCCTTGGAACAGGTGAGAACAAGGGAGCTGGAGGCTGCTTTGGGGCCTTGGTGGCGCAGTTACAGGTGACGGGGGTGGGGAGGGCAGTGACTGAGCTTCTCTCCCAGCTTTTGAAAATTATTAAAAATCACTAAGCAGCAGTTGTTTGCTTGTGCTCTGCTGCATTTCTGGCCCTTTCTCCAGCAGAGCTGCGGCTGTTGAGAGTTTGTGGTCCTGCCATGTCCTGGCTCCGTGCCCACACTGTACCCACACTGGGGAAGGGCTGCCAGCACTCACCTGGGAGCTCGTCCTGCCTCCACAGGAGAGAACTGCCTATTCACACCGTGTTGAAGAGGATTTTGGGAGGAGATGGTCAGCTTGAGGAGATTTTTGCATTCTCCTCTTCTAAAAGTTCAACCTGCAGCAAATCAACTTTGACTATGGCTTAAACTGTAAAGCCACTTGACCATGGTTTGGGTTTCCCTCTGAAGAACCAGACCACAAGATAAATTCTGGAGCTGAATGGAAATGCTGCATTCCTCTGATCCCTCGTGTTTAGGTGGGTGATTTTGGAAAAGGTTATTTAACCCTGCTGCTGCTGTGTCACTCAAAACATCCTGCTGTGTTTGTTCATTTTGCTTTCATTGGAATACTATAGTCCAGTAGTCAGGTTTGGCCTGCAGATGAATTTAAAGGATGGGATTAAAACTGTTCAAGGAGCCTGCACTGAAGGGTAACTCTTAGTTGAAAATAAATACTTAATGCATTTAAAACTGCATAATAATTGAACATACCAAAAAAAAAAAAGGGTCTGTACCTAGACTGAAACATCACCTTAAAGAACACTCATAGGGAATTTACTTCCTGGGACAGAATATCTGGTGTATTTAAACATGGACACTAACTTTCAGTGAAAGCTCGGGAACGTTTTCAAATGAGAATAGCTGCACCTGTGTGGCAAGATCACCATTTTATTGCAGAATGCTGCTTTACTTCTAATGTAAAATTAGCGTGAGTGTGCCTTGCAGGACTGTACCAAATTAGTTACTGTATTTAACAATTACCTATTTTTTCAGATACTTTATAATCTTGAATTCATATGATGTAGCAGAGAACTCAAATTATCTTAGTAAGATGAAAGTTGCATCTGTTACCTGGGTTGTAATGAAGGTGCTTCTTGAACCTTTTGCCAGTGTAAGGCACTGACTCATTTCTGTTACGGAATCATGGAACAGTTTGGGTTGGAAGGGACCTTAGAGTTTAGCCCATTCCACCCCCCTGTCATGAGCAGGGACACCTTCCATGATCCCAGGTTGTTCCAAGCCCCATCCAACCTGATCTTGGATTCTTCCAGGGATAGGGCAGCCACAGCTTCTCTGGGCAACCTGTGCCAGGGCCTTCCTACCCTCACAGGGAAGAATGTCTTCCACATATCCCATCTAACCCTGCCCTCTACCAGTTTGAAGCCATTCGCCTTGCCCTGGCCCTCCAGGCCCTTCTGAATAGTCTCTTTCCATGTTTCTTGTCATCCCCTTCAGGCCCTGGAAGGCCATAATTTGATCACCCCAAAGCTTCTCCTCTCCAGACTGAACAATCCCAGCTCTCCCAGCCTTTCCTCCCAGCAGAGCTGCTCCATCCCTCTGATCCTCTCGGTGCCTCCTCTGGGCTCTCTCCAGCAGCTCCATGTCCTTGCTGTGCTGTTCCCAGGGCTGGAGGCAGCTCTGCAGGGGGGTCTCCCCTGAGGGGCAGAGGGGCAGAATCCCCCCCTGCCCTGCTGCCCACGCTGGGGGATCAGCCCAGGGCACGGGGGGTTTCTGGGCCGGGGCAGGTCCAGCCTCTGCCCCACCAGCACCCCCAGGGCCTTCTCCCAGGGCTGCTCCATCTGCTCATCCCCAGCCTGGGTTGATCCCTGGGATTATCCTGACCCGGGGCAGCACCAGCACTTGGTCTTTCATGAGAATATCCCCTCTGGCATTTCCCCATCCTCTCACATCCTATTAGCTCAACCAAAGCTATGTTGGACCTGTGCCACCTTCCATGGAGTCTAACGTTTGCTAACCCGAGGGTGATTGATGTCACTGTCACTCTCTGTCTCTAATGGTCACAGTATGCTATTTCCAGTTGTATCTTTTTGATAGATAACACACTTAGCTTACTTAAAGAGGTGAAAATTAAATGATTGAATTCCAGCAGTTGTATTTTTGTCTGAAAAAGCCATACTGTGCCAGGTTCTGACATCCTTTAGTACTTTATAAGTCAATAGGACAGCTGTGGAATGAAATGATTTTTAATGAGAAGTGATGACAGAACCTGGCAAAGAAATAATGGTGAGTTAATCAGTAAAGTTCTGCATGTTTGTAGCAGTCTATTCTGTGGTGCCTCAGTCAAATCATTTGAAACAGTGTTCAGAGCAGGGCAGTGATAGCTCTGCATGTAGACACTTCCTTAATCATAAGAAAGAAGACCCTGAACAGCTCTTTGTTTTGCCTGTTCGTGGTTGATCACGTGGCCTTATGTCTTACAAAGACGTGAGTCATTTGGCAGTGGGGGGCCCACTCCTGCAGGCAGTGCTGTGACCGTTCCCCACAGCTGGGACTCCATCGGATGCGGCACTTTGTGAGATGTTTTAGGGGTGATTATGGTGGTGCTGGGTTGGTGGTTGGACTGGATGATCTTGATCTGCTGGGGACTCCCACACCCCCTTGATTTGTGAGTACATGACCAAGGGAATGGCAGTGAAGCTGCTGACTCTGCTCTGGACAGACAGCTGGGAGAGGGCAAGCCAGGAAAGATGGAAAAGGCAAAATACACACCTTTTCTTCCTCCCTCCCTCCGCCCATGATTTTGTCAAATCAAAAACTGATTTAAATGAAGAAATGTCAGAGTCTATTTTGATACAAGACCCATCATTAATATGAAATTATTTCTTTTTTCCAAACTTGCATGGGCAACTGGAAGAGAACAAAGGCAGATGAGACACACAGATAGCAAACTATCAAATCCGTGTGTACAATTACATCATCATGCAGGAGGAAAAACTGCAGCTGTAAGCAAGGTCTGGTAAGACTTCTTTGCTGAAAAGAAGTCTTTCTTGGACGTCTCACTAGAACAAGAGTTATATTTGTATTTCAAATAGTATTCTTGGAAGAAGCCCCTGAGGTAGTAAAGAGTTGGCTTGTTGGGGAGGGAGCACTGAGACAATAGTGGTACTAGAGGTGGGGTTACACTTGTGCAAGAGCAGTTGGGTGTAGGGAGTGTGTTGAGCTGCTGGGAATGGAAGGGACCATAACTGTTTACTGATTTCCTGCCTTTATGGGGCAAGCAGGAGATTTATTTCCTCTATAAAAGCAAAGTTTGTGTGTTCTATGCCCTCAGAGCCACTAAAAACTCTTCTGCTCGTAAAGCTTGAAGCTGTGGAATGTGATGGTTGGGATGGGATTTGTTCTAGCCCCAGAGAGAGTGTCTGCCATGGGATATCCAGTGAGAAGAATGATGCCTTAAAGGAAGAAGCCTTAGCCCTGTAATGAGAGTCATCTCTGCTACCTGTGCAGTGCTGGGAGGAGGGAGCTGTGTTTGAAAAACCCTGTTGGTGGCAGAGATGGAAGGAGAAGCCCAAGGTGCCACTCACTGGTGGGGTCTGCCTGGTTCAACCACAGTGGGTGCCTCAGGACAGGGGTGCTGAGCTCCCTGAGCTGCTGCAGGCAGAGACTGGAGCTGCTCCTTTAGCATCCTGGGCTCCTTGGCAGAGGAGCAGCGTGGCTCGTGCATGTTCATAACCACAGTCATTTACTTATCGAGTGACAGGGAGGCAGATAACTCTTGGAGGAAGGTTGTGTAGCTGCCCCACATCTGCGCATTGCCACTAATGCTGTTGTGCTGGAAAATAAGGTGCCAAGGAAGGCTGCTGAATACCCTTGGATTGATAACCAGTGCCTGCGCTCAGTGTTCTGGCTGTGCATTACAGTGTTCCACACTTTGGGTATGACTTTTCCCCTTTGGTTTTATGAAAGCCATCTCTGCCACAAATACATGGGAAAATTACATGGAACACATGAATTTTTTTTTTTTTTAATCTTTAAACCGGTGGGTTTGTTCTTTTTCTCTATAAACCCTATTGAACTCCAGTGAGTTCATGTATGGGAATCTCATCATAAGGAGGAGATAATTTTAAAATAGCCTAACGTTAATAAAAATATAGAAATATGCTAGTGGGCAAGGCACATCTGGAGAATTGGACACCTTTCTTTCTTCTGCTGTGCAATATATATGTTTTCCTTGAGAAAGCCCTACACTGGAAAATTTGTGATCAGCGCAGAAAGAAAGAGTTTGGAGTGGCTTTTGATGTGAATTTACTTTTTCAGTGAAAAGTTCAAGTGTCTTTTATTATGTTGGAAAAAACCCCCCATTTTGTACATGTCAATGTAATTGTATTAGTCCTGACGCCAGTTTAGAACCAGATCTTTTATTTTTCATTGGAGTGTTAATTTGCCTGCCCCGGTAACATGTTGGGTGACTGAAGTATTTTGTCTTGGCTTTCCCAGACTTATTTCACTAGTTTATCCTTTGCCCAGCAAACCTGGTATTGAAAAGCACTGATATTTTGGTTTTTTGAATAAGAGAGTGAGCAAAGTCTTTTTGGAATGTGTGAACTGGTCTGAAAGTTCATCTGTCTCTCTCATCCGAAACATTTCCTTCCTGCTGGCAATTTTCTTAGTGTTTCCCGTATTTCCTCCTTCTCCTGCCTGTTTGCTTGGAGCAGTTATGTTAGTCCAGCACTGAACCAAACCGAGTGTGTCTGGAGTCCTTGGTGTGTTTTAAGGAAACCTCTCGATTTTTGGTACTTCTGGGGGTGAGGGAAGCCTTCCAAGGAGTTCTGTTTTGAGACAGGGAGATTTTGTGTGGATGTCTTGTGTTGACTATTGTGCTGGAACTCAAACTAAGTCAGTGCTTATGTTGTAAAGACAATTTGTTCCTGGAATTAGGAAGAGCTCCTTACCTTTTTGGGAAAGGAGAACAAAGATGTTGGTACAAGTCCACTATTTAAGCAGCACATGATGGTTGACTTACGGATGAGAATAAAATGGCAATTTCCCTTAGTTGGGGGTGTCCAAACTGGAGAAGAGAAGGCTCCAGGGAGACCATAGAGCACCTTCCAGTGCCTAAAGGAGCAACAAGAGAGCTGGGGAGAGGGGCTTGGGACAAGGGCCTGGAGGGAGAGGACGAGGGGCAGAGCCTTAGGATGAAGGAGGGCAGGTTAGATTGGATGTTAGGAAGGAATTGTTCCCTGTGAGGGTGGGGAGGCCCTGGCACAGCTTGCCCAGAGAAGCTGTGGCTGCCCCTGGAAGTGTCCAAGGTCAGGTTGGATGGGGCTTGGAGCAACCTGGGCTGGTGGAAGGTGTCCCTGCCCATGGCAGGGGGTGGGAACAAAATGAGCTTTGAGGTTCCTTCCAGCCCAAACCATTCTGGAATAAGTGCCATTGGTGATACCAATCTGTTTGCGTAAATCTAACACTCAACCCAATAGCTGCAACTGCTTTGAGTCACCAAGTGTTTTAAAAATTAAAATTCAGTTTCTCTAAGATGTCCTTAAGAAGCGACTTTTGTATTGAACGATTAAACATAAAATGGTAAGCAAAGAAACGCCAACAGAAAAATAACTCAAAATGCAAAACCCCATACCCTTACTTTTACTTTATATTTAATATTTGCTCAGACATTTTAGATGACTCTAAAAAGAATTCATGCTGCAGTTACAGTGCTCCAGCATTTAAAAAAACCCCAAAGATTAATGTGAAAACTATGAAAATGGCCTTCAGAAAGACTTATTTGTAGGGCTACATTTGCGTATAATGAAGTTGATATTATGTCCTGTATTCCGAGCAGAAAGGAGTTCCTTAGTAAACACCCAGGAATAAAGAGTTTAAAGCTCCTGTTCTGATCAAATCAAATTACACAACATCTGTGTTCTCATCAGAAGATAATAATAGCAGGCAGCCAGACTGCATGTGGGTGCTAGCAAGGGCCCTAGAAATTAAATAAACTTGTTGAGGCTGGGGAAAGAGCTGGTTAATGAAGGTTTGAGGGGTTTTGTAGGGGTTTTTTGGTAGATGAACTCCTCAAGGTTGGGCTAATTATCAAAATGCAGTATTTTCAATCTTAGTTTTGAGATGTCATTATTAAAAAAACCACAGTGCACCATGAGAATGTTATTGATTGTTGCCTTCCATCTCTTTCAGAGAAAAAGAGAGAACAAAATAATCTGCTTGAACAGCAGCAAGCCCAGGGAGTTCTTTCAACTGGTTAAAATGACCTGAAACCTTGAACAGATTGTAACTGATAGTAGCAACTTCAAATCCTCTCTAGAACTTGTGTTCTTAGCACAGTCACAGAATTAAGAAAGAAAAAAAGCTTGTACCTACTTCTGTTACTGTATTCTGTGTCTTCAGTGCATTTATGTTGCCATGCACATTTGTATTACTATAACTTACAAGCTGAAGTACGAGTCGAAGTTTTAATCAAGACAGGCATTTCCAGTGATGAAGCTGATCCTGTTTCCTTGTGTTTCCACTGTACTCATGAATAGCTGTGCCTGGCAAACTGAGGCTTAGCTGCTTTATCCCATAAAGCCAAGTGAGTCACCTGAAAATATTCCCCTGATATGTTCTCTTTCTTGAAACTGTGTTCTCCTGTACCACAGGGAGTTACCTGGTTTAAGAGTGGAAGGCTCTTTGGGAGTTCATCATGGTTTGCTTCCTTGTCCAGAGGAAGGAACAAGCACAGTGACAGATGTGTGTCTAAATTTGCTCTTATGGAAGAGATTTGGGAATTCCCAGGTGCCTCGTGCTGGGGCTGTGCACAGAAAGTTTTCTGAACTCCACCCTCAGTAATCTCTCCTGGCTTGTTTGGATATGATTTTTGAATTTCTCCTCCAGTTTCCCAAGATAGCTTCAAATTTTGATCTTGTTTTTCAGAGCTATTTTTACCCTTTTTCATCATCATCTTCTGCATGTTTTTGTAAGTCTGGTCTATAATTCATCTTCTAAATCATTAGTGAAGATATTAAAGAACACAGGATGTATCCCTTCAGAACTGTACTTGAAACGTCCTTCAGGTTGAAAGAGAATGTTTTAAAGATTACTTTTGTGCCTTTTTACCTAATTGCAAAACTTAGTTCACTTTTCCTAAAGTCTCTGGTAGAAGCCTCAGTGAAGTAATTTCATACTTATGCATTACCCTAGTTACTCTGTCAGAGATGGAAATTAAGTTGGTTTGACCTGAACTGTACTTGACAAATTCATGCTGGCTGTTTGCTACCCATTTATTGTCCCCTAGGTGCCTGTAAATTGATTAATAATATGTTCTGATGTCTTTCTAGGTAGCAAAGCTAAGCCTACTGATCTCTAATTCCTTGAGTCCTCCTTCCTCTGATTTTGAAGATAGTCCTGTGGCTCTCAGGGACATCTTGGGTCCTCTGGCAGTTCGGGGTTTGCTTCTGGTAGTTCCTAAGATAATTAAAAGTAATTTTTACCTAGTTCTGATTTAAATGTTTCTTGTAAACCTAATATTTTGTGCCTGGGGTTTTTTCCCCCCACTTTGGGTCTTGAGATTCTAAACCTTGGTTAGCTGGGCTGAACAGTTGGTCACGTCTAATATTTGTGAAGAATGACATTAAAAGGGTGTGAGCATTTCAGACTGGCATATGGGATTATTTATCTTCCCCATTAAGCAGTCATTGCTTCTTCATTCCTTGGCTTGTTTCCAGCATCCCCAGAATTTTTTAATGTTCATAAATTCAGGAGATTTCAACTACTGATACTTTTATAATTGAGGTAAAAATTGTTTCCCCTCCCATACTCTTAAAATACAGTAAGAGAATGAGGAGGACAGAGTGGATCTTGACTGATGGCAAGGAAACATGGAGTGGGAAAACTATTGTCGGCTTTCTTTCCAGCCTGCAACTTTTGGAACGTGTTCAGAGCAGTTATCAGAAGTTCACAGCTGATGTACAGCCCAGATGAGGTGAATAGTGTCTTTCTTTGGTCCAGTCCTAGTCAACTTTTTAATTAATGTAATTCCTAGCGGAATGTGCCTTTTTGAATATTGAGCATTGAAGAAGGAACAAATGGAAGCATTTTGGGAGCGTGGCTTCCGCGTCAGGAGGATTTTCCCTGGGTGAGAGTAGCCTAAAATAAATGGGATGTAATTAGAGAGGGATCTGGGCAGTGTACTGAACTCTGGCAAACACGATCCACGGAAATGAACTTGGTGAGTGGCTGCCAGGCCTGCTTCAGATAAAAACCTTCGGAGATACAGTGAATGAGAACTAACGCAAGACAACGGCCAAGCAGTTGCCGAAACCAAATGTCAGCCAAGGCTATTGGGAACCTAGAAAATCTGTAAGAATTGTGTGTGTACACTGGTGGGAGGGAGAATAGGAGAGGTTAGATATGTAAAGCTGCCCCGGAAGGTAAGATCTCTGTATGGTTTTGGGACAGAAAAATATAGCAGAGGGAGGAGCAGGTGCTCAATTACAGCACGGGGGCAAGAGAAAGGGTTCTGGGAGTAGGCAGAGTCGAGCATAGAAATAAATGATCACAACTCTCAGATCTCTGCTGTAGGTGTTTTCAAATCGTATGTTGGAAAAATATTTGTCAGTGGTTTTTTTTGGAGACACCTTATTCTGCTTTTGAGGAGCAAGAAATAGCTCTGCAGTTCTCCTGTCTTTACTCTGTTCCCATTAATTCTCTCTCTATATTTTGGCAAACCTCTATTGATTCTTAGATTCCATTCTCTTAGGCTACTTTTTCTTCCATTCACCCATAGGCTTTCTCTGAAGGTGTAAAATCCTAAAAAGTAAAATAAATATACTCAGTCCACTGTTATGCCTCTTTATACAGAAATAGAACAAAATGAAATTTTAAATTTCTTGGTCAATGTATTCTGTGGGTAGAATTGAAAGGGAAACTGGGAAAGGAATGCACAGAAATGAGAGCGTGGCAATCTGGTGTCTGAATGACTTGTAATGAGAAACATAACTGCTTCTTGAGGTTAATTATTATGTGATAATTGCTGAAGCAGGAGTGAAATACACTGGATTTTTCTTTTGGTGCCTCCTGATTTTGTGAACAAAAGGGTTTTACACTCCTGATAGCATGTAATCCAGAATTAATTGAAGAAAGACAGGGCAGACAGAGTTTTGCAAGTGAAATGAACTTAAACTGTAGCTCTTAATTTCATTTGTGCTGGAACGTGTTTCAGCTGCATAAAAATCTTTATTTTTCTCAATCAGCCTAGTCTAGAGAGTAGGAGCAGTGAATTTTAATATGTGCAAATATTGATTTATTAGGAAACCTATTAGGAAATGCATACTTCAAGAGAAGACACTAATAGATACCTTAACATGAACTTACCTGAAGAACGTGAGGGGCTGAGTGACCCAAAACAGCACCAGCATCATTTATAGAATCATGGAATATCCTGAGCTGGAAGGGACCCACAAGGATCATCCAGTCCAACCCCTGGCCCTGCCCAGGACACCCCAACAGTCTCACCCTGTCCCTCAGAGCGTTGTCCAAACCCTCCTGGAGCTCTGGCAGCCTTGGGGCTGTGCCCACTGCCCTGGAGAGCCTGGTCAGTGCCCAGCCACCCTCTGGGGGAAGAACCTTTTCCTGAGATCACAGAATCACAGAATATTCTGAGTTGGAAGGACCCACAAGGATCATCCAGTCCAACCCTGAAGTGATGGCCCACATGGGGATCAGGCCCACGACCTTGGCGTTGTCAGCACCATGTCTGACCACCTGGGTTTATATGAAAAATTTTTCTTGATCTGCTGATTATTTGGGTTTTCTTTCAAACAGCTAAATTATGCGTCTGAGGCTGAAAGTGCTGATAAACTGCAGTAGGTTCATATAAAACTCTGTCTGAGGTAAAGACTCACATGAAAATACCACTATTTGGTGTTTCCCAGCTTTACAAGTGCGCAGCTTTTCCCTCCTCTGTCTTCTTTTCTCAGTTCAACATTCCAGACACTAAATAATCTTGTCTTGGAAAAAAATATTAGCAGTGAAATCTCAATGATAGAACTATGGACAGAAACATTGAGTGAATCAGTTGGTGCAGAAGATCTTGGGATGTTGTGTTTTATACAGTTGGGTTGAACTTGTTTCCTGTACTCGTTAAGATGTTTTCTAGTGATGGCCTCCAAGGTTGTGTTCATCTTCTTATAGCAGGATCTAAATTGGCTAATTCATAATATAATACATTATGTAATATTTAATGCATTATTTATTTTTATACAAGTTGTGGCTTGCTTATTTAGTTCTTTTTTTCAAACCAGCTTAGATTACATGTTTATTTTACTCTGATTGCCATGTGAACATGGAATCAGGCACTCCAGTGCTTGTGCAACCTGTTTTACTCATGCTGGTGACAGGATTAAGAACAGATTTATGCCTTAAAAGCAAAATTTCACAATCAAAATGGAGGGGAAAGGCTGCGGGTCAGAATGAAGTCCCTGCAGGTTGTGTTGACCCTTGGTTTGGAGTGCTTTTGTTCTAGGGGCACAATTTGACTCATCTTTAAGATACCAGAATTTAATTCCTGTGTATTCTGTGAGGGCAGGGTGTTTGGGCTGTCACAGGACAGAGCTGCCCATGTTAGCTGATATTGTGGTATCTTATTGTTGCTCTGTTAATGTATTATCTCTGTGTTATCTTCGTATTAATTTAGCGTGAATGAAAAAAATAATGCTCAGCTCATTTTGATGGAGTTTAGGTATTTGGTAAATGTACAAATAAGGCTCAGCTTTTTTATTTTACGGAAGTATTTATATATTTTTTAATATGCTGATATAAACCTGAATAGCTATAGCATCTTACCCTGTGGCCAGCGTTGCATAGGTTTTTTGTTTCCTGTTGCCTTTTAGGTCAGGAATGTTCCTGGTCTTGCAAAGCACATTCACATGTGCTGTTCAGGGGGACAAATGTAGCACAGTGTTGCTTCCTAGCTCATAGTCTCTCTCTTTTGGATTGTTTCATAAAGGCTGTAAAATGTGAAACTGCAGAAGTATACATGGGTTTTATTCTGATGCCAGGTCTTGAATTTTGGCAGTTCCAGAGATGAGGTGGGTAACCTTATACTGAAGTAAAAATTTTACTTTGAGTTCATTATAAGGGAAGTTGTAGATGCTCCATCCCTGGAAGTGTCCAAGGCCAAGTTGGACGGGACTTGGAGCAACCTGGGATAGTGGAAGGTGCCCCTGCCCATGGCAGTGGGTTTGGAATGAGATGATTCATAAGGTCCCTTCCAACCCAAACCAGTCTGTGATTCTGTAAATAAAAGAAATTAATCTCTTTCAGTCTTTGAAAGGAGTTTGAACTTGGTCAGCCCACTGTTAGCTTAGAATCTAAATTGGAAAGTTGCACAGCAAATGCTCAGGGCTCCAATCCTTTGGTTGGCTTTCAGAGTGACAAACTCTTACAACTTCAAAAAAAGGACAGGATGCTTGCATTTGAGAAATGGTAGAGCACACAAGATTTTTTCATTAACTTCATAGATTTTTTTTCTGTATCATGTTATGAAGTGAAACGTTCTCACTATTGAGATGCATTCAGTGAAAGTGCTTTTTGAGTTCTTCTTCAAATAGACTAATGATGCCAGAAAAAGATAATCTATTTGGAGGCAGGTACTGACATTTTATTTGAAAAGAAGCAATTTTTTTCAATCTTGTGGGGCTGGAAGTCATTAATGCTGTTCTCCATTACAAAACCCAAACTACTTTTCTGAGATCTTACTTAGTGGATGACAGCCTTGTTCAAGTCATTCATCTATTTCTGCGGCTGGAGTTGGGTTCCAGGGTTTCAGGAGTCAATGAGTAAAGCTGAAAGATTTGCTGAGAAAAACAGCTGAATGTTCTTCCACCAAATGGCTGCTGCTCTCCCCTTCCATTTTTCCAGTGGCAGCCCTTCACAGCCACCCAATATTATCCTTTCTACCATCTTTGAGAGTTCCATCTCAACATCCTTTATAATAGCCCCTTTCTGGGCTATCTTAGGAATGGGTTCCATGACGCAAACCTGAACACAGATCCTGGGATGCTTCAGTGGCTGGAGGGACAGCATGTTTTGAATGTTTGTAGGAGGAGGTCTTCAGCATTCTTAGGTTTAGTATTAGACATTGTCTAGATGAACATTTTTGCTCTGGGTTCTCCAGAGGTGTGATCTCTAACCTTAATAGTCGAGCTAATAGTACCAGGTCTGTGTAGCAGTGACATTTGTGCTTGAGAAGCACAGTAAACTGCTGTGCCAGTTTGCTCATGTTCTCATGTTTGACATCGACTTAAAAGAGTACATGGCAAGGGGAATGAATTATTTAAACAGAGATGTTATCTGCAATCTGATCCCTTTGCTTTTTACACTGTCACAGCAACGCTGAAATGCAGGGAATGTCTTTCACCATGAAATCTTCTTTTTCTGCCACATGCTTTGTTTAGTAGTTTGAAAGTTATTTTCACAGTGCAAAAGTGAGGAACCGGAAAGTAATGGAGTATGGTGAAAATAACACTTCGATTATGTGGCTGTGGAACGCACATCCAATACCTGTGTTGTGTTGCTGAGGAAGTTGCTGTGAGGAAATTTGTTTACTTTTTTTATATGAATGCGATATGTGCTGTCATCTAGACCACAGCTCACCAACACCTCTTGAGCTGGTGAGTAAAGTCCATTGGCCTTCCTAGTCTTTCTTATATTAAAAACCCCGAAACACAAAAGAAAAAGGTATACTGCTCCACAAGGAGCACTTGTACCTCTGTTATGGCCAGGGCAGAACTCTCCCAAGACCAATTTATTTCTTTTCTCATCAGCATCACTACTAATTTGGAAAGTTTCCTCCATATTGCAGTGTAAATAATTTTTTTCTCCCTTGTGGTTTCCAGGCTCTCCCCCACAGGCCTTTCCAGGCCCAGGACTGTCTCGAAAGGGCTGTTTGTGCTCCTCCTCCCAAATTCCAGTCTGAAAGAGCCTCCTGGCAGAGTGGCAGCCCAGGCTCTCCCGCAGTTCTTTATTCGAGCATTGCACAGGGCCTGGAGTGGAGCTGAAGCCCTGGGGTTTTTGTTGGAGGGGTGTCATGAGGGAGCCTTCTGATTTGAGCATCCCAGGCTGTTCCATAGACAGAATAATACAGTCAGATAGAAGACTGTTGTCTAGGAAAAGTATCTTGCACAAAATCATTCCTAGGCTCACCAAACGTTCTTACATATTTCTTGTTTCTTTTGAAAAAGCCTGAATGACAATATAGGGCAGAAATACACTGTACTTCAGGAAATTAAAAAGTTCACAGAGCCGAAGAAAAGCCACATTATTCCAGTGGAAGGAGTAGCACTAACACACACCTGACAGCACAGTTGTCTCAAGGAATTAACTCGGATTAGCTTTCTGAAAATAAAGATCAAAATATGATCATGAACCAAGCAGGATGTTTTGGTTCCCTTGCAGAGAACACTGTAATAAAATAGAGGTGAGTTGTGTAAAAGACTAGCTGGCATTAGGGTCTCGGGAGAGCTGAGGAACGTGTTGGCACCCTGGCATTTCTTTAATTAGCCTTAAGGGCTGTTTGGCAGTGCTCTGATTTGGATGAATGTGTGCATTTTAGAGAATTGCAGCTTAAGCTGCTGAAGCACTCAGGCATCGTTTCTTCCAAATAAATCTCAGTTTGCGGTATTCTGAATCTGCCTTTGTTTTGGAACAATACGCATTATTGTCCAGATTTTAGCAATATAACATGTCAAATGCAGAGATCAGAAGGGCCCGGAGTGTTTACTTTGGAAAAGGTTGTAACACCTGATTAAATGTTTATCATCAGCTCTCTCCAGAGAGCAAACACAAGCCCTTTCCTTCTGGGTGCTGTTACAGACCATTCTGTTGGGTTTGACTGGTCCATTGCTGCCGTTTTCATACCTTCTTACCAGGCCTTTAAATGACTTCAGCTCAGTTTTGGCTACTGTGGCCTTTAGAAGGATGGTCATCATGGCTCAGTCTTCGGTCAGTGTTGGGGGTTGACACCTACAGAAATTCCTGCATCGTTTTCGGGGACTTTTATCACCCTAAAGATTGCAGCCTTTTTTGTGGGGTAAAACATAGGAGTCCTGCTTTTTGTTTGCTTTTTATTAAATATGCTAATAGGGCTTTCATATATAGGCAGATACTAGGAATTGTTTATTGTTTCAGCGGAGGAATTTTTGAAAAGTATGTTTCAGAAGCTGTTTGCTAAACTGATACTTTGTCTGTCAAAAGGAAACTGCTGGAAGGTTGTTTGGTCTGTTTTGCCACCTGGTTTGCTTATTCCTTCTCTGGAGTAGGGCTGATAGGCTTTCCTCATTATTTGTAGACAGACAGCTTTAACGATTATTATTATAATATTTATTATTTATTAACCAGGTAGTATGAGCCACAGTGGGAACTCCTAGAGGCCTTTTTTATAAACTGTGCCCCTTTTCATATGAAACATTGCACAAAACCCAGTAAGACTGTAGTATAAAAATCTCCTGGAAACTCAGGAGGTTTTATTGTTTGGGTTTTTTGTCCTTTTTTGTTTTTTAGTAAAGCAGTGTGTGGGTATGTACGTAGTGAGGCATGAAGAAGGGGAAAAAGAAAGTAACAGCAAAAAGCGTTGTTACATTCCATGCTATTTCTCCTGAGATCTATGGGTCCATGATTAAAAATTCAATCTTTTTTTTCTCTTGCTTCTTTTCCCTTTTTGTTTTTTTTCCTTCAGTTTGAGTATGTTGAGAGTTTTTCTGTTGTTTGTGGGGGAAGGGAATCATATATCTCAATTAAAAGAAAGGGAGCATTTATTAGTTTTAGGACTTAATAATACCTTTTTGGTTTTGTTTTATAATTTCCAATAGTCACTATTTCTTTTCACCCTCTGTAGCAGGAGGCTGCTCATTATACATTGATGAATTTTTTTGAAGGTCCTCTGACTCCCAACAGCCTGTGTGTCCTTCCTATATAGCCCAGAGTCTCCCAGCTCTGATGTGGCATCTTTGAGTGATGAAGTTTGTAGTTCTGTAAATAAATATGTATCTGTGTTTAATATATTCGGCATGGAGCCCACAGGTAAGAGGATCAGTACTTTTTTTGTGAGGTCTCCTCTCTGGATTCGTTGGGCCCACTGCTAGGAAGCTGCAGCAGACTGAAGGTGACCCAGTAATTTGTGTGTGTGGCAGCGACACATTTCTTTTTGCTTCTGAAAGAGAAGTTTGTCTTCCATTTGAAAGCTGAAAAAAGGAGATAATTTGTTTGGCTGGAGGGAGAAAGTCTGATTCCTGATCACTGCTGCTGTGCTGATGTGCTTGGCATTACACTGAGTCGTGCAATTATTTTACCTTTTCCCTTGAACCCTCAGTTCCATGTCATAGGTTATTTGATGCGAAAATCTGGACAATAAAACTTCAGAAAAATCTTCAGTTGAGCATTCAAATAAGGGAGATCTAAAGATCTGATCTAATTTTGTCAAACTTCTGACATATTTTTTCTTATGTAATTGATGTAACTTGACAGTTAATAATATAGGTTCATTGGGATCTGAACCAAGAAAAAAGTAATGTTTTTTAGACTGGCAAAGCACAACATTCAGATATACTCTTCAGGCTGTACAGGCTCAATTTCAATAAGTACATAGCATATGTTTCAGACTTCAACAGGACTTGTGCTCACTCTGCTCATGACAAAAGTGATTTAATAAGATGGTTTCTGGCCAATTTCTTCCCCTGTGGTCTTTCTGTTTTTCTTGCCTCATGCTTTCCTAGTTTAGTGTGTCTGTGGAAATAAAGTTTATGTGATCATGCAGCCTCTTGTGCCTCCTTATCTGTTTTCATTTCTCTTCCTCGCACTAATAGGTTTTGAATATGTTGAACAGTTCCAACCAGAACTGACAGAAAGGTAGAAATTTAAAAAATGTATTTACTGAGTTTTATGAGAAAAGAGACAAGGGCAAAGGAGGATGCTATTAGAGTCCCAGCTGATTTTAACGCTCAGTCCTTGACTGTTTTCACTCTTATCCATGCAGCTGGTTTAGTGCCATGTAACTCTGTGTCAAATTTCATCCTCAGTAATCTCTGGAAAACAATTTCTCAGTGTGAGTATCACTCCCTTGTTTTGGCAAGTGCTGAAACCCTGCACTGTTGGTATGATGGTCAGATTCTGATGCTCACAGAATCACAGAATCACCTAAGTTGGAAAAGACTACTGAGATCGAGTCCAACCGATGACCCAACACCACCTTGTCAACTAGCCCATGACACTGATGCCACATCCAGTCTGTTCTTAAACACCTCCAGGGTGTTGACTCCACAACCTCCCTGGGCAGCCCATTCCAATGCTCAGTTGCCCTTTCTGTGAAGTTCTTCCTAATGTCCAACAACCTGAAACTCCCTGGCACAGCTCAAGACTGTGTCCTCTTGTCCTACTGCTGCTTGCCTGGGAGAAGAGACAGATACCCATCTGGCCACAATCTCCTTGTAGTTGTAGAAAGTGATGAGGTCTCCCCGAGCCTCCTCCTCCCCAGGCTAAACAACCTCAGCTCCCTCAGCCTCTCCTCACAGCACTTGTGCACCAGTGATGTTAAAACCGTTATTAGGCCAAGGCAGAGTTCTTATGGCTGGTGCTGTGGGGCCTGATGGAATGGCTCACAGGGAGACAGGCAACCTCTGTTTGGAATGGCTCCGGATCTCTTTGTGAGCGTGACCCACGTGCAGCAGGAAGCTGAGGACATGCAGAGCCGGGTTAAGCGGGGGACTTAAGCAGCCAGAAGTACGTGGCTGGGAATTGGTTTGACGACCTCACAGTTGACACTCTTTGTTCAGGAAGAAGTTTTGAGAGGGAGAAAGGCCCTGCAGTGCAGGGATCTGTAGTGGTGCCACCCTGTTACCTTGGCAAGCTGCTAGTTATCTTTGCTCATAAATACTGACGTTGAAATATAATATTTATGCTCCCTTTTTCCCCTCTGCCTGTTCATCTCAAGCTTGATTAACTTAGCATTGGATTACAGCTCTCTCTCCCTGCCTTGATTAGCTGCTGCAAGAACTGTTCTTCATTGGGGAGGAACCAGGCTCAGAACGTGTGTTTGATCTCAGGGATCCCAAAGGTGAAGTTAACAAGTGTAATTTATCCTTTTGCCAGTGTAAGTTCTGTATTTTAACTACTGTGATGAACCAGGGAGGTTTGTTTCCATAGGACAGAGAGTTAATTCCAAGTTCTCAAGTCATAAATGCAGAACCATGGATGCCTTTAGTGCTCTGTAGCTGGACCTGCAGAACTGCCTCCAGGAGAGAATGCCATAGCTGTCCCTGACTGCTTGCCTGGGTCCCAGGCAGTGGGGTTTTTTGATTGCAGTGAAAGAGCTGGGCTTTTATTCTCCACCATTATCTAAACAGGCATTCCCTAAGCACGTATGGGAAGGATCCTTCCTTGTGGAAGCATCACATCTTTGCAAGCATCGACGGTTTCGATGACAATAAAGTGTGTCTGGGCTTTATGATCTGTTAGACATCTGTTAGTCCACAAAATTTTGATTGCAGGTTGTTTGAAATGAGCGATTTTGGTAGGCAAAAGTCTCTTTCACACCTTTGCACAGAGGAATTAACACTACAGCATTTCCATCATTGGATGTCTGTTTTTATTGGATGATTTTGCTTTTTATTCTGAATGCATGCTGCTGAAAATTTCCATTTACTGCATCTGGGGATGTTACAGCAAAGATAGGAAAAATGGTTCTCACCTATTTGAAAAGTGAAGTTATTTTCTTGTAATGCTAAGTGACCAAAAAAATCATGTTGGATCATTTTCATAGGAATTTTCAGCCAGGAAAAATTCAGAGAGCTGGATGTAGAGAGCTGACAAGTCTGTTTCTGAAGCAGCCTTTAACTTTTTTTGATTTTTTTTTTCTTTTTTTTTTTACTTGAGGAATCACTTAGAGCACTTTGGATCATACTTTTCTGTAGTGAATAATACATTTTATTTTCTGAATTTAACAGTGGGGTAGTTCTACAGTAAATTGAGATGGCATTGGTCTGTGTTCTTTTCCTTGCTCCCAGTCTTGATTAAGCCAAAAACTGATGGTGTCTTCTTTCTTACTTTTATTTTTAATGCCCATAGCCAACCTCTGATTGGCTTCTTCCTGGAGCATGTTGTTGGAGACCCATGTCCTCCCCAACAGGAGGGGGGAGCTGGGGGGGGTCGAGCTCTGCTCCCAGGGAACAAGGGACAGGAGGAGAGGGAACGGCCTCCAGCTGTGCCAGGGGAGGGGCAGCTTGGACATGAGGAGGAATTTCTTGCTGGAAAGCCCTTGCCTTGGCAGGGGCTGCCCAGGGAGGTTTGGAGTGCCCAGCCCTGGAGGTGCCCAAGGAAGGCCTGGCCGTGGCACTCAGTGCTCTGGGCTGGGGGACGAGGAGGGCATCGGGCACAGGGGGGACTCAGTGATCTGGGAGGTCTTTTCCAGCCTGAATGACTCTGTGATTCTGTCTTCTCAATTCTGACTTCTCATTTATTTTAATGAAAATTTCCACTGGACAAACCCAACGCTGGAATTCTCAGCACTCTTTCTCATCAGCAGCTCGCTAGTCTGCAAGTGAGGAAAGCAAACAGCAGTTTTCTTTTCCTTCTGTTGTTACTACCTGGTGTTCTGTGGCACTGTATATCACAACCTGTTGTTTCTCACCAGTGGAGTGCTTGATAATTCCTTTTAGGCTGTTTGCAGAAAGAGAGGCAAGTTCAATATTTTCATGCTGTGTGCAGTGTTTCAGATCCTTCAGCAATGACTGGAGTTCCTGCCCAAGAGAGATTTTCCCCACAGGCTGCAATGAGTAACTGCCAGCATTGGTTGCTATTAATAAGCACATGCAGAAATTAATCTTGGAGCTGCTGTAGTTTATTCATCCTGCTGTGTGCAGTGGCCAGATCATTTGGACCTGGCACAGTTTACCATGGTTCTTCATCCACGTGCTGTCTGTGGGGGCAGAAGAGAAGCAAAAGCTCCTACCTGTGAATTTTTGAGATGCTGGGAAAAGCTGCATTTCATCAGTGTGGTGGGAGTTAACCGCTCCAAAGACATTGTTTGAATCCCAACAGTGTGTGCAGGGAGGGCTGCAGCAGCATCTGCAGGGGAGTCAAGGACGGCCTGCCAGGTACACACATGATGCTGTTACCTGGCTGGTGCCTGAGGAAGGTGGGTGGGAGCTGGGATCCCACCTCCACGGCAGAATTGTCTGCTGCTGATTACACCTTGCTGCTTGTCATTAGCTGTGGCACCAAGAGGAATGTTGTATTTCAAGTCTTTAGTCTCAGATGTAGCATCGCTGGCTGCTTGAAGTAACTTAAAAAATTAGAGCTAAATTTAAATGTGTTAATTGTATCAAATTTTCCATTGTTATCAACATGTACAGCCATGAATACTCTCTAGCAATCACTGCTCAGACCATTTCAGTAAGTCTGGAGAGACCCCCAGCTAAAGAAGTCTTATGTCCTAATAGTGAGAATACATTATAAAAAAGTATTTTAATTTCCTGATTAGCAGGACAGGGTAAAGAGCTTTCTTGAAGCCTCTCACAAACAGGAAGTCTTCAAACACTTGGTGAGGTGGGAATGAACACTTAACACGTTTTCTTGATGGTAGTCTTTGCCTGTGTGTTTGATTTTCAAATACGTACCCGCTTTAGCAAAGGAGAAGAACATTAAATAATGAGATCTGTGTGTACATGGCGTAATGAGACATGGGGCTGGTTTAGCTGGGAGCTTTTCCTCAGGGACAGGTCTCAATGGCACTTGGAATTCCATTCTAAAATACAGTTTCTATCATTGCTACCCTACCTAAATTCAGATCAATTTGTGAAAATTTTTCATTCCAAGGAGTTTCTAGTACCCTTAAAATTACAGAATCCATTGGGTGGACTCTTTACTCTCCAGAAGCATGGATATCAGTGTGCTCATTCTAAGTTTAAAAATCCCCAACCAACCAAAAAAACCCTGCAATAACATCAACCAACAGCAACAAACCAACCCTGTTGAAAACCTTGCCTCCCTCAACAAAATTATGAACCAAGAGGTTGCTGAAAATATTTGGGAATTGCATGTGCAATTTTAGAACATTATGCTTAAGCAAATTCCTCATGTATACATAATTTATTAATGGCTGAGGTTGTAAAGCATTGAGTGCAGATTAACATTTTGTTAATGAGCTTCTGGGGAAGGTTTTTCCAGCAAACATTAAATACTTGAAATGACTTTTTGTTGGTTCATAGTATTCATGTTGGAAGGTTATTATTATTATTATTATTATTATTATTATTACTACTACTACTATTATTGTTTAGCCCTGCCAAGCCTCCAAAGGCAGTCTGAGGTACCTGGAGAGTACCTGGCACAGGTTGCCCAGAGAAGCCGTGGCTGCCCCTGGATCCCTGGAAGTGTCTAAGGCCAGGTTGGACAGAGCTTGGAGCAACCTGGGCTAGTGGAACAAGATGGGCTTGAAGGTCCCTTCAACCCAAACCATTCTGAGATTCTATGAAGGCTTTGTTCTGAAATCTGGAAGTCAGTCCAGGTGTAGTGAGGCTTTATAGCTTAGCAAATAAACCTTATAACTGAAGCGAGGCAGATACTGTGGTGTTAACGGATTCAGTGGGTTCCAATAAAAACATTCTGTGGCAAAGTTGTCGCCTCCTGCTCTGAAAAGAAGAAGATGCTGAACAGTCTCTTAAATTACATCACTTGTGCCAGCTCCTGGGGGCAGGGGCTGGGAAGGAAGGATGCCCTGGGAAGGAAGGGCAGCCAGGAAGGAAGGATGTACTGACACGGCCTTCCCCTGGTGCAGACCTGGGGTAACGTCACAACAGATCCTCAGCGGGTGTTTTATACTTGCTGGGGTCTTGTTTCTCAGTTATTTAAAGTAATATTACAGGAAAAAATGACTCTGTTTTGGGTATGTAGTAGCGAGCAGGAGAAATGCAGGATTGTAGGTAACAAACACTTTTTGAAGTGGGAGATACAAGTAAATGTGGGTTTCGGTACTTCCATATGTAGAAAGGAAGGCAAGTGTGCTTTGTTCTTTTCTTCCTCAGTGCTAAGTCTGTTGTTTCTTGGTTTCGGTTAAGCATTTTTATCACCTTTTCAGGCCTGTTAGGAATCTTGAATTTATTTTGATTACTATTTATTGCCTACATAGAGAATATCAAACACTTTTCCACTTAATATGTATCTCTCAGCTCTGTGGGACCAAGATCAGTGCTGCCACTGGGATCCACATTTGATCTGGCAAATACACCCCTGCTGTTCAGCTCAGCAGAATTTGCTGCAGCATTGGTTGCTGGGATATTATAAATTCTTGCCTGGGATACACACACATACACATATAAATATATATAATCAAATTTATTAAATAGTTCAAAATATTTAAATATCAATTTAAAAATATTTATTAAATATTTATTAGATATTTATTTAATAAATATTTACAGTATAATTACATATATAATTACATATTGAATAATTATAATATATTATAAAGAATGAAATTTATAAATAATATATAAATAAATAATAGACAAGATGGTGAGAATATTTCAACAACAGAACTTGATAATGGGTTATCAGATTTAGAATATTTATAAATGCAAATATTTTAAATACAAATATCAGACAAGTAATTCTTTATATACATATACATTCTCAGGGAAGTTGACTGAGAAACATACCACTTGAGAAAATTCCCAGTGCTGTAACCGGCCACAAAAGGAGGGTAAGGGAGGGAAAATGCAGCAGGTGAGAGCACGTGGAGAACTGGAGGCTGGCTCTGGATGCTGTTGCTCAGGCAGGGCCAGGGTACCACAGGTTCCGTACATCCTTTTCCTTTCGTCCTTCCTGTGAGGGAAGAGAAGTGAAACTTTGTGTACTGCAAGCAATAGACTCTGTAGAAATTTGGATTTGTTCCTTGCCCAAGTCTGCTTGGGGCAGGGAAGATTTTGGTCACTGCAGTGATTGAGAGCAAAAAGGAACAGTGGGGAGAGGCACCTTGTATCCAGAGCTCAGGGGCCACCTGTGTCACCCACCCAGTGTGGACAGTGTACATCAAACCTTCTTCTGCCCCTGGAACTCATATTATGCCTGGTCAGGTGCAAACATAAAGAGCTTCATGCTCCTTTTCTTGCCTCCCAGTCTGTTTGTCAGGGATGCTCAGCTGGTGTGTCGATTTGGGATGCATGGGATTGATCCCAGAGTAGCCTTTTGCTGGAGCTGAAATGTGCCAGTTAGTTGTACCCATTACTCTTGTCTGTTATTCCTTCTCATTCTGTCTGACTCCACTGTTCCTGCCCTGTTGAATTACTCATGCTGGTAATGTTCCTACACAAATAAACAGAGAAGAAGACAAATAATCAAAGAAGAATCTGATTACCACAAAATTCACAGGAAGGCTGCATTTCAAACTATGGAAATCACCCTTGGCTAAGGGTCACTGTGATTATTTCACATATTCCAGCAACAGCAGGAAACACACTGTTCGCTTCTAGAAAGAACAGTTGCTGAAACATTTTCGTCTTGGCCTCAGAGCTGGTCACTGAGAAGGATACATGATTCTCAGTGCCAGGGAGACTGACCCTGGACTGATGGATGTATGTTCTTCCCCATTGTCCATCACCTGTGCTGTTTGCCGTGCCAGAGGTGCCTCTCCTTCATCTCTCTGGAAATAGTATCCTAGAAACAAAGTCGGGTTTTGGGTTTAAGCGGCACGTTTGGCAAGATGGATGTTGATGGTTGGCAGAGTGACGCTTCTGGAGACCCTGGAGTCCTTTAATTCTCTCGTGTTAAAGTTGTCCCCGAGGTGAAGGATTGTACCGTGTGCTCCTCTAGCTGTGGGTTAGCAGGTATTTCTCTCAAAGTTCACACCATCTGCCAAATTACTCATCTTTTCCTGAAACCACGTAGGAGTCCAGAGCAGGAAAAGGTGGGTAAAGTAAACGCACAGGACGTTTTTGTCTGTGAACTTACCAGAAATAAGCCAGTTTGATTGTCCTTTGCCATGATTTCTGGTCTGGCTGAAGGTGAATGTCCCTTATTGTGGATACTCTCCAGGCAGATCATGCAGATGTTGCTTGGCCTGGTGGTTCATGAGCCTTTTCTTTCAAACACTGCAGGGTAACCCAGCAAAACCAAGTTTGCATCTCTTTTCTGCTCCAGGAATATTCATGTGAGACCTTCAGGGCACACCCGGGGGCATTTAATGAGTGACTTTGTAATTCTCCCTGAATATCTAATATTAAAAGAGGATATTTGTTAACAATTTGGCATTTCAACCACTATATTTCTTATGCCTGATGAAGGAATTGCATGGAGCTCATGCCCATGGCCTCGATGAACACAATACCTATTTGTTCCTGTCTTGTGCTTTGCCAGCTGCATAATTCAATGTGCTGAAGAATCCTAATGACTGTAAATACTTGTTCTGCTTCTGTGAGAAAACAAGTACTGTGCTCCCTTGAAGTTGATGCTCTGTAGATCTCTTTGTAGAAGACAATTTGTTAGTAGAGCACTTTAAAACTAATTTTTTTTTTTTTAATGCTTTCCATTACTCTGTGGTCTTTGTACATTGATTCTGCTCCTTGTACAGGCAGAATGTTCTGTTACTGTTCCAATAGTGGTTTTTAACTATCTTTTTTTTTTTTTCTGTTGAGAGGATGGGAAAGATTATGAGAGTGATTTGGGAAATTTGCCATCTTGGTATGAAGTCTTAATTTGAATATCACATTGCATTTCTTCCAGTAGGGAAAACATACCCCAATAACACAGGTGCTGCCATGATCGTCTGCATTTTTCTTCAGGTTAGGTGGCAAAGTAGCTGCAGAAGCACTGAAATGTGAAGTTCTCAGGCTCCCTTAGCCTTGAACAAATTCAAAATCTTGGCATTGAAATTGAGCTGTACAGTTCACCACAGCCGGGAGGCTGCTTGCTTGTCTTCTTTCTTCCACTTCCAGATTTCTTCCGCATTTGAATGCTAGTCATGAATTTTAACACCTCTGTTGAAATAGGATTGTGAATATCAGGATTTGGATTGGGAAGAGTAAGTGAGCGTTCCTGCAGTGCAGGTCAGTGGAGTTTCTCACGAGTGCCGTTAACTGGGCTCTTGAAATGGTGGTTCTTAACCATAAGTGTGATTAAAACATGAAACAAAACAGTTTTTTTTTACTTCACCTTTTTTTCCCAGCTCTGGATCACCTTCTGTAGCCTGCGTTTTCCCTTTGCTGCTCCCTCAGGTTCCTAAAGGGAGTTCTTCCTCAGTTTCTCAGATGACTTACAGCATTAGCTGTTTCAATGCCCTTCCTTATGAAAAGTAGGAAACATAATAATCTGTTAATAGACTTATTACCCAAAATTTATCAGTCTAAAAAGCTGAAGCAAATTTGTCTGTATTTTCTCTAGTGGTCTTAAGAACAGACTTAGGAGGATATGTGTAATAATAACAAATAGAGGGCAATGTCAGCCTGGACTCAGAAGTGGTGGTATTTCCCTATGAAGTAGTGACAAGATCATTCCTAGGCTGGAGAATCTGCTTTGGGTTCCAACATTGTGAGGAAAGAGGCACAGCAGTGATTTGAGGATGCTTGATTTGCAATAAGATAAAAATGAGTTGTCCATTTTGTTCAAAGAAAAAAGGCGTGAAGTGATTTACTGCAGCTTCTGTCTGCATAAACCCTGAAAGATGATGTGATACTAAAGGGCTCTTCAATCTGGAAGATGAAGGCATAAGAAGGCCTGTTTAATGGGATCTGTAGCCTGAGAAAATACAATTGCAAATCCTGAAGTTTTAAATGGTTATGCTTAAATAATCACTGGCAGAGTTCAGCAAAGGATGTGCTACTTTCCCCACCCATGGATGGATGTGTTGAGAAATTAAGATGTTCACTGCCTCCCTCTTTGCCCCTCCTAGTGAATAATAGGAAGAAAATCTGTCCCCAGTGCTATCAAAGTTAATCCAGGTTGGTCATAATGAGCACTTCTTATTTAACCACACATACAGGTATCCATATGAGAATTAGGGAAAAAAAATTAATAAAAAATAACTTGATCCATTCATCAGCGGTTGGAGCAGTAGAAAATTCCCAACATGCTCCATCTTTGTTATTATTCTTTTTAAACTGATTGTGTAAATCTTGCTTGTCTCCTTTATAAGACGTAGTTGAGGTATTAAGTTTCATGTATTTTGAGCAACAACAGAAAATAATATTGGCATATTAAAGTAGTTGTGATAGAGACATACCAGGTAGACACCTTCCACTAGCCCAGGTTGCCCAGGGCCCCAAGTGCGGGATGAATAGATTAAAATATTTAGAGATCTGATTTCAGAAACTGAAAGACAAATTCATCACGTGCGTAGTTGGTGCAGTGAGGTGATGAACAGGCAATCGGCAGAGAGACGCTTTAATTTCAGATAAAGGAATGGATGATCTGAAAGGAATGTTTGCACTAATGGTGAATTGATGAGGGGTAAATGCCTAGACAGGAATTGTGTGGGTTTTATAGCAGTTTCCCCTCCATCAAGGCATTTCAACCAAGAAGTCAAAAAGGAAAAGAACAAGAGAAAGAAATGGCACAATTAGCAGTTAATTTAAAGTAACTAAAGTGTATTAGGCCCAGTCAAATGAACCATTTAATTTTTGTTCCTTCTTGTTTGTAATCTCATAAGTATGAGTCATTGGGAAGCCAATCTGGCTTGGTACAGTGCGTGCTGTTTTATAGTCCTTGCTCCTTGCCAGCATAAGCATTTCCTCGTTAATGTTTCACATCTGTTCTTTGTAATTTAGTGATTATGTGCAGGCCTCTGTGTCCTCCTTGTTTATTTTAAAAGGACAGTGGGAAGCTTCACTTATGTGAGATTAAATCGATGTCTGTGATTTATTAAAGTTTGGGCATCCTGGGCTTCTTTGCTGGTTTGTGTAAATGAATATTTTTAGCAGAAGATGAAAATGGGGATGGCTGGAGCAAAGTCAGTAATCTGCAGTTTGAATCAGCTGAATGTTTCAGAATTGAGTTGGCAAGTGTGTGCTGGAGATTTATATAGCTTTCTTATCAGTCACACTCAGGCTCCTTGCAAGCATTTCTGATGCCTTTTTGTTTTATCAAGTATTCAGAGAACAGATTTTCATTCTGTGGGGATCTATATTCACACAGATACAGGGTATTCATGTCCAAACAAGAATATTTGGTGTTAAATAGAAATCCTAATTGTAGCTGATGTTGATGGCCATTCAGACATTGGTATAGAAGGTGACAACATCATGTAGTTTAGGTGATTGATTGCACATAATAATATGCAATATGAAAGGGCAAATGACCAGAGTGAGCTCTGCTCAGGAGTGAAAATAAATTATTTACCTAGTTTGTAAATGCTTTAATACCTTCTGTGACTCTGAGGCGCTCAAATACACGAAAGGGCAAACATAATCAGACAACTTAATAATTATGAATGGTTTTACTGGAGGACATAGTGAGCTTTCATGCATTACAGAGGAAGGTTTATTATTTATAGTAGAGTACTACCAAGAAAAATAAATCTGTTTGTGGAGAAGGTACTCTGCAATTAAAATCCTACACAAGACTGGAGTCTGATTCACATTTCTGCTAAAGCTGTCTGTGTAACCTTCAGCAAATTAAACCTCTAGTCTGGGTCGAGCCTGGAATTTAGATGCAGAGCTGCGAGAGACGGGGATCCTGAAAGGGAAGAACCTACATCCCCAGACAATCTGTCTGTGTTTCATAAGTATTTATTCCTTTCCACGGGCCTGTGTATTTACCAACCTGTTGGTGCAGACTGGGGTGCAGATGCTCTGGCCCAGGGATTACTGATGTGATCAGGGCGTGGTCTTCATTGGCAAAAAGGGCGAGGGGATATGCCAGTCCAAAAGGAGAGTACAGTGCGTTTGGGTGAAGGCTGGAGTAGGGTTGGGGGGTTTTTTGGGAGCAGAAACTAAACATTGTGGTGGGCAGAGATTCAAGAAGAGGGTCTGGGCTTGTAGGAATTGCACAGCACCAGTCTGGGGCACTGCTGGGCCCAAAGTGTGTGTGAGTGGATTCCCCAGTGCAGTCACAGAGCAGTGCTCAGTTAGTGTTCCCTCCAGTGATGGGGCTGACCAGAGAAAACTGCAAGGCTGAGCGTGATCTTTGCTTTTTTCCCCCTTCTTACGTTCCCAGTGTTCATATCCTCGCATCTCCTCTCAAATGCTGCCGTTGCCTCACAGCCGTTTTGAGCTCAAGATGAAGGGTTATTCTTCTCTTCTCTACTTGATTTTCATGCCTTTCCATCACTTTTAGGGTTCTTCTGTTGAAAGTCATGTACCTGTATGGCAATATGACTTTAGATCAAGCGTGCAATAAAAATTCCTCAGCAAACTCTCTCAGGCAGCTGGGAAGGCAGAGGTACAATCATTGGGTATTTCTCCCATATAAATTTCGAGTCTCCTCTTAGGCCCATGTAAACTCATGGTGTCTTGGAGCAAAGTTTCTCTGCCACGTAGGAAATTCCACTGCCTTTTTTTTGTTTGGAATTGTTGTGGGGTGCTCGGGTCCTGAGGGGAACAGCGAGCACCAGGTTGGGCCGTCGCCCTTTGCGTCTCGCTCTGGATTTGCTAAGCCTCTGCTATCCCTCTGGTGAGTCATCTCCCTCTCCTGACTGAGAGGTCTCAGCTTTCTTTACCGTCTTTGAACCCTTTGATGCATTTTTGGAGATGGGGAAATCAGAATTATGTACAAGTTTGCACTGTGGATTTATATAGAAACACCAGAAATTTTTTTTCGTTTATTTTCTGTTCTCTGTTTTGCGTTTTAATTGAGCCTGAGCCAATTTTCTCACAGCACTGATAGTTGCACCCCCACATTATGGCTCCTGCACATCAATATGCAGCAGGTGTCCATCATTTTGTGTGCAAAGCCAGGATGTTTTCCCCCTGGGCGCATCACTCGACATTTCTTCCTGTTGCCTTCCATCCATCACTGTGATTGCTCTGTCGCTGAGACATGGAGGGTCCATCTGCAGACCTTCACAGGTGGTCCTTGTCTTTGCTGTCTTAAATTCCTTCCTCTCACCCACTGAATGTCACCTTCCTAGTGACTGTTTTCCCAGACTGAGGGTGGCTTTGTTGAACAGGACAGCTCCCTGCTGAGCTGACTGCCCTGGGACAGCTCCGACCGGTCGATCCTACCTGCAGCTTCCCATCTTCACAACCATTGATTTATCCATGAGAAGATTCCAGCTTTCCTCCACATACTTTTGCTAAAGGGAGACGTTGTTGACTTCTGTGGAGGGACTCAGATGGGGAGTTGATGAAAAAGCTGCCTGGCTCGTAAGAGCACATTTCTCCTGTTTCTTATGTAAGATAAATTTTGATTTAGTGATTATGTCTTCTTTTAAATAATCCCGTACGCTAGGGATATAATAGCTTCTGGTTTATGGTAGTTTAAACCCTAATATGCCTTTGATTCCACCATGTTTTTTAGGTTTTATGATTACAATAAAACAGGTCTTGTAAAGTTATTTATGTCTGTAATATACATTTGCTTTTATAGAGGGGCCGTTGACATCCTCCACTGTAGGGTACAGTATTCTCATATGAAACAGATTTAATTTTGGTTTCTTATCCAGGTCATCATATCAGATATACAGTGCACATACTTCTTCTATTCATGATATTTAGGGGTTTTTTATACTTAAACTGACATTTAGATAGAAAGAATAAATTTACTTGGCTATTTCTCAATATCCTATGAGAGCTACATCAGGAATCACATTTGAAGCGCTGACATTTCCAGCAACAATACCTGTATTGTAAGCCCACTGGATATGTTGACAAAATCAAATTTTGTCAGGAAAATATGTATAAAAATTATTTGCAATAAAAGCAGGGAGAGGGAGGGCCTTAGCAAAGTACTGTCAATCCCACCCCTTCAGAAGCTGTATGAAATCTGGCATTTCTCTGCTGAATTGACTCTGTCAGAGTTAATGCTGGAGAAATGCCAGAAAATTATTTGAAATCTCTTTCTGAATATGAAATGTGGAGGCACCAGGCAGAGGATTCCCTGAAGAGAGGGAGCAGAAAAGCTGTCTGTGCAGCAGACAGAGAAATCATCATTCTTAGCACTGGGATATTTTTAGGTTCTCTCAGCCTAATGAATAGACTCAATATAGAATATATTAATTTCTGCTACAGTCAGAAGTATTGAGAAACTCTAGGTCTCCACCCACAATTAATGGAGATTTCCATAATCTTAGTTTTGATTATTGCTTTCAGTAAAATTCAAGTTAAATGTCATGTTAAATAGAAACTGTTTCTTTGTACATAGCTGACTTTGTAAAATGTTTGTGACTTGACTAAGCACCACAGCCACAGGAAGAGACTTCTTAATCTTTGAAATTTTGTGTACTTGTTAGCACTGTAGGCAGTTAACAACTAAACTTAAAACTGTCTTAAACTGGCTTAAAATGAGGGGCATGGGAATGGGTGTGCCTGCACGAGATTCCAATATTTATTTTGATTCATTGCCACTTGGATGAAAAGTTCCAGTATCAAAAGCTTTATGTGAGCTTGCAAGAGGTTAAATATTTTCAGTTTTGTTTTTGTTTTGAAATGTCATTTTTTAATTTTTTTTTTTTTTCAAATCCTGGCTCCATGTTAAACTATTTTTTTTTAATTGATTTAGAAGTAGAAAGCATACCAGTGAAAAATCGTGGAGTCGAACTGTGAGATTTCTACTGGAAACTTCAGCTGACATAGCTTTGGTGTTTTGTGTTCTGTGTGGAACATATAATCTGCAAGACAACACGTTTAACAGGGGAAATACTGAATATGCCTGTGGTGCATTTCATACTATTCTCGAAAACTTAGTTTTTCCTTGTCTTTTCAGGTGTTCAGGTACATAACAAATCAGGAGTATCTATATTTCTGTACATGAGCCATCCCATAACTCCGAGTGTCCTCGCTGGAAACACTGTGATTTGTTGTAGTTGGTAAAGCAGGAGATGGGATGTCTGATGTAGGTTCTTGGTTCTGCTGAGGGGCACAAGAAGTGAGCTGGTTGTGCCACTTCAGAAGGGTGTGTCGCTTCACAGCTCCCGATTTGTCCATCAAATGGGTTTATGATTCAGCCTCTCTCATCAGTATGTTAAAGCTCAGCCTCTGATTCACTTCAATATTCTTCAAGTAAATGTCTGAAATTTTGGAGTGTAAAACAGTCACTGCACAATGGATTTTGATTAAAATACCAGTATGTGTTCAGAGGTAGAATAAACTGAAAACCAGTTACACCTGAAAAGCCTTTGCACCTGCCTAAAATAACTTAATAGGCTGACTGGAGTTGGTTATTTTTTAATTGCACCCTTCAAGTCTAGAGCAAAGCCATTGTCATTAAACACTTAAAAACCATGAAGGTCTTGATAAGGTTATGGAAGAAATAATAGTGGCATTATCTGCTCTTCCCTGTGAGGGTGGGCAGGCCCTGGCACAGGTTGCCCAGAGAAGCTGTGGCTGCCCCATCCCTGGAAGTGTCCAAGGCCAGGTTGGAGCAACCTGGGCTAGTGGAAGGTGTCCCTGCCCGTGGCAGGGGGTGGGACGGGATGAGCTTTCATGTCCCTTCCAGCCAAAACCATTCTGGGATTCTCTGAAGGACCCGTCTGTGGCAGAGCCCTTTAACCAGACACGGCCATTTATGATTTTTTTGATGTCCCCTGTCATAGCCAAAGCAACAGCTCTGCAGGGCCTGGGAAAGGAGGGCTGTGGAAAGCTTTCTTCATTGCTTTAGGACTTCTAAATATGTCAGCAGCTGGGATTCTCATGGTCTGATTCAATACATGCTTCAAGACAACATAAAAACACTGTAGGTTTTTAGTCCTGCTACAGATCTTATATTTCAATTCAGCTTCTTTTTCTATGTCTTGGTGGCACTAGAGGAAAATGACAGTAGGAGGTGGAAAGCAGTGGCCACCTCCCTGTAACGTGCACCCTGGATTTCAACTCAAAGGGTCAGGCTCATGCTGAGAGCTTTGTCAATATCTTGTTGATACCCACTGTGATATTTTCTTTTTCTTCTTAGTTTGCTTTTTTGTTGCTGGTGTTTTGTTTCAAGATGTGCAGTTTCAGTTCGAATTTCTGCTAGGGCCAGAATCGAACCCTTACCTCGCATACATAGTTTCATAATACATGGTGTTCTTTGAGGAATTTCAGAATTATCCTGACTAAACTTTTGCCAGCAGGATTTCTTTTTGGAAGGGTGGAAGCTAGGAAGACAATTCCTGTGTGTAACAGTCCTGTGAACAGGATTCTGCTTCCAGGGGTAGATCATAGCTGCAGTTGGAAAACTTGGGTCTAGTCTGGAGTTAAATTGGAGAAATAGTGTAATGGATCTGTCTGGTGTCAGCTGCTGACGCTGTGTGCTCTCTTTCTGCAACCCCCAGCTCAACATCATCTCCATTTTGGCAATTATTAACTAGATTAGTTAAAAATACACTAATTCTAGCTAACTATTTTAGCTATAGTGACTGAAAATATAGCTACTGCTATATTTAGTTGTAAAAAAAGAGAAAAATATATTGCTGAAGTTGCACTGACTGGTATTGTAAGTCAAGTGTTAATCACATAGATATATTCATTTTTCTGGGTTTTTTTGGGAGTTGCATGACTGTGGTGCAGTATTAAGAAAGAAGCCTCTATAATGGTAGGGAGAAACTGGAGTCTGTAGTTGTTATAAATGGCTCCAGTTAAACAAGAAATCAAGTATGCAGATCTGGCTCACCTCTAAAGAAAAATAGATCATTTGGCATTTTTCTGTTAGTGAAGATTTTTACATTAGGATGAAAAAAAGACTTAAAGATTTCTTAGCAACGAGATGCAGGCAGCATTCTGGGAGAGAGATTCCTTGCC
Source organism: Cephalopterus ornatus (assembly GCA_013396775.1). Classification (NCBI taxonomy): domain Eukaryota; kingdom Metazoa; phylum Chordata; class Aves; order Passeriformes; family Cotingidae; genus Cephalopterus; species Cephalopterus ornatus. Next base: position 127,584 of record VZRE01004679.1, read on the forward strand.
AGAACATAGACTTGGGGAGGAGAACAAATAGGAGATGTAAGAACTGAGTCAGAAAACTGCTTCTGGAAAGGGTTTCTCCCCAGGTAGCTGCCACTCTTCATTTGGGCTTGGATGCCATCACCGGGTTTGTTCGTGTTCACCTTAACATCGTATTTCAGAGCAGGACAACAACGGTTTGTTATGCTCTCAGGAAATCTCTCCATAAGGGTCTGTTTCCTTGATTTTCAAACATCCCTGGGTTTCTGCCCAGGTGAGGTTCATTCACTGGCAACTGGGAAACTTTCACTCCTTCTTACAGTTGATAATGGCTGAGAAAATAAATCAATTAAAGGTTACTGAAGTACTGAAGGGTGCAGTTCTGTTGTAACCGAAGCCAGGAATGTCACCAGGCTTAATGAGATGATTTATCTCTCCAGTAAAGGGTTGCTTTTCATAATTTATGTCCATTCACCTTTTACTTAAAAATTACTCAAATTATAGTACGTCTTCCCATAGGAAACATCCTCATTAATGTAGTTAACTTGGTATAAGAAAAATAACTTCTGCTGTTCGGACTGGTTCATTTTGTATACTTTTAGCCCATTGTTATGATCCCTGCTCTTTGAACCTTGGCAACTCCCATCCTTAAATTTTAGTTTTCATTTGGTTTCAGTCAATTTTTAATGGATGCAGTAGTTTTGTACTGTAAGCACTAGTTAAAAATTACTCTGATAAATATATGAAATGTTAATGAATAGTCATGTCATCAAACATTCTGTGCTATATTTACTGGGGTCCAAATATACCTGAGCCCATATATTTCCCACTTGGGAACCACAGTCTGCAAAGTTTATAGTGTTTTAGGTTAAGGATGGGTATGATTCATTTAATTTTTTCCCTCTGAGTGCTGTGAAGTGATTTTGTTAATTTTTTATTCTCCTTTTTAAGATGAATGACCCTACCTCTGATTTTTTTCTGTTGCTTTACATGATTTCAGAAATCTTTATTAATTAACCAAAGCCCTTCATGTCCTGGACATATATTTGATGGAAATTTGAGAGGATCTGACAGATTATACTTTGATTCTGAGTCATTAGCAATATTTGATGGTTTATTTAAGATCAGATCTCTGCACTTAGTTGATTACCTGAGATTTTTGAACTTTTGCACTTTGTAGACTTCTCTGCTCTTTTATCTCCTGACCAAATTTCTTGCTCCAGGGTGAGTATTCAGGGACTTTATTGACCACCTCCTCGCTGAACCCAAACCTTTGAACCTACTGAGAGAGAAGAAAAGATAGATCAAACAGGGAAGTGTGGCAGGTGAAAACAGGGAACAAGGGGAATTCTTGGAACAAATGTCTTAGCATTAGAGCCTTTCTTTCTTCCCTCACGCACATGTACGTACACTCAAACTTCTCTGGAAAGCAGAGGAAGAGTGCGTTTGCGTGTGTTTCAATAAAATGTCTTTTAATAAAATGCCTGGAAAAAGTAATTCAACTTCTCCATTTTTTTCCCCCATATGTTATTAGAATTAAGGAACACTTTCAGATACTTCAGTACTGGGTGGGTCTCTGCTTCTCCTAATTCCTTCCCTTTTGTTTATTTTTCTGCTTGCAGGCAATTTAATAAGGCAGCTCGGTAGTCCTGCAATATGAGATTCATACTTGGCTTGATCTTGTTTTTCATTTTTCTAATGGATTTTCCTCTCCAATGCTGCTTTTCTCCCCCAGTCCTTGACATATTCCTAAGAGTTCTTGCTCACCTTAGAATTCTTTATTAATGTTAGCACACTTGAGCAGGGGAAGATTGCCAGGAACGTGGAGGAGCACAGTGGGCTAAATGTCACTTGTCTGGAGAACAGCTTTGTGAAATTTGTGGTGGTTTTTCTTTTTTCATAGCACTCGTAACAAGAAGAGGAGGGTGGTGGATATTTTTGATATAAAGCAAGTCTTGGAGAGTCAGCCTTTTTTTTGGGGGGGGCGAGGGGGAAGGAATCTTTCTCTTTGAGCTGTAAAACGTTTGACACTGGGGTGATACGTGTCTGTGTGTCTATGTGCACACATTGTACAAAGAATTTTTTTAAGTTAGAAATTCAAACACTCAGAATTTCCGGATACACCATTTACTTTATTCTTCCCCCTTTGGTGTTGAGCCTAAGGCAGGATCCTGGTGGAGCAAAGGAGTGTGGTTCCAGCTGGTTTCATGATAAATATGCACAGCAGAGGGGAATTAAGATTGCACCAGTAGCTACAATGCTGGTGTTTCCAACACCTGACTGTGAGCATTTGCTTCTTAAATGTCCTTTTCCCTCTGTCTTTTTGTGGGTAACTTTGTTTAAGAAGCTTTAGAAAAGTTCTGTTTCATAGTGCTGAAAAACAGGAGGAACACATTTCATACTCTGGAGCAGGGTCAAGTTTTCTCATGAAGCGTTGTTGAATTTCGAGATTTTTCTCATTTTAAGCACATGAACCATAGTTGAGAGATATTTTATGTTATTCAAGTGCCTCTAATTTCCTCTGCATCAAACAAAAAGAGGTGATTTTTCTTCAGCACCAACTCCTTACACAAGCATCTTTACTCATCCCTATGACAAAGAACTGAAGAGCTAATTCCTGAATATCTACGGAATGTTTATAGCAGTTTTAGCATATATGTGGATCTAAAGTGATTTGGAAACGGGATATTTGTTTCAGGCATGATTTCCTTCATGGTTAAAGGAACTCTGCTATTCTGCCCTGCTTCCTTACCAGCAAAACTTATTGCCTAGGTTGTGTTCCTGACGTTTTCAGCCCAAATAAAGGCAGAGATTTCTTTTTCTTGCCATCTGGACCAAGACTTTATCTGCTTTATCTACGAAAAGTATTGCAAATTGATTTTTTTTATTTTTAACTAAGAAAAAGTTATTGGAAGAAAAAACCCACTGGCTCAGATCATCCTGTGCTCCTGCATTTGGTGGTGCAGCAGCTCCAGCTCTGCTGCTCAACTCAAAGCTTCTGTGCCCGCTGCAGCTCCCCGGGCTGTGGCACTGTGGCTCTGTGCAAGTCATCATCTGTCCATTAATTGGATATTAAAAATTCGTTCTAGTGTGTTTCACTTAGTTTTTCCTGGATGCAACTATTCCTATTTCAGGGTGCAAGTTTTTCTGATGTTTCAAAGAAATTTTAACTCAGAATTTTTGTATTTTATTACCATTTTCATTTAAAAAAAAATTAAACAGAACAAGCCTTGCACTTTATATTTTATTTAGTATTTATGAAATGTCTTCACAAAATGATTTTTATTTAAAGTGTTCTTTTGTTCTGATGAGAATGCACAAGAAACATTCCTGTTGTGTTTTCTGTGGTCTGGTAAATGCTGTTGGACCTCTGCTTAAGACCACTTGGGATTTGCTGAAGATACACAGGGTTTTAAGCTGTAACTAATGAAAACTAGTAAGAGTTTAAGGGCTTTTTTTCCCATCTGAAGAACAGCGCAGGAGCAGAACTCTTGTTCCAGAAAATATTGCAATACTGCAAGGGAGGTTTGGAAGAAGATGATCTTTAAGGTCCCCTCCAACCCAAGCCATTGTTTGATTTTTGTAACAGGCAGTAATTGCTTCGTAACTAACCAGTCTAAAATGAGATTCGGCTGGGGGAGAATGGGCTCCAAGTTGTTTATTTGGTCTTAAGAGTCATGGTCATTATGGGAGGCACTTCCCTTGGAATCATTCAGGCTACCAAGTCCTGTGCTGAGCACCTGCTCTGCACCCAACTCCCCCTACTGCTGTCTGATCCCAGGTCTTGCTGTCCCTTCTGAATTGTCTTCTCTCTCATTCTGGCTTTCTTGTTCACAGATCATGGGCTTCTCACCGACTGCAGCACCACAAGTAACGTGCTGAACAATGTGGAGGGGGAGTAGAAGGGACCTGCTCCATGGATAATGCCTCTGGTGGTTCTGCACAGACGTAGAATAAGGTCCAGCAGCAAGCAAGACTGAGGGAGCTGGAGAAGAAGATTGCTTGGAGAAGAACGAGGGATATAGTGCATTCAGCTGGAGTGTTTGTCGGAAGCTGTGTGCACCCAGGATTGAAAGGTGAGGGTCTTTTATTTCATTTTTGGTTGATCTGTTGGATTCAGGGAACACAATTCATTAATAATAAAGAAAACAATGGCAGAATCCCAGAATCATTTGTGTTGGAAAAGATCATCGAGTCCCCCCTGTGCCCGATACACCCCTTGTCCCCAGCCCAGAGCACTGAGTGCCACGGCCAGGCCTTCCTTGGGCACCTCCAGGGCTGGGCACTCCAAACCTCCCTGGGCAGACCCTGCCAAGGCCTGACCACCCTTTCCAGGGAGAAATTCCTCCTCATGTCCAACCCTCTGATTTGTCTTTAATCTGTATCTTTATTAACGATACCTGAAGAACCACACGTGTTAATTTGCTTTAGCTTGGTAAGTCTACTTAATATTTAATGTTAGCTGAGTTCTGGTGACCAAAAGTCCCTGGAACAAAAATTTCCAAGGAGATGACTCTTAACTGGCAGCTAAGGGAAGAGAACTGGAGAGGTGAAGAGATGGAAGGAAATGCTTGAAAACTGGAGGCAGACTGGAATGGCAGAAAGGAGCAGATCCTTGGCAGGAGGCTGAAATCAGACAAACACAGAATGGAAACAGGAGAGGAAGAAGGAAGTATTGGAAAAGTAGTTTGAAAACGAGCTCAGTTATCACATGACTTGATGCTTTTAAATCCAAATCATATGGAATTCAGGAAATACCACCATGGGGATAGATAAAACATTCTTAACTATGGTTTGCAGGGGATGTCCAAACACATGAAAGTAATGTTCCCTTCCAGCCTTTTCTTATCTTTTTGCAGCTGACGGAAAGCATCCTTGATAGGGTTTAAATGGTGGTGTGTAAAATCATAACTGACAATTAGAGGCAATTAGGAAGACAGTGTGAAATGTCTTATGTGCTTTAGAAACTGCTCCTCTTGTTCTGTTTTGAATGGGAAGTGTGTGCTGTGGAAGGCACTGGTTAGGTCGTTTTCAAAGTGTGACATTTAAGTATTTGCTCATCACATGATTGCCTGAAAGGGTTCCTGCCCTGTGGGAAATGTGTGTTATTAAATGTTGCAATAGATTTACAGTTTGTGTTCTTGATCATCTCAGTAGTACAACGTGACCTTTATTTGTGGCGTCACCTAAAACTTGATGTAATTAATTCCAGCACATAAGATTACTACGTTCACATCTGTTTCCTTAACCTGGTTAATTAACTTTCATGCTGATGTTTCACAGTGAGATCTCTAAATATGTACAAATGGAAACACAGAGATGGTTTGGTTTGGAGGTGGGGTTGTTTTTTTATTTGGTTTGGGGGGGTTTGTTTGTTTGTTTGTGGGGGTTTTGTTTGTTTTTTTTAATATTATATGTTATCTTTCAGCACCCTCTCTCTTAGTTGATACTAAGTTTAGGCCACTTTTTATGTCGCTGTTTTAGCAGCATGTCTCAAACTAACACTCATTTACCAAGTCAGAAAAACAGAAAATTCAGGTTGAATGGGCTAATTGTTATTTACAGTTTACATTTAACTTAATTTTGTAAAGAATAACTAGGATTAAACTGTATCAAGGCTGTATTTGTGCAAAATGATAAACATCACAGAATTCTGACAAGTTATTGAAGTTTTTCTATTTAGCATTGCAGGTTTTTTTCTCTTACAAGTTTGAAGCACAAAGTTCAGAAATAAGGAAGTTTAAAAGTATTTATTCTGTTAAGGAGTAAGTGTTGACCTGCTCTAAAATATGAGCCATCCCAGCCATTCAAGAAATTGTTGCATCACAAGTGTTTCAGAAAGATCTCTCAGGTAGGGCTTGTTGTTTTGCACTGCTCTGGTTTATTAGCACACCAGTGTGAGTAAAAATGACACTTCAGAAAGTGAGAGTTGCAGCGAACTCTCACAATAATTCTTTTCCCAAGTGTTTTCTGTTGTAGCTTTATGCAGTTTGTGCCACACACACAGAAAAATAGTGAAAAGCAATTACGTTGAAATTAGTTTTCAATCATGTAAATAAAATGGTTCTTGTGCTGTGCTCAACCAGACTCTTGAACTGCTGGGTGGATTGTGCTGCTGCATTAGCATCAGCTGTGGTTAACACTTCAGTCCTAGGGGAGGACAGTAGTAGGAGCTGTATGAAATGAAATAATTGTGTTTTCACCCTCCTGAGAACTTGCTCAGGTAAAGCTCTGCCACGTGGAATCCCTGTTCCCTACGTGCACATTCATATGGCAGTTCTACAAGTTTCAAGTCACAATCTTTGTGGGAGCATTAAGGTGGGGTGTGGGCAGTTATAGTGAGGTGGAGGTTGGACTCTTGTCCCGAGCAGCAAGTCGCAGGATGAGAGAAATTGGCCTCAAGTTGCACTAGGGGAAGTTTGGATTGGATATCAGGAAACAAAGAAAACTCACAGGAAGAGTTGTAAAGCACTGGAAGGGGCTGGCCCAGGGGAGTGGTTGGAGTCACCATCCCCGGAGGTTTGCAAAACACATGTGGCTGTAGCACTTGGGGACGTGGGTGAACACGGCGTCGCTGGGTTGGTGGTTGGACTTGCTGATATTAAAGGTCTTTTCCAACCTTAATGTGATTCTGAGATTCTAAGCTGCTGCTGTCTCAACTATGGGGCATTCCTGCCCTGATATTCCTGGTATTCCTTAGCTAATAGAGACTGTAATTGTGATGATGGCAGAAATATGGAAATCCTGACTTAATGAAATGCATTTGAGCAGTGGTGGTTTCTGCTGGATTGATCTTACAGCACTGCTGTGTTCCTGGGGACTGCAAACCTCTCTCGCTCGCTCTCCCTCACCTTCTCTCATTCTCCTCCTGACTGTAGTTGTAAGCCGTGGGGGCAAAATTTCCTGTTACTTCATTGATCTGTAACAACTGGTTTAGCATGGAACAGACCCCACCTGTGTGCTCAGACTGATTCTGTCCTCACAAACAATTCCATAAAATTGGAGTCCCAGGAAGTCCACAGCTGAGCCCGAGTCCGACAACAGTAGGGTTGTCCTCGGTGGGAAGTGGATACTTCTATGGTTATTTTGCATAACATTACATCATTATTTTTCATCCGTTCACAAATGGTTTTTTTAATCTCAGGTTTACTGTAGCAAATGTGGTAAATGATTTCCAAAACTCACAATCCCCATTTTCTTCCATTCTCAAAAGAAAAGCCTCCACTTGCACTTGATGCAGACGTACCAGCTGGAGAGGCTGTTCAGCTTCTACCTTCAACTAGTTTGAGCTTGTGATTAAAAAAAAAAAAGAAAATAACAACCCCCAGCCTTTGGGTGTGGAAGTACCCTATTACTTTTCATCCCTAATTCAGAAAGTATTTAAAGAGAAAACCCTGTTATTAATATTGGCGCTTTTACAGGCTTGAGGAATGTGGTTTCATCTTGAGTTGGCTACAAAAGCAGTATTGGAGAAAGCTTCCCACATGGTGAATGATAACCTATTAGTATTGCATTTACTGGCATTTAGATTACACACCTCTTTCTGAGCATTTTTTCCTTTTCCAAAGTTGGCAATCACTTCAGGTTTACGTATAGATTTCCTGGAAACTTGTTATTTCTTAGCAGTGGCACCTATGCCGATGTCCGGAAGCTTGATTGGAATCAATAAATGTAATGAGTAGTAAGATTAATTCTCCCAGCTCTCCAAAATCTTTTGGCAGTTGCATTAAACTTTCAAATCTCATATAAATTTCTCAAGCACATTTATTTAGTAGACTCCAGTTGTGGCTGTCTTGGGTAATAGAACTGTGGTTCAGAAAAGAGAAGGAGTAGTGAGGGAGGAGGTGTCCAGTGCTACTGAACCCAAAGTCACAGGGTCAGCAAAGTGCTGTCAGATGAACATAGCATCTCATGTGCTTCATTTAGAAAGAGGACATTTAGTGAACTCACTTGAGGGGATGGGATTATTTTTTGGTAATTTTTCTTTTCATAGAATCACAGAATGATTTGGGTTGGAAGGGTCCTTAAAATTCACCTCATTTCACCCCCTGCCATGGGCAGGGACACCTTCCACTAGCCCAGGTTGCTCCAAGCCCCGTCCAACCTGGCCTTGGACACTTCCAGGGATCCAGGGGCAGCCACAGCTTCTCTGGGCAACCTGGGCCAGGGCCTCCCCCCCCGCACAGGGAACAATTTCCTCCTAATATCCAATCTAAATTTCCCCTCTGTCGGTGGGAAGCCATTCCCCCTTGTCCTGTCCCTCCAGGCCCTTGCCCAAAGTCCCTGACCAGGTCTCTTGGAGCCCCTTTAGGCATTGGAAGGGGCTCTGGAGTCTCCCTGGAGCCTTCCCTCTGCAGAATAGCTGTTTTAACCTTTCCTTTAGGAAACTTGCTGTGTCACACAGAGCAAGTCAGGTATTACCAGATAAAGTGGTGTTACAAAACCTGATAGGGATTTCATCTTTCAGACACTTCAAGGATTGTTTTCTCTTTGAGACAGCTCAAAATGATCAACTGTTACCCAGTCTGAAATGATCAGTTTCTGACTGACTCACAATAACTCGTTCTTTCCATTTTTCTATTTTCTTTGAAGTCCACAAGTGGTTCTCGAGTTGTTCAGGAAAATAAGTCTTTCTGAGTTGAATAAATACACACGTGAATTGATGTTGGTTTGACAATGTGCTGCTTTGCATGTGTGAAATAATCAGTGTGTGTGGGGGGGAAATACTCAAAATCCTGCTTTTATTTAAGCAGCTGTGGTGTTTAAATAATGGATTGAACGTGTCATACTGCATGAAAAGAGATTTGAGACATTAGCTCTGAAGTCTTACAGTCTATCTAAACTATCAAGAGCAATTGTTGCTTCTGTTACCTTGCAATAATATCCTTTCTTTTAGAGGGAAGGGTGCTTAAACATTTTTTTCCAACAGACAAGTAGTCGTATTTAGCATAAAAAAACCTATTGTGTAATGACACTGCCTGTGTATTCACTGAAGGTATTTGTGCTCACTGTGACCAGGCTTGTCACGAAGAAATGTCCTAGTTTTCCTTTGAATGACAGTGTTCATTATGCAGAACATAAAAGCTAAAATTCAGACCTGAAGCCGTCTCAGGAGCTGAGTTAATTAGTCAGTTTGTGGTGGAATAGGCAGTGACTTAAAGTCATCGTGACACAGGGAGTTATTACCACCACACCACCAGCGGCTTAGGCCAGGTACACTTTCCCATCTGAAGCTAGTCTGGGATTTGGTGTTAATTAGTTGTCATGTTCTGTTGGTATAATCACATGTACATACTCTTCCTGTTTACACACACGTATGTGCACGTATGTTTAGATTTGTTTTCGTTTGTGCTGTGGGTTTGCATCGAGTTTGACTATCCAGGGATTCTTTTTGCTTCTCTGAGGTTAAGCTATAAAAATATGTATCTCACAAGTTGAAAACTGTTAATATTTCATGCATACCTTCAAGCCTGGCATTCAGGCCACAGTAGATTGCAGATCACTGCAAGAAATTTACTTTATACCATAGGATTTGCTCGGATCTTGCATGGATTAGGTTCCACTGGCACAGGGTGCCCGGAGAAGCTGTGGATGCCCCAGCACTGGAAGTGTCCAAAGCCAAGTTGGATGGAGCTTGGAGCAACCTGGGCTAGTGGAAGGTGTCCCTGTCCGTTGCAGGTTTGGAATGGGATGGTCTTTAAGGTTCCTTCCAACCCAAATCATTCCACGATTCTATGATCTCCAAAAGAATATCGTGTGCATTTTTGCCCCATAGATACTGTAGTGTGCTATAATCAGTAAGAGAATGTATAAGGTCAAATTCCTCACCAGTGTGTTTTTAGGAAGTTAGACAGCTGGAACTTTAGCAAAGAAATGGGCAAATAGTGGGTTAGAAACTAGGAAATGGAGGTTAAAAGTCTAGGATCAGTCCTCATGAAGGAAGGAGTTCACCACTGCAGTACTATCAGGGTCTCTGTTGTTCATTGTATCATGAAAAACAGGTTTACTGGGGAGATGAGATATTCAGTGCTGCTAATAAGTTGTTTAGGGAATACTGAAGATGGAACCTGACAAGGAAGATGTGCAGAGGACCTTGTGATTGCCATTAAAATGCCAGATGAAGTTCAGTGCAGTTGGCAAAAGATGTACACGAGGTAGTATTAATTTTAACTTCATCTCTGATCTGTTTGTTGCCATTTAGGAGCAGGAGTTTGAACTTGCAGTAGGTAGCTCCATGAAAATGTCCAGTCAATATTAATCAATAAATTAAAAAGGTGCTGTATGGAGAGTAGAAAATAATCAGTTGTTTGCTGCTGCTTTGAGTGGCTGAGGGCACTTGGTGTGTTCAGCTGGAGAAGAGGAGACTGAGGTCAGACCTCAGCAGGGTCTGCAGCTCCTCCCGAGGGGCAGCTCTGACCTCAGCTCCCTGTGACAGGGACAGGACCCAGGGAACTGCTGGAGCTGTGCCAGGGCAGGGTCAGGTTGGATCTCAGGGAAAGGTTCTTCCCCCAGAGGGTGGTTGGGCACTGCCCAGGCTCCCCAGGGCAGTGGGCACAGCACCAAGGCTGCCAGAGCTCCAGGAGGGTTTGGACAACGCTCTGAGGGACAGGGTGGGATTGTTGGGGTGTCTGTGCAGGGCCAGGGGCTGTACTGGATGGTCCTTGTGGGTCCCTTCCAGCTCTGGATATTCTATGAGCTCTCCAGACTGCTCTCGGGTGGCTTTTTTAACTCCTGGCATTGTGCTGAGTGTTGCCACTGGATGTGTCTGAGCCGGAGCAGGGCTAAAATTCTCCAGTGCCCATTACCCATCTCAGAAGCAAATGCATTTTTGTTACTTTTAGCAAGTTCCCTGAAAGAAAGGAGGGCACTATTGGGGTGGACGTGATGGGCAATTTCTCTGCGAGAGTGAAAGCTCAAACAGGGAGAGCTAACCAGGGCATTCAAGCTCCGTGGATGAAGACTTTGATAATTATCTCTTCTGCCTGTTTGGCTGTTGTTCATAGGAAGGGGTTTGAGTGATGTGGAAACTGTCTCCATGAGTATTCACTGTAGCCATGTGTCCGGGAAGGAGTGCTCACACCTTTCAGGTGTTTATCCCAAATGCCAGGCCTGTGTTTGCAGTTGGACACACACCTGAAGGTAATCTGAGGCTTACACAGGTAGATTGATTTTTCTGAACAAAGGGAAGTCACTCTCATTTAGAAAATGTCATTCATCTCATTTAAACTTTTAGATTCAGGATTATGCTCCATTGTTTGACATTGCAAAGAAAACCCAGGATTGCTTACTCCTTAAAGGTTAAACCTCTTTACTGCTGGATGAATGAATCTTTGTGATAGCTTTATATAATCTTTCAGACATGACAGAAGAGCCTTGTGGATGGGTGAAATGGTGAATCTTTCATTGGGGTCGGTGTTGGGTGCTCTCAGATGGGGTTTGTTTGGTTGGAAGCTTCAGCACTCTGTGCTGAGGACTGAGCACTCTGGGAGCTGGACAGGGCAGTCCCCAGCTTCAGCTGCTCCCCATAAACTCAGACAGAGCAAAGATGCATGGCAAGGTTTCTGGAGAAATTGCATTCCTTATGGCAGGTGTTTTTATACCCCGTGGCCCTCTGTGGTGATTTTTTCATTTGCTGAATCTTGTCTTCTGAGTCATTTTCTGATAGAAACTTCCTTCGTAAAGAATGCCAAATTTTCCAATGGAAAACAGAGGATAAGATGGTTTGCTGCAAATTGGTTTGATTTGCCCTAAATTAAAAATTGTCCAGATCATTCCACAAATATTGAATTTCCCATTGTTGATGGAGTTGTGAACCTGCTTTGTTTTCTGGGGGCTTCTCTGATGCTTTGGGTCCAATTTCTGTTCTTGAGAAAATTGTGACTTTTCAACTAGTCATTTCATGTAGAAGAAAACGGAGACATTTGTTTAGTTTAATTCTTTCCAGGGTTGACTGGTAGAAAGCCTCCTGGTACATGTTTCAGGCCAATCCTGAATGAGATCTCTGTCCCAGGAGATACTCTTGGACCAGTTTAGCATTTCTGCACCCAAATCACACCTATATTGCCAGCTCTATTTGCCTGAGAAAATAAATAAATAAATAAGATAATAGAATCATAGAGTGGTTTGGTTGGAAGGGACCTTAAATATCAACTAGTTCCAACTCCCATATATTCCATATATTTAATTTTATAAATAATACAGGGCTTTATTTTATTTATTTATTTATTTATTTGGGCTCAGACCTCTCTTGGTGTACCAGAAAGATGGTTTAAGGAAGCCCCTTGCGCAGAAAGATTTTTTCCATCTATTTAAATGGAAGCAGAATGTCAGCAGAATAAATAGCCACTGAGTGCAATAATGGTGTAAATCCTGTTGCTGTCCCTATGGCTGTCTTGGCATTTTTCTGAGAAGAGTAGATATGTTTCCTGCAGGAGAAGACTATAACAAGAGATGTGTCAAAAGCTTAAGATGTGCATCCATACAGGTTCTAAATGCTGTGTTTAGATCAGTAGTGTGGAGTTGAAACAAGAAAAATGAGATTTTATTGATAAGTACATTGACAGACATTGTCTTGCTACTTTCCAAAGACAAATTATCTATTAAAAGAAATTCTGGGTAAGAACATTTGTGTGCAGGGTTCTGTTGCAGTGCAGCAACTGTTTCTCTCTTGGGACAGTTTCTCTCTTGGAAATGGCTGTTGTTTTGAAAAGCCTTTAAGATGCTGTGTCTGACTGCGTAAGGGTTGTAGGACTTCATTTATACACAGAAAGTTCGTGTTCCCAGATCTTACAGACACCTCTGACTTCGAGAGCATCAGCCTAAATCGCCTTGGCATTTCACTTTGGGGAGAAAAGAGAGGCAAAAGGACAGAGTATACGTCACATAGGCTTCATTTTCTGACAAACAGTTTGTCCCCAGGCAGAGCCTGAGTTACAGAGCTGTTTGCCACCACCCTACCCCAAGCAAACACTGTGGAGGGGTGCACCTTGAGAAGTCAGGCAGTAGAATCATTCAGACTTCAAGAACTTTGGGTTAGTGCTGGGTGTTTTTGATTTCTATCTTGAATTTCCTGTTACTTACAGTCATAGAACCATTAAGGTTGGAAAAGACCTCCAAATTCATCAAGTCTGACCTTTGACCAAATACCACCTTACTTAGAAATGTTTAGGACTTCACCAGGCCCAGAGCACACAGGCCAGAGTCCCTAAACAAGATGAGAATAGTGGTGGGTTACCTGCAGAGTAGGAGACACTTCCCACCTTCTTTAGAGCCTTGGAGTTGGGAGTGGTCTGGGACTCATGTCAGTGTGCCTGCCTGTAGGATGGGATTGGGAAATATGGAATCATAGAATTGTGTGGATTGGAAGGAACCTTAAAGACCATCCCATCCCACCCCCTGCCATGGGCAGGGACACCTTCCACTAGCCCAGGTTGCTCCAAGCCCTGTTCAACCTGGCCTTGGACACTTCCAGGGATCCAGGAGCAGCCACAGCTTCTCTGGGCAACCTGTGCCAGGGCCTCCCCACCCTCACAGGGAAGAATTTCTTCTTAATATCTCATCCTAACTACTCTCTTTAAGTTTGAAGCCTCTTGTGTTGTCACTACATAAAGCAGTCAAAAATAAAAGTGTGTTTTAAGCATAAAAGATCAAATTATTGGCTGATTCCCTGCAGGCCAATGTTATGTCAATTGGTGTCTGTAACTTCTTCCCCAGAATAAGATGGAAGAGGTTGGAGATAAGTCGAAAGTCTGACCAGTGGGTCCGAGTTATCAGTTCAACTTCCCAGCAGATTATCACGGAGTGTTCCTAAATTATCCATATGTAGCTATTCAGAATTGTGATGTTGATGTTTCTCAGTCCATGGCTCCAAAGCACAGCACGTGCTTGAGCTCAGATGAGATGAGTCCATTTGGTTCCCAGCTTGTATTAACTTCATAATAAACAGCTTTCTCCATCTGTCCTGCGCCCCAGTCTCCTTTTGTAAAATGGGAAGAACTGTTCTTTATTTCATGGCATTGCTATAAATGTAGAAGTTATAAAAATCTGTGATATATTCTCTTCTTGTAATGATAGAGTTGAAGATGAAAAGTGTTGTTTAATCAATATGTTACATTCTGGCAGTGCAAGAGATAAAAGATGATGTATTCCTAGTTTTGTGCATCTTGAGCTTGCAATCCAATTTCTGAAGAACCATTAGTGGTGGTGTACCCGTGGGCGTGTCTGCTCCTGATCCACTGCTTCAGATTAGGGGGGATTTATGCCTCCTCCATCTCTCTCACACTGGCTTTCTGCAGTCGTTTTCTCCAAGAAGAGCTGCTGTGTGATGATCCAGCAGGCACTGGGGTCAGTTCTCGTGCTGCTGACGAACAAGGAATGCTGAAAGCCCTTTCTGTTACCTGTGTTGTCAGTGCAAGGAAATGCACAGTTGTGCCGTGTCGGCAATTCTCAGCATCGGGCAAAAGCTGAAATAGGATCCAGTCGTGAGTAATAAATAAACGGGTAAGAACAGCCTCTCAGAGAAGTTCTGTGGATTGTTGCTTTTGTGTTTACACTGAAATCGTCACTTTATTGTGGTATCTACGTGGTCATGCAGAGCTTTAAATTCTAAAGGCAGAAAGATTAGGGAACGAAGGCACTTTCCTATGCAGTGTTTGCATTACAGCTTATTGTTCAAAGGGGTTTTGCAGCAATTTACTGTCTCCCTTTCTCTGTTTTTCCTACTGTCTAGATCTTGTGGACAAAAGAAGTTTATGGACTGTCACATAAAGATTTGGGGAGAGTGTTCTTGTCAAAGACCTTCAGTGCTTTGCTCCCCTGGGCTCAGGCACAAACAGGCACAGAGCTTGCATTTTACTGGAGTGACCTTTTGTGTATGCAATCAATTTATCACAAAAACAGGAACCTGAAGGATTACATTTATTTTTAGATGAGGATATTGACGTAAGAATAGGGAAAATAGGGATAGGAAAAGAAAATAGTAAAAATACTACTGACTTTTGTTGTTGAGACAAGTCAGTCACTGCTGTGGATAGGAGAACCTGCATCTCTTTAGTGTGCTTGGTGTCTACTAGACGCAACTTCAGAGACTTTGAATTTTCATATTTACACTGGAACAAAAACCAAAACACGATTATTTTTCGTGGAGAAAAACAACAGCAGAGACCAGAGAGAGCAGAAACGTGTGCACCAGCCATGCCCTATACAGAGCACAAGGCTCTCTAACACTATACAGCAGACAGTGGCGAAAGCAAACGTACCATGATCAGAAAGACAAATGTTAGATGGTCCCTGCCAGATCTACTTAGTGGGTGGTTCTTGGGAAGTTCGGGCCAAGTCATGTGCTCCTTCCATGGGGTTAATCTGTGAGTCTAACCCAATCTTCAGTTCTTGATGAGTTCTTGTCGAGTCGATTTCCTCTTACTAGTGGCCTAGTTAATACTTCACTCGCTTCTGGTTCAGATGTGCTGATTGCCAAGGTCATGATTTTTATCAGAAGGCCAGTGGTAATGGGAATTTCATAGCAATTTTAATCACTTTTTTCCCATGAAGTGATTTTTTTGTTTGATTTCTTTATTGCTGTCATCAAGACAAGGCATACTCTGACATCCACTTTAGACCAAGTAAATGGTGTATATAATCATCAAAGGTAGTAATGGGCACATAAATTTGTCAGCGAACAGTCAGTAGAGATGAAATGACTTTCTGCAACTGTGCCAGATTTCTTCTGGTAGCCAAGTATTTGAAAAGGTGGCACTTTAGTCACAGTCCAATCTTGTGATAGGTGGCATTCCAAACACGCTTATATATTCTCTAATATATATGACAGTCATTATGTTGCATTGAGAATTGGCTTTGCCCTTTTCCCTAAGAGAAACACAGCCAAAGTCATATTTTTCTAGAGAACACAGTTTTTGTAGCCTTCAAATCCTTGGCTTATTTTCATGGTTTCACTGGTTTTTTTTTTTTTTTGGTTGTTGTTGTTGTTGTTTTGTTTGTTTGTTTTTCTTTTATTAATTTTATGATCATTATTTACTTACTTGGTTTTGCTTAGAAAGTTTCGATGCAAAAGTAAACATTAATAAGGCATTTATTTCTTTCTCTTTAACAAGTGTTACCTGCACAAGCAAGGTTTCAGTGTTCTACTGGCTGGGATGGCCTAAGTTTTCAAGTTTGAAATTTATGTACAAGAAACCATGTATTCTTTAAACAACAGATATAGGATCCACCAGGGCATTACAATGTACTGGAAATGGAATGGGTTATCATACTTTAGGGGTGGTTTGTTCTGTAATGTACATGGTTAAGGTCATACATATTTTTTTCTCAAACAGTACTTCAAAATATTCAGCTCATCTCTGGGCAGGCCATTTTTCAAGGGATATCCTGCTACTGTTTATTCCTTGTAGCTTGTCTTCTGTACCACAGCTATGATTTTAGGGACAAAGTATTAATTGAGCAGCTATATAATATCTGATGTCGTGTTGGGCTTTTTATTTTCTTCAGACTGCGACTTCTTCCACAATAGATGGACCTTTGTACCTTAATTGCATTGTTTGGGACTCTGCTGTGAGTCACCCCCGCTATTTTCCTGCTGAGATTCTTGGAACCGTAGAACATCTTTAGTTGAAAGGGACACGTAAGGATCATCAAGTCTAACTCTCTGCTCCTCACAGGATTACTTGAAATTAAATGATACAGCTGAGTGTGTCTCTAGGAGCTCCTTGAACTCTGTCAGGCTTGAGCCACTGCCCTGGGCAGCCTGGTCAGTGCCCCACCACCCTCTGGGGGAAGAGCCTTTCCTTAATGTCCCATCTACACTTGCCCTGATGTAGCTTCATTCCATTTCCTTGTGTCCTGTCGCTGGTCACCAGAGAGAGAGGAGAGCAGCACCTCTCCCTCTGCTTCCCCTCGTGATGTGAGGCTTCCCTTCAGTCTCCTCTGTCCTAGGGTGAACAAGCCGAGGGACCTCAGCTGCTCCTCTAAGCCTTGCCCTTAAGACCTTCCACTGCCTTGGTTGCCTTTCTCTGGAAACATTCGAGCACAAGTGCTGTGAGGAGAGGCTGAGGGAGCTTGGGGGGACTCAGCCTGGAGAAGAGGAGGCTCAGGGGAGACCTCATCACTCTCTCCAACTCCCTGACAGGAGGTTGGAGCCAGGTGGGGATTGGTCTCTTCTCCCAGGACCCAGCAGTAGGACAAGAGGGCTCAGTCTTGAGCTGTGCCAGTGGAGGTTTGGGTTGGATATTAGGAAGAAATTCTTTACAGAGAGAGTGCTCAGCCATTGGGATGGGCTGCCCAGGGAGAGGGTGGAGTCACCGTCCCTGGCGGTGTTTCAGGTGACACTGGATGTGGCATCAGTGCCATGGTCTGGGAACCACGGCGGGGTTGGATCAGGGGTTGGACTTGATGATCTTGGAGGTCTTTTCCAACTCCGTTGATTCTGTGATTCTATGATTCTATGATTCTAATGGTTTGATGTCTTTAGAAAAGCCCCCTGAAGTGCTCACAGACGTTGAGGTGGGGCCTCAGCAGTGCCATGCAGGGTGGGACAGTCACTTCCTGCAGCCAGGTACCTCTGTTGGGCTGGGCTTGATTTCCACCTGCGTGGAAAGTAAGGCTTGATGTTTGTAAGTCGTGTTGACTGTCCAGCACTTGTGTTCCCATCCTTTGTACTTGCACTTGCTCCTTTGAGCTGGGGATTCTTGGGCATAAGCTGAGCTTTCGTTCATTCCTTTTATTTAGTTTGCTCATTGCCCTGACTTTGTTAGTGATTATCCTGCCTCAAAGAAGTATTGTTCACTCAAAAATAAATGATTGATGGAGGTTTGTAATTGGGTAATATAAGGCTATTATTAGTACAAGGCAAATGATATTTCCCTCTTACAAATTTCTGATGTTTCAGTTCATAATGTTTTTTGGTTTTCATTGAAGGAAGGTACAGAAATTAATTTGCAATTCATCTTTTGGACAGGAAGAAGAAAACCTGCAGTTTTGTGGGGTGACGCAGCCTATCCCTTTCTAGGGAACTGACAGTCAAAGCTTATATTTTATGTAGTCCTTCAATGACTCTGCAACATAGATTAAAATATTTTTGGGTACAGGATTCATATTGATATCAACAAGTTGTCCTTTGGGCAGGGGTGAAACCTTATCTCAGAACACATCACTCCTACTCACTCCTCTTCCATATTCTGTGGCCAAGTAGCTTGATGACATTCGGACGGGTTAAATGCTGCCTGCTGGCAGTGTGACTGCAGAGTAAAATTGTAGCTGGAAGGTTTTTGGATGCTTCTCCCTTTTTTCGCCAGACGTTCTAGTAATAAACACCCCAATGAACAAACAGTTCTGTGCTCCTGTTAGGCAGAAGGAAAGGGGAACAGATTTCAAGCCCATGAAAATTGGATTTTCTGAACCTTCAAATGAGGTGAAATAATGTTAAAGATATTCACTGGGCAGGCCAGAAAGATATGTTGATACCAGGTTTATTTTTCAGTAATGAAGAATTTAATTTGGAGGGAATAATCAAGGGAATGTGCTCCCAGGATGAAGAGATAGTTCTCTAGTAACCACCTATTGGAGTAGTAGGAACTCTCCTTGTCTTCCATGAGTAATGACCTGGAATGGATAGCTCTAATTCCCTCTTTTAAAAATGCATTGGGAACTTAAACAGTCCTACTTGTGCCTGGTGAAGCATTTGCAATTACATGGAATGCCTGTGAAAAGCTCTGCTGTGTGGAAGTCGCTGTTGCTTATGGAGCTTCAATTATTTAATGCCCAAAAGCTTCTGTTCTTCCCTCAAGACCTGAGTTGCAAAAGTACTTTCAGAGGGGGTAAATTTTGACTCTTTTTTTCAGCTTTGCGCATCTTTTAGTACTTGAATCAAAATAGCCCTTAAATAAGTGAAGTGGTGTCAAAGAGAATTCTTGTTAGTAAGAGGAACATCAGTGCAACTTCTTTGTCTGAAACACATGAAGCTGAGAACCTTCCAGAGCACTCAAAGTTGTTACATTTTTCCTCCTTTCTAAGCATAAATCCTTAATGAAGCACTGAAGAAGTGTCAAACATCAGAGTTTGATGTGGGGGTGGGTGTGCCTGGGAAGAAGGCAGGATGATTTTTCTTGTCAAAATCTCAGTTCTGGGCCCCTGTTACGAAACCTGCTGTCCAACCTCCTTCCTTCCCACATTAAGGAATTGCTTACCAAATTCCAGCCAATGACCCTGGCTCCATGGAGCTGCCCAGGTGTGTCCCCAAGGCCTTAAAAAGGTTGATTGAACCAATTACAGCAATGGTTGATAATTAAAAATCCAGTAGGACTTTGCTGCCTTTCCCCTAAATATGTCAGGTTTTACACATCAGGGATTTTTTTAATTAACATTAATTGGTAATACTTATTTAATGTGCAGACTGAGCACTTTTGACCAGGTAACTGCTGAATACTGCAAATTTGAGCCTCCCCAGTGCCATTTTTATGACCAAGTTTTCAATCAAGAAGCAAAGGAATAGCAAAGGAAAGCAAAGGAATTTGTCATAAACCATTGTTGGAATCTGGCTGAGTTCAGGTACATTTTAGAAGCTTAAACTTCAAACTTGGAAACAGGTTTTCTCCAACCTTCTTAAGAGATTTTTGTGCCAAACATACTGGAAAAAGAATTAATTTGTTTCTCATTTGTTTTCTCATTGAAGAAATTTCCGCAGAATTCTTCCTCCTCCTTTCATACTCCGTGATTTTGCTAACATTTTTAAACACATGACAACACAACTGCTCCATCGTATCATCAATATGTATTTACTTATGGGAGTGGCTTGGAAAAAACAGGATTTAGTGTTTTCTTAGCAGCTGAACTATAAACTACATAGAGGACCACTGATGCTGGTGTTCTCCATAAACTACCATCAACTCCAGTTTGTTGATTGATTTAATTCCTGGTAAAAAGTTAGGCAAGCCTGTCTTCTCTTCATTTGAGAAGAGGAGTATATTTTAGGTTTCTTTTTTTTTTATTTCATTTTCCTATGAAAGGGCTTTCTGGACCAGCATCAAACCCTTCCTTTGACCTTGTCCCAGCTTGACCATGACTTTCTCAAAACGTGTAGCTGCTGCTGGGGAGGAGATATTTGGGGTTTGTTTTAACTGATTGATAGTTGAAAGTAAGGGAAAGGGAGGAGAGAGGGCCAGGAAGCAGCTGGGTTTGTAGCAGGAGCTGTGCCAGGGTAAGGAGATCAGGACAAACCAGGGCTGGTCTCTGCAGGGAAAGTGCAAGGGAAGTGTCAGAAGGGTGAAATGTCCTGATTTTGGAGTTCCAGGAGGGCCCAGGAGCTGTCAGGGCATTTTCATCTTTGACTAACTGTAGCAATAGAGAATGTTCCTGTCTGGTGCTGCTTTAGAATGACGCAAAAATAGTATCAATACATTAAAGTGCATTAACACTGCTTTGAGGAGGTGAGTTTCAGTATTTCTTCTCATGGCTTCACTTCATTCGTCACAGAAAGGGTGTCTGGGCACTGGAAGGGGCTGCCCAGGGAAGTGGTGGAGTCACTGTCCCTGGAGGTGTTTAGGAAAAGACTGGATGTGGCACTCAGTGCCATGGTCTGGGTGACAAGGTGGTGTTAGTCACAGGTTGGACTCGATCATCTCAGAGCTGTTTTCCAACCTGGTTGATTCTGTGACTATATTTACAAAATGAGTGGATACTGAGATGTAAAGGAATTAAGTTTGATTCAAGTGAGAAGAGGCAAAACGTATGGTTTTGCTTTTCTTTCATGTGTGATAATCTTCCATAACCATTGGCATAGTCCTTGTTTAGGAGCACCTCCTTGTCCCTGGAGCACATGTCCAAGCACAAATACCTAGGTGGGATGAGTTTTCACAGAATCTCAGAATGGTTTGGGTTGGAAGGGACCTTAAAGACCATCCTATTCCACTCCCTTCCTCTATCCCAGGTTGCTCCAAGCCCCATCCAACCTGGCCTTGGACACTTCCAGGGATCCAGGGGCAGCCACAGCTTCTCTGGGCAACCTGTGCCAGGGCCTCCTCACCCTCATAGGGAACAATTTCTTCCTCATATCCAATCTAAATTTCCCCTCTGTCAGTGGGAAGCCATTCTCCCTTGTCCTGCCACTCCAGTTCCTGATGCAGAGTCCTTCTGCTTCCCTGAGCCCCTTCAGATCTCCTTCTCTTCCCCAGGCCGAGCAGGACCAGCTCTCCCAGTCTGTCTCCACGGGGTTTTATCTCCCTATTGCCTGGCCTGTTTAGATCAGGCTGTGGATTGTGCCTTGTTTACTATTTGCTGCTGAAATACTTGTGAGATTAAATGGTTTACTTATGGGCTTTCCCCTATTTATTATCTCTGTGTTAGTTTGTTTCACAGAGACTGACAGATTTGGGGCTTTGTTGTTTGTTAACATCATTATAAATCAAGAAAACCATATTCTTAGTTTATAGCCCAATCTGAGGCTTTTAAGGTTTGGTCACTACAAGCACTCCATCTCTCTTCTCAGGCCCTTTTTGCCTTTTGTCTCCTCATTTTGTCACCCTGCCCCTCTGATGCCACATGCATCAGCATTCCAGAGTTGTCCCAGCCTTTGGAGATTTTGGCTAGGTTTCATGATGAGTTTTCTGAGCATGCTTTGGGGGTGCTGGGTTGGGTTTTTTGTTGTTTGTTTTTTTGGTTTTTTTTTGAAATGTGTGGCTTGTCACAATCAGGTTTTCATGAGGTGGGAAACTCACCTCCATGAGTTGCCTTTTAAAGTGCATTTTTCTTCAAAGTCTGCTCTTTGGGAGTGGGAATTAGAAGAACTTCTCAATGAAATAATGTTTCTTGCAATTCTGAATGCAAAATATGATTCCTTACAACTGCTGGGGATATGAAACAACACCACGAAAGGAATATGCTCTGTTTGAGGTTTTATTCACCTATTTTTAGTGTTCAGGAAGCAAGAGTGCTTTTACTCCAGAGTATAATGTAGGAGGAGAACAAAAATTATGCTTATACAAAACATTTTGTCTTTTGTCTGTGAAAGGGGTCAGTCTCCATTCCCAATTTTGTTCTAGTACTTGAACATCTGCTGAAGTGGACATTCAGGTTGTACTGAGAGCTGCTGGGGGCTACCTGGTTTTGAAGATTTGATCCCAAGCTGCCTATTGATTAAGTGTAATAAATTCTCTTTTGGAAAAGGGGCCGTTTCAGCTGAAATGCCCAACGCACAGCAGGAACTTAGAGGTGATGACAGGAGCTTTCCTTTTCCTGTCTGTGGTTTTCTGTTGTCTTCTCTGTTTCACGGTAGCAAAGACACATTGTTCTGCAGGAAACATAAAAATCATTTTCGCAAATCGCTGAAACCTTTCCGTTTAAATGAGTAAACCACGTGGAGCATTCTCTCCAATGGCCCTCTGAATAATGGTCACCCTCATTAAAACAAGCATTGAGTTCTTCTTCTGAGTGGCATAACCTACATATTCGTGTTAAACCCACTATAATTAACTTCATTTTCATTGGTCAGGCTCCGTGGCTTCAGAACTGTGGCTGAACGCGGTGACACAGAGCTCCAGATCGGAGGTGTGTGCTTTCCATTCAACTCCTGCCAATCTCACCGGGGTTTAAAATTGGACTCTCAGAGCGAAAGTTTAAAGGCAATTGCGAAGGTGGTCTGAGGGATTAAATAAAGTAGCACAGAGCAGAACTGAGACAGGTTTGGAAGCGGGTTTTATAAAGCAACAGGAGATTTTGGGGCTGTCAGAAACATGAAGAGGAGTTTTGCCAATTTCTATATTTCTCCTCAGATGAAGAGGATTTCCATATTTTCCTTAGAAAAATGTCTTTAAAAATCATCCTATTACCTCCTAACCTAACAGATGTTTTTTTGTAGTTACCTTATTATGAGCACATGGCAACTTTTCCTAAGGTCTAGAGGGGAAAAAGGTCTGTGCCTCAGTCTTGGGGTAAAATTTTTATGGTAACTGGATGAGAAAAGAGAGAACCTTTCTGGAATATGGAGAATGGTCTGCTATAGACATAGCACAAAGGATGTCATCTCAGTGAGCACTGATAATTCAGGTGCTGGCTTGATGCTGGGAAAGGAACTGTGTTTCACAGTGGCCATATTTTCACGATGTTTCACAAATTCAGCTATTTGTGAGCAGCTCCATAATAACTCCAAGGAATCAGTGCTCCCTGTTTTCCCTGCATGGCCACCAGCAAATGGTTCCGAAGAAGAATGTTCCACGACTCCACCTTCTTCAGTTGTGTGTCTGATAGGGCTGTCCTTGATACATACCCGAGTTAGTCCTCAAAGAGTAAATAAACAGGGAAACTGGGATAACCCAAGTTTTGTGCTACTTAAATTGTTTCATTTGTAGGGCTGTTCTTTTCAGAGAAAAGCTGCAGGCTATGAATACCTCGGGCAGTTGTTGCCCAACTCACCCGAGTTCTGAGAATAGATTTTGGCAAAGATTAAAAAGCATTTGTAAGCTGGCACTTTGTCAGGAAGTCTGGCTCAGTGCTAGAGAGCACTGCCTTCGAGCAGAGCCCTTCCAGTCACTAGTACAAAGCTGTCTTGCTAAGTTTATTTGTGTAAGTTCATTTGCGAAAAGCAAAATGTGTGTCTGATGGCAAAATGAAATTATTCTATGTAAGATAACAAATGCATCTGCCTGTAATCACATTGTCTTACTAATCTCCACAAGTAAAAGCCAGGTTTCATTTATTTCTGCTCATCCCCAATGTTCTTCCAGTCATTCTGCTTCAATTAGCTGGATCAGAGCTTGACCACGGTTCTTGCTGTAGTTGGGTCAAGTAGCTATTTAATAATGACCTTATTTCTGTTGTTATTTTCCCTGGAAAGATATAAAGTCCTGTGAAGGAAATTCTGAGTGAACATTGGAGCTATAACCTGTGCTTTTAACTCCTAATTGGTTTTTCTGAGGTCAGGCCATTCCTAGGATGCTATTCAGTGTAGAAACTGTCTGTATGAAACAAAATACTGACCTGAGACCACAAAAGGTATTTTTCATTCCTCTCAGTGCAAGATGGGATTGAAAAGTAAGTATCTTCATGTTTATTTTCATCATCATCATGAAACTGCCATTTCCATTGTCATGAAGCTGTTCATTGTTATTGCAATGCAGTTGGTACTAAGTAGTTGTTGCCCATTCCCCTGGGAGCTTTTCCTTTGAGTGTGGGCAGGGTTTTAATCTTAGAGGATGTTCCTGTGAGAGGTTTTTGATTGCACAGATTTCTCTGTGGAAGGGAGTTATGTACATTAAAGAAGCAGGAGGTTGCATTGGTCTTCAAGAATTCATCAGACATTCTGAAATGGAGAGGTTGTGTCATTTTATTCCCTTTTGGACAGCCCTCTATTCAATGCACTGGCACATTTGTGAACAATGTACATATTACTGCCTTCCACATTCACTGTTAATCTGACCTTTGTAACTCTGGCACCCATTCTCACTTGTCAAAGACTCAGTATTGATGCCACAATTTGGGACAAATTACTATGCAATGAGAAGAGGCAACATGAATAAAAGAATTCACATCAGCTACAACTGTCTTGTACCCGTGGTCCCTCTGACAACAACGTTAGTCATCTGTCCAGTTTCAACATGTAATTTGCGCTGTGTTCCTGATCCACTGGAGAGACCTGCCTTAAGGCAAGTCAGACCTTGAATTAGGAATGTCCAAAGGAGGCAACAAGGATGGGGAAGGGCCTTGATTTGAAGCCGTGTGAGGACACTGAGGGCACTTGGTGTGTTCAGCTGGAGAAGAGGAGACTGAGGGGAGAGCTCACTGCAGTCACAACTTCCTAGGGAAGGGCAGAGGAGGGGCAGGACTGAGCTCTGCTCTGGGGGGACCAGGGACAGCACCCAGGGAATGGCCTGGAGCTGTGTCAGGGCAGGGTCAGGTTGGATCTTAGGAAAAGGTTCTTCCCCCAGAGGGTGGTTGGGCACTGACCAGGCTCCCCAGGGCAGTGGGCACAGCCCCAAGGCTGCCAGAGCTCCAGGAGGGTTTGGATGATCCTCTGGGGCACAGGGGGTGACCCTTGGGGATGGTCCTGTGCACAGCCAGGGGTTGGACTTAATCCTTGTGGGTCCCTTCCAACTCAGCTCATTCTGTGATTCTGTGAATTATGGATTCAGTTCTAGGTAATAGTTTGCTCACACTCACATAGTAGGAGTAAAAGGAGAGACTGGGAAGTGTTCAAGAGAAATAGAAGAAACAGAAGAGAAAAAATATTTTTTAAAAAGCTTCCACCCCCTCATTGAGAGCAATTCCACCTACTGAAGCCAGATATGGGGGGGTGTTGAATTTATTCTGTTCTGATTCTGTAAGAGGTTGGTGTAAAGTCAAAATGCCTGTCAGATGCTCTATGGGTCATCAAAATGCAAAGTTCTGCAATATTCCATGTCATCCTGCAGAAATGGAACTGGAGAAAGCTGTTTCCCCTGTCTCCTGTTTCCTCCACTGAGGTGAGCAAGGCACACAAAGATGTGTGCATTTGCTTTGGTAAATACAGCATAACCACAGGGTTTTTATTTTACATCCCTGATTTCCTTGCAGGCAGGGGACACAGCTCTGCTCTAGCATCTTCTCAGATACTCTTATTTTTTTGATGAAAAAGAGGTTGCAAGATGTTGGCAGTCATAGTTTGCACAAAAAAGGGGTTGGGATGAACAACTGAGGGATAGTTGGATCAACCTGGGCTAGTAGAAGGTGTCCCTGCCCTTGGAAGGGGGTTGGAACAAGATGGTCTTTAGATTCCTTCCAACCTGAATCATTCTGTGATTCTTCAAGAGCTGGTACTTCTTGATACCAGGCACTGTTCTAGTAGAAGTAAGGCAGGGGCTGGAGGGAGTGTGGGGAGGGGGAGAAAAAGTAAATCCAAGAGATTTCAGTGAGTCTTGGATCTCTAAAGTAAGATTTGATTTAATAAACTAGAAATGAAACTCTTCATATCATAATATCATGCCTATCAACATCTCCTGCTTAGACCCTCCACAAATAATCGTCTGATCCTGTTCAGATGACTCTGTGAAATATTGAAGCATAGAGGAAATTTTAACCTTTTATATGATAGAGATCAGAACCAGGCTAAAGGCCTGCCAGGATAAATAACACAAGTATTGTTGTATTGATTCCGAGTGCCTTTGCTACACCCACTGCTGTCCCCTATCCTTCAGCAATTTTCCAGGACGGATAACTAATTCTGCTGAGATTCTGTCACTGAAATGACAATTTCACAGCTTCCTCTGGGGACAGTCATGAGTGTGATTGGATTTTCAATCTGCAAACACTTATTGATTTGCTTTCTAAAAACTTCCTAAGAAATCCCACCTGGGAGAAGAATTTCTCTGAACTCTATCAGCCTCTCTAACAAGTTCTTCAAAAGAATTATTATCTTTTAAATAGAACTGCAGTAGCATGTTCTTGAAAGAATATGAAATTAAATTACTTGAGCTGGAGTGCAGTTATTACAGGAGGTTTAGAATGAGGCATAAAATGGATTATCTGCCTGTATTTAGGGTATATACATGTATTAGATAATTAAAAATCATATGCATCTTCCTGGGGTTTTGGTGGGCTTTGTTCAATGATTGGAAAGTCAATGGTCTTTTAGGGCTTTTATTCTGCTATCAGTTAATACAGATACAGGTTGTATTGGAAAGCCATTTAGCAACAAAGAAATGTGTATTGTGGAAAGGTGCCGTAATTTTATAAGTATTTAGTTCATTTATACAAAATTTTATACACTCCTTATGAAACCTGGTGTTTCTTAATTTTGGCCATTAGCACTCCACAAGTCAAATGGTGCCTCACCTTCCTGCAGAGGTTTTTTTCCTCAGTCTCTGTTGTTCTTTTTGAACAACGTTATCAATTCCTGGGTGTGTGATTACATTAATCCTGATGATAAATTACTTTAAATAAGCACGTGAATGAAAATACAGTTTAAGACTAGAGCTGGGCTTTGCTCATTAGTAGTGAATATCGAGCGCATTAGTTCCAGTGTTTCCAAGCCCTGTGCTGTAAGATGCTGAGCACTCTCCTTGCCCGGCTCAGAGCACCAGCCCATGGTTCAAATGTTGCACTGGATCATTTTGGAGGTCTTTTCCAACCTTGGTGATTCCTTGAGGTGAAATGGCAGCTGTTCTCAGAGAGGTTCGAGACTATGGACTGCTTTAACATTTTGCTGTTAGTATTCAAAGGAGAGCCTGGTCCTGCAGCTGTGTCTGTGAGCAGGGATCACCTGCACTACCCGGTGGGTAAAACCAGCTCTAAATTGTTTTTAGACCATTTAGACCTAAGACAAAACCAGTGGTGTGGTTTTGTCACACTGGGCAAGTACACCCCGTGATGTAAGTTGATAGAGGGAGCGAAGAAGAGTCAGGGCTGGAATCTTTTGTTTAGGCTTTGGTGTGTGTTTGTTTTACTCTGTAAGAGACAGCTAAATTTGGAAGCCTGAGCAGGGAGACCTGACAGCAAACCTGAGCACATCAGCTATAAAATTCTGCCCTCAATTCACGTAGAGAGCACCGAGAGACATTCAGATTACACCAAGAAACATCCATCAGGACATGTCAGCGTGTTAATGCAGGAACAATTTATGACTGTGGTAGGGGTGTAGTCACAGGTTTGTTGCTGTGTCACACCTGTCCACCAGCACAAGTCAAACAAGAGTGGTTTTTAACAGAGAGAGGAAGCAAAATATTCTCACAATTCACGTTTCCATCAGTCATCATCACCAGCTGTTTCCTCAGTTGGTCCTATTGATATACTTTGTGTGGTGGAGGAATCTGAAAGAGAAGGCAGAAGAGCTCTTAACAACTGAAGGAAAAAAATGTAGAGTTTTAAAAATACTCAGCTTTGAGTGATGCATGATTTGAAGTTTTGCAGGACGCTTTTCAGCGGAAATGAATTTGGTAATTAAAAAAAAAAAAAAATCTTTCTGTCCAAAACACTTCTGTAGTTTTGAAGTGATGGGAAGATGCAAGACCTGAAACGCTGTCAGGGAACTACATTTTCCTGCACTTCCAAGATATGGCACAGAAGGCCACAGATGACTGAAATACAAGGTTAGATGATGCCTTTGCATGGGGTGTGAGTCCCAGCTGGAGGGCAGAGGCCAGGGGGTTTATTTATTCTGCACAGAACAGTGCGTGACACTCAGAAATAGAACAAATTCTGTCTCAATTGATGTAAGGAAAAAGATCATGAGAGAAAGTGAGAGAAATGGAAGTTTTTTTTGATCATTGCACCTCTGGTTTTGAATCTCAGACAACACCATTGTTGGAGTTCAAAGCTGGAATTCAGGGCTGCCTTGCCTTGTTACCAAAGCAAGGGCAAGAAGCGCAGAAAAGTAGCCAATCTTCCAAGTGAGAAGAACAGTAGAAGATGGGCTAATTTGAGATCTCTGAAATTTGCCTTATTCTGATGTCAAGAATAAGAATAATGTCAAGGTGCTGCTTTGGGTTCCCTTCTGCTGTGCTGTAAATACATGTGGGATTCCTGGTTTGTTCTGTGATGTGAACCCACAAACCTGTACATGCTCCCTCTTGAAAGTTACTGATGGTTGTGGCAAGTGTAATTTATTATGGGATCTTTGTCTTATTCCAAGTCAGCTATGGGACAGTGGAGCTGCTTTGTATTTATTTACCTTGATTATTTGGTCAAGTTACCTTGCTTAGTGCTTTTAAATGGAAATTTTGTAAGCAGAGATCCTGCTGTGCTGAGAGCACCAGGGCAATTTTTCTTCACTTCTGTAGGGAGCTAGGAAAATCTGTTAAAACCAAACCGTTTGGGATGGGAGCTTGTAACGGTTAAGATCAATCCGAGTCTTAATCATATGTGCATGTGTGAGAGTCACACAGGTTTGTCTTTGTAGCTTGAAAAGGTCGTGTGGATCATGAGAGAGACACAGTTTAAAAGCAGGTGGTGTGGCTGTGACCCTGAGCTGATAAACTCTGCAGTGGTGAGTTGTATCACCAAAATCATGGGGCTGTGCTGATCATTTGTGCAATTTTGGGCCTGCAGAGTGACTCAGTGTCTGCCTGCTGCATATTCCCGTTCTCACAAGATGAGTGTTAACCACTCGATTTATATTCACATCTGCAGAGAATGGAGGCTTTGATAACATTGAAAAGGTTGGAAGTGTTTTTGAATTTTGGGGTGAGGAAGAAAGAGGAAAATACCAAGACTTTGGGCTTTTAGACTTTCCAATGATTGGTTTGAAGAACACATTTGGTCTTCAGAGAAATTACTTATCTCTCCTCCTTTCCCTGTGATTGCTCGACCAAATGGTATTTCCAACCTTAAGATGAAATTTAACTGCCAAGCTGAATATGTTGCTTTACTGACAAATACATAGTAGTTGAAAAAGAATGAAGTTTAAAAGCAAGAGAACACGCAAAAAAAAGTGAGATGTTCCGGTGTTTACATTGGTATTGCTCATTATTTGCATTATAATGCTGCATTTTTCACATCTTTGGCTTGTTTCCACCTACCTCAGCCCTTAGAGCTTCTTTCCTTCCAGGGCAGTGCACACGTGGTGGATGTCACAATAAAGGATATTGTGGCTTTCAGTTTTCCCCTTTTTTCTTTTTCTGTCCAAACACTCCTTTGTATTTCATCTAAATTCTTATTAATTTTGTAAATTCGGTACTGTTTAACCAAGGTAAATGGATAGACCAGAGATTCTGATGGTATCACAGCTTTGAGCATTACCAGTATCTGCTATTAAATGTAGGACTCTTCTGAACTGATAAAGTTTTTTCATTCATTTCGTTCTGTACTTGAAAGATTGTGCTGAACAGCAGATCCTGCTCATTTAATGTAAAGACTTAATAAATAGTGATTTACCCATTATACCTTTGTCTTTCTGCTCTAAGGGAAGGTGGGTGTGTGTGAAGGCAGCCTGTGCGAGAAGCACTTGCTCTTTTATTACCTTGGTTAAAATTCCTTTTAACACCTCAACAAATCACTGCTGCTGCACCTTTTCATAGCTGACTGACCGTGTCTTTTCTCACTTCATTTCAGCCTGGAGCCGTGCTCTTGGCTGGGTTAGATCCTGCAATTCCTGCTCTGCACAGTGTGCTGGTATTTTTTTTCCCCTGGGCTTTACAGGTGTAAGCACAGACTTTATTGATCAATCCCTCACGCTTCCATACTTGTATTTAATGCGCATTGCTGAGTAAGCTGTATATGTGGGAGAGTTTCAGGGTTTAATTACAGTAGTACTGGCTGATAGTCCTGCTTTGAGGATTCATTTATTTACTGCACTATATTTTATAAATACGTCATTCAATATTCCTTTAATATTTTATGAATTTAGCTCAGACTCAAATAAAAAGAAGCATACAGGTTTCATTAAAACACAGCTTAGCTCACACCATGACACAAGACAGGTGTTGTTGAATGAAGTAAATGCAATTTTGATAAAATAAAAAGCAGTAACCTTCCAACAGAAGTGTTTTATTACAGTGCATTGTCGCAAATAAAATTAAATTATGCACAGGCTATAAAAAAATTCTGAAGAGTCTCTAAACAGAAAATGTTGATATGCAAGTAGTAAAGGTTTGATAGATAATGCCCAAATGTTCTCATCTGTGTCACTTATCTTTTGCTGCAGACCAAAAAATGCGGCCAAAAAATTCACCTCTGAGCTTTCTTTGCATATTTTTTTTCCAAAAGGAGCTATAAATGGACTGTGTCTGTGGCCATGTAACTCTGCTGGGTCTTTAATATATTCATTTTTACCAGTGAACATGGCTTTTAAAAACACTGTTCTTTGTTCTTACGAGTGCAACAGGCAAGCCTGGCAACTCTGTGCTCATTTTATTGTTTCCTCAATTTAAGAGTAGCAAACGTGATATGAAAAACAATTTCAAATCCTGAATAATATTCACGCCAAAGTCACGAGATGTTTTGCGTTGTGCTAATGGCCGGAGATCATATAATTAAAAATAAATTGTTCATTTAGCGTCAAGGTGCCGTGATAAAACATGTTCCGTGCTCGTTGCAAGTGTTATATTTGTTATATGAAGTTTATCAAGTTGAGGTCCTCAATTATTGATTCTGTACTTTTAATTGCATTGCAATGGTGTGATGATAAGTACGTGGTTGTCACTTTGCCTCAAGGATCCAGCTAGATGTGCTGTGCTACTGGATGTTTGGATTTATCTTAGTTTTATGTGATAATAATGTGCTATGATCTGCTCACAGTGGTAAACAAGATCCAATTTCATTGCTGCTGACAAAGTCATGTGTCTTCACTGCAAAGGAAAATTGGCCACACTCATTGTACAATCCACTAGTGCATCTTCTCCTTTTTTGTAAATACTGTCAGCATTGCTTTAATCATCATTTGGGTACCTTCCGTCTTCTCTTCCTGTATAACCACGTTCTTTGGCTCCCATCATTTTTACTGGAAGTTGGAGAGACTCTGCAGAAAGCAGTTTAAAGGGAGACCTTCACAGCACAGAATTCATTAGCTTTCTAGCTTCTAGGATGAGTGTTACAGGAGTGAGAAATCAAGGGTGGGAGTAAGGGTGGGTGGAAGGGGAGCTGAGGAGGACTCTAGTCCGCCCTGCTGCTTGAAGCAGGTCAGACCTGGCTCTTCAGGGCTTCTTCCAGCTGGGTCCTGAAAAAATCTGAGAGTGGAGACTGCAGGGCCTCCCTGGCAGCCTCCCGCCCTCTTCCCTCCCCTCCAGGGAAAACTCTCGCAGAGATGCTGCCAGCACGTCTCTCCAGCCCGTAGGAAACTCTCCCTTTCCAGTGACATTAAAAACAAAGTCTGATTCTAGTGCTGGGTTATTCCTGGGGCTCAGGGAGGGAAGAAGTGACATTCACTTTTTAAAAATACTCTTCAAAAGCCAGCACTGAGTCTTTTGTATCCTGGGATATTTTGGTTGTTTGCATTGAGGGTGTATAAATATTTCTGGAGCTGCACGACGTGTCACATTTATTTCAGTGCAAACCTTTTGAGCTGTTCAGTGTCTGGAAGGCGGGGACAGTATTTCAAGACAAGGGTTACTCAGTAGAGAATAGGAGGGAGGTGAGAACCCTCTGCAAATGTCTTTAATGATATGCACATCATCTCTGTGTTTCCTGGGAGTAGCTGCAGGATGAATGTCTATATTAAGTCTCAGTGCATGTTGTTTTAATACTCTCTTTCAAGAAGACTTGTTTGCCATTTGCTATGCAGAATGATCTGGGTAACCTGGAAACAACTCAGGGCTATAAAACATCCTGAGTAAAGCAGTAAGAGAAGTGAAACAGAACAGCCTGCACCTCTTGCCCCTTTTGAATAGAAGTCCACTCTTAATTCAGTGGGGACCTCTGGGGCACTTACAGCAGCACTTCAGTTACTGAACTTCAGCACAGGTGATTTCATTTCCACCTGGTTTTCTGAACAGTCCTGAGTAACTGCAGAACACCTGAAGGGACTGCAGGACAGAAAGTGAAAGGGATTGAAGAGAAAAGGTTTCAAATTAGTAGAGAAACCAGTATTTCAGAATAATCCATAAAAAGGTGTTGCTTGTCATTTATTAACAGTCCAGTGGGGCATTTTGCAGGACTTGAATAATACAAGAATCCCATCTGAGCTACTTTTCTTGAATTGTTTCAACTCAGTTTCTGCTTCTATCCCCTACCAACCCCCAAATCTATGGCAGATTTTATTTGGAAATGACCTGCAGTGAGGTGGGGGGGTGTCTGTCTCTTCTGCCATGTCTCAAGACAAAGGATGAGAGGAAATGGCCTTAAGTTGCACCAAGGGAGGTTCAGATTAGATATTAGAAAAAAAAAAATTCCCTGGAAGAGTGGTCAGGCACTGGAATAAGTTGCTCAGGGTGGTGGTGGGATCACTGACTCTGGAAGTGTTCAGGAGGTGTCTGGATGTGGCACTTGGGGACGTGGATTAGGGGTGATTATGATGGTGCTGTGTTGATAGATGGGTTCACTGATCTTGAAGGTCTCTTCCAACCCTGTTTTAGCCTGATGTCCTCGTAGTTCACCAAGCAGTGAAGTCTGTGAATGGCCCCTTGTCTTCCCTTTCCTTGTCTCCCCTCTCCTCCTTTCCATCTTACTACCTTGTATCTCACACGAGCTCAGGCTGTGGTCCGTGAGCAATGCGTTTGCACGGGGTGAAGGGGAAAGAAGGATGTCCTGGTGCTCGAACCTGCTGCCTGCAGTTAAATATCAGTGGAGGTGCATGCAGAAGGTCACCCTGCTTTTTAAAGCTAGGAAAAAGCCTCTCACTCAGTAAGAGCTCAGAGAATCCAAAATGAGGGATCTTTTGCGTTGTAGCCAATGTGTCCGATAGGCCTCACCCAGCACTTGGTCAAACGGCTCTTTAATCCACAGGCTCTTCAAGAAGCCTGGATTAACTGATCTGAATAGTCTGATTCTGTGCCCCCCATTACTGTAGATCATCCTGTCACCATCAAATGGGCTGTTGAATTCAATTCTGCTCACTTAATGTCTTTCGTAATTGTAACTGTGCATCATTCCAGCCTCCGTGCTGCCTCTTGTTTTTAATATCAGCTGCAAGTGTGAGGAGGAGAGGCTTCTTCCTGATAAACACAAAGATAGCTAACGAGGTCATGGAAGCTGCAGCTTCTGTGTCTGTGCACTGGTTTGGTCTGGGACCTGTTCTGTGAAATGCCACAGGTTTCCATTTAAAGTTGTCACAACTCTGAAGTTTTCTGTCAAAATAATCCTGGTTAAAAACGCAAGAGTTGATTTATAAATGTTTTCCTTCAAATTAAGAATGCACAGCAACATAGTGCCATAATAACTGACTGTCTCAACACCAATCCGTGTTTATATCTTGCTTTTGCCAGGACCTTGCTGTTCTTGCACCAAGTCACAGCCTTGCAGTTTGAACAGACAAGTCTAATCACTGAGTTTTATCCCTAAGATTGTATTTTGGGAAAAAGAAACCAAACAAACTTTTAAATATGAGCTTTTGTGTACGTGTTCACAGGCTATATTAGTTGAAATCTCCACATTACAGGAAATTTCAGAATAATAAAGAACCATGTTGTTATAAAATGTGTGCATATTAGCCAGTACTTTGTATCACAGAATCCCAGAATGGTTTGGGTTGGAAGGGACCTTAATGATTATCCAGTACTACCTCCTTCCATGGGCAGGGACACCTTCCACTAGCCCAGGTTGCTCCAAGCCCCATCCATCCTGGCCTTGGACACTTCCAGGGATCCAGGGGCAGCCACAGCTTCTCTGGGCAACCTGTGTCAGGGCTTCACCACCCTCCCAGGGAAGAATTTTCTTATAACATCTTATCCAAACATAGTCTCTGTAGCTTGTATTTGTTATGCCATATGTGCAGAGAGCATTTGTGCAGTGTTGTTTTCCCCTGCAGATGACTAATTTAATACAAGAAGGATTTTTGATTCATTTTTTTGGTTTGGTTTGGTTTTTCCTTTTCCATAGCAACTGTCTGTTGAAGAGTCTTCCAAAATTGCCTGAAAGCAGTGTGTGGCACACTGAGAGACATCAGGTTCAGAAAGACTCCCCTCCCAGTCAGAAGGAAAATTTAATTTCCAAAAAGTTTTTCATTACTTCAGACAAGAAATGCATAAATGAAAGGCAAGGTACGGTGATGATGTAGGCATTCCCTAAGAGCATGAGAAACACCGTTGATGTGGAAGTGGGAAATGATGTGGCAAATCAAGCTTTTTGTTTGTTCACCAGCTTTTTGCATGACTTAGTTGAAGCTCAGTCCAGTGCCCAGCCACACACATGTGCCTGCATCCCTCTTTGAGGATGGAACTGGTAAGGACAAAGCACCTGCTGCCTCATTATGCTCAGAGAAGTAAGCAGGGGAAAAAAACTGATATTCTTTGCTGTGGGAAATTTAACATACTACCCCATTCTGGCAAAGGAGAAGATGGGCTGGAGCGGGGGAATGCAATCTTTGGAGATACTAATTTAAAATTATAGTATTTAGCAGGCATCCAACTTTTTATCCCAAAAATAGTAACGATAAAACAGTAACTGATGTGAGATGCGTTGGAAATACAATTACTGATGTAAATATCCTGTCGAGACTTGGTATTGGAGAAGGAGCAGTATTTTATCTGGGCAATTATAAATAACATGGAGAAAACCTTCTGTACAGTATGCATATGGAGATGCATGTTTATAAGTTTAACGAGTCTAGTGGAAACATACTCCTGTGAAATCAGAAACTTAGACAACAGTATCCAATATAAAATAACTGCACAACAGTCACTTGGCCTGAAATGACTGTGTTCTCCTTCCATTTGCTAATTACTTCACTTAAGAAATAAATATCCTGACTTAGAGCAGTATTTATGCCATCCAGAGCCTCAGAATCCAAATTTGTCTGTTTGTTTCCTGTCTCAGTGGACTTCAGGCAGAATTTCCCTGGTTTTGTGCTGTGCACAAAATTGAATCTGCCATAATTTATCTGCCAAACAAGATGAGTGTCTTTCAGTACGGCACAGGATTGTTATGCTTCATGTCACGCTCAGGAGCTGTCTGACCTTACTCATTGCTGAATAAGAATGGCTGAACCAAACTTGTATGAAACGCTTTTTAATGTCTGGGTGCTGCTCTCAGTCCTTGATCCCGGCTCGTGTGTTTGGGCAGAGGCTCCATTTGATGGCTGCTGGGGGCATGTGGAGAGCTGAGTGTTTTCGTGGCCATGAGGAGACTCAAGCGGCCTTTGGTTGTTTTTTAGTGCAGTTCTGCAGTTCAGATCACCATTTTGTAAAGGTGCAGATGATTAAAAGGAGCCCGGCCTTCAAAGCAGTGCAGGGATCCACGTCACAAACGGGGACATATTTGAAATAACAACTTGGCATCTGAGCAAGCTAATCAAATGCATCTCCATTCCTAATCTCTCGGTCTCAACCCCAGGTCTGAGGAACAAGGAGAGGCATGAATGAGCAGTCAAGCACTGCTAATTAGCACTGAAGGAGCAGTGCATTTCATAGCATTGTTATCACAGGTCTTCCTGAGCACAAGTGGATATAAGCTGGCAGCAAAAGTCATTTTTGGAGTACCTGCAAATTACATCCCTTAATTCGCTATTTTTCAGGTTCTCTTCTCAGGTAGATTATATTTTTCGTAGGGTGGTAGCTCAGGTCATAAAATCAGAAAGGGTTTTTTAAGAGATCATCTCTCGATGAATTGGTGCTCTAGTGCCTTCATTTCATTTTCTGTCTGTGTGCGCTTCACCAGAGTCAAAGCAGGTTACTGCCTAATTGGAGAGCTCTTGCACAGCTAGAACATTTGGGAGGAGGTTTTATTATGATTTATTTGTAGGTGGAAGACTTATTGACATCTGCCCCACCACAAGGAGAAGAAAATCAGCAGTTGCATGTGTTGACCTTTGGGACTGGTTTTATTATTGATATCTGCCCTGGTACTTAGCTGGGTGAATGAGCCGGTGGCTCTTTTCCTCATGCATGGAATCACAGAATCCAAGAATAGTTTGGTTTGAAAGGGACCTTAAAGATCATCCACCCCCACTGCCATGGGCAGGGACACCTTCCACTAGCCCAGGTTGCTCCAAGCCCCGTCCAACCTGGCCTTGGACACTTCCAGGGATCCAGGGGCAGCCGCAGCTTCTCTGGGCAACAATTCCTTCTGTCTCAGCAGAGGGACAGGATTATTTCTGTGCTCTGCAGCACCAAGGGGGCTTAACTAAATCATTATAAACAGAAATCTGTTAGGAACAAGCTCATGTTTTCTGCCATGGCAGGACCTTGTCTTGTCATGACTCGTAGTTTCTCATGTCATGTCCAGTGAGAGGAACCTCAGGCAGCAGAACTGCTCAGCAGCTTCGTGTCCCCTCAGCCACTTCATCCCTGCTGCCCAAAGGGTTTTATCTCTGAGGTGGTTCTTTCTTGTTGCTTTGTGGAGCAGAGAACCAAAAAAAAAAAAAAAACCAAAACAGAAACACACAAAACAAGCAAAATCACAAAAAAAGAAAACCCCGAAACAACAAAAAAAAAAAAAAACAAAACCCACACCTAAACCCCCCCAAAAATGAAAAACAAACAAACAGAAACAAAACACAAAACAAAAGCCCAAAAACAAACAAACAAAACCCCACCCCAAACCAAGCAAGCAACCAAAAAAACCCCATATTTTTTCCTGCTTTTTCTTGAATTTACTTCTTTGGTTTACACACAACTGTAGTTTTCATTTACTGATCACTTCCTTCGTGGCCCTTGTGAACATTAATTCAAACACAACAGAGCCAGAGGAATACAATTACAAATACAGATGAGTGAATTTTCTGTAGGTCTTGAATGAATCAGGGGAAGAAACTTGACTTTGCTCCCCAGCATGTTCTGTGCAAACACAGCTTAAACCCATTTGGATCACTGGTGGGAATTACACTGAAATGGAATTAACAGAAAGGATTTTATGTTAAAAATCTTGAAGCCTATCAGCCAACCATCATCTTTTTATTCTCCCCACTCTTCTCCTCATCAGAATGTTGTTATTGCAAAGTTGTTGCCAGTGAAGGATTGTTAGGAGCAATTCACCATCCAGTTGTCACTTGACTAATTGCAACCACCGGCCAACCCCCAAATCGATGGCTGGAGGGGTCTGCACTCAGGAGAACGTAATTCCTTGGGGGACCCTGCATGGCAACAGTTGGAATTGGGTGTGGGTGGGTTGTCACTTTATTTTTTTGGATTTCCTTTTCACAGTGTGTATGAATCACATCTATTTTAGCAGTGCTGGTTTTCAGGCGTTTGGAAAATGCGGGTGTTCTGGTGCCGGGTGGTTGCTTGGACTGGGCACCTACGAGTGAAACGGAGTCACCCAGGATGTACCTTATCTACTTTAAAGTGTGTGGCATTGAGGAAATGTATTTTAATGTGTTTTCATTGACTGATGAGTTCATTGACTGAATTTCATTGACTGATTTGGGGGCATAAAGCAAAAGAGAGGATAAACTTCAATAGTAAAATTTACTTTTTCTGCAACCAGAGTAATTTGTTTTCTCAACTTGATGGTACTTTAATTTTCTGAATACAGTCATGGTCCCTTGATTAAAATGAGTTCTGATGGAGGAGACCAGACCTTAATTGCAGTTGTGCCGCAGCTGTGGGCCAGTATAAAGGTTTGGTGTCTTCCCTCCTCTGTTCCCCTAAAAGTTAACTTTTAAAGGAAACTGCGAAGTTCTGTCTGGGATTATACTAAAAATATTGACAGGCTTTTCTGTATCCACTCTATTCGTTTTCTATACCCAAATTTCATGAGGTTTAAAGAATGTTATCTCACTTTTTAAGGAAACATCAATGGCAGTGTGCAGCCATGTGACTCCCAGGAATGGTTAGGAATTTGCTTGGGCTGTCAGGTTATATTGTTACAAAGAATAATCTCCCTTTTTGCACTTTTGAAGAAAAATACCAGCTTTTTTTGCAAGCTGCTACTCTGCCTTTTTTTTCTTTTTCCTGAAAAATATGTTACGTATTTTTGGGCTGCTGCTGTTCTTTTCATCTTCCAGGAAGGTTTTATTTAGCGTTGTTTGCATGAAAAAAAAATGTATTTGGGAATAATGGTTTTCCATGATTATGGGGAAAGAAAATGTTTAATTTCAATAGCTTAGCCAACTACCAGAACAGTTTAAACAAAGTAGAGAAGAGGATAAAGAGTTGCTACACAAAGGCTGTCCCTGTTGTTGAATCCAAAGGAGATGGATGGAATGTCAGTTTTTACTGACATTCAGTAAGATGAATTTCTAATTTTATTACCTTGACTTCGGGTTACTTTGGTGATCTTTTATGGGTCCTCCTCTGTTAAGCTGAAAATTCAAGGAAAATGGAGCCACTCCTGTGTTAACACAAGGAATTTATGGCAGGCGTGTTAGATCATTTCTAGGGGGTTTTTGGAAGAGGTGTCCAACGCCTGAAGAGGTCAGGGTCTATCTGAGCACTGTGCCAGACAGCAGTGACAGAGACACAGAGACAGACTTTAAGCAGAATTGTCTCATTAAAGGAGAAATGCAGTGATAGTTCATTCTCCATGAGCAGCCTCAGCCTTCACATTGTCTTTGTCTGCTGGTCCTGAAAATTGCTTTTGTGTGAGTTTGATCTGAAAAGTGTTCTTCGCAGGAGTCCTGGATGGCTTTAGACAGAAAAAATCTCAGGGCAGTGAATTTTATACTTTTATTTGTGATGCACTTTATACCCTGTTAATACACATTGGCATTTAATGCGAGTCTGTGCTGCCTGGGCTGTGTGACCTGCTTCGCCAGAAGCAGACGGAGGGATCAGGACTTGAGCAGCAAAGCCTCAAAGTGGTGTCCGTGAGCATCCCAGTCCCTTTCATGGTTAATCACTTTACTCTGAACCTATAAAATGTCCCTTTTGACTATGACAGTCATCTGCGCGGTGCATAAATAGATTACTGAAAGGCTTCAGTGTCAGCAGACCCTATGGCTTTTGGTTTGAAGACTAATGGTGTTTATCTGCAAATATTTTTAACTGTACAAAACGAGGAAGATATGAAAGAAAATGAAGCTGCACTTTGTGATACAAGGGGCTATGTGTCTCAAGAGACTATAAAGAAGTGTAATCCTTAATTTAGATTCTGTGGTACCCAGGTGAATAAAGTCATACGATTCAAACTTCGTGACATTTCAGTAAATGAATTATTTAACTGCTGATTGATTTTTATAATCCTTCTTGCATTTTATTTGATTTTTTTCCCCTCTTTTGTCAATGTGAAAGTCACTTTAAACAAATGGTCCTCCTTCAGTGTCAAACAGGAACACTTCTCCTCAAAAGAAAAGACTAGGAAAAACAGGAGATGGTGCTGGAAATACGAAGGGCCCTTAGACAACTGCATTGTTGTATTCCACTGGCATTTTGGTTTGGCTTTCGTGGAAACCAGTGAAGTGTAATTTACTTATTGAAGCAAATTGTGAAAATGAGCACTGGTTCCATGCCGCATGGAACAGAAAGTCTTCAGCCCCCGGCTGGAGGGGTAGAGAGATGGCCAAGGCTCTTCCCACCTGAGAACAGACACAGGTTAGATAAGAAAGTCCAGGTACGAATTTTTTTTTTCCATAAGAAGAGTGATTAAACAGTGGAAAAAGGACCTAGACAAGCTGAAGAAACTCCATCCTCGGGGATTTTCAAGCCTAACTGGGAAAGGCTCTGAGCATTCAGGTTGAACTGCATTGAGCAGCAGGTTGGGCTACAGATGACCATTAAGACACAAAGAAAAGCACTAATTCAGTTCAAGGTTTCTTCTGGGCAGTGCATTAATCAGAACATTGGCATTACACACAGATAACAGGTGGATGTTTTGTGTCTGCTAACTGACAGCTTCCTTCTAAACATTTGTACTAGATCGAAACGCCTCTCTCAGTGTAGAGCTTGGCATGGGATGGGCAGTGGGATTGCAGAGCACTGTGTGTGTGGTACACGGGTATCAATCCCTGCAGATAATGCTCCACCTAGCACAGGTTGCTCGGGCACCAGGGTCTCAAGAACTATAAAGCATCTCTAACAATTCAAGATTCCAAGGTCAAGTAACTGTAAAAAATTCTGTACCCTTCCTCAATATTTTAAATTTCAGTTTTGATGATGGCGTGAGAA
This sequence comes from Cephalopterus ornatus, assembly GCA_013396775.1. Classification (NCBI taxonomy): domain Eukaryota; kingdom Metazoa; phylum Chordata; class Aves; order Passeriformes; family Cotingidae; genus Cephalopterus; species Cephalopterus ornatus. The sequence continues at coordinate 168,161 of VZRE01004679.1, forward strand.
CCTTCATCTCACTTCTCATTTGGGCTAAACCAACATAACATCTGTTTGTCACAGCTGAGGATCTGGCCCTGCGTTGCCTAAAGTGGCCTGACAAGAGCAGCAGGCACTGGAGCAGAAAATTAGAGACATCATATTGTTCTCAGCCAGTGATGGAGAACGAGCAAATGGTCAACACAGACTCTTGGATTCCCAGGCTTTTCTTGAGAGTACATTACAGAGCATTAGAGAACCACACAGGCTTTTTACACATCCCCTTCTAGAAGGAAAACATTTATGATAGATAAAAATAGACCTTTTCCTTACCCTGTAGTGAGAGCGAGATAAGGTTTGTATATATAAAATTGAAAGAGTGTTTTCAACCACAGTACAGCACAAAAACTTCTGGAAGTTCAGAAATGACAGAGGAATAAAATGAGTTTATTTTGTTGCCCTTTTCTAGATATCTGAAATAGCCTCTCCACTGCCAGGCCCTGTAACAGAAATAAAATTAAGTTGCTGCAGTTGTGCGCAGCCAAGCACCGCACACACGTACTGTGCGTGGCACAGCAGCTAAAGTGGTGCTGCTGCTGGGGTTTGCCTGCCCCAGACAACTGATCAGTGCCGGTGTTCATGTGTGACTGGTGACCAGGAAACGTGGAAAACTCCAGGTTGGTGATCACTGAGTCATTTAGGCTGGAAAAGCCCTCCAAGGTCACCCAGTCCCCCTGTGCCCGATGCCCCCCTTGTCCCCAGCCCAGAGCACTGAGTGCCACGGCCAGGCCTTCCTTGGGCACCTCCAGGGCTGGGCACTCCAAACCTCCCTGGGCAGCCCCTGCCAAGGCCTGACCACCCTTTCCAGCAAGAAATTCCTCCTCATGTCCAACCTGCCCCTCCCCTGGCACAGCTGGAGGCCGTTCCCTCTCCTCCTGTCCCTTGTTCCCTGGAGCAGAGCCCGACCCCCCCGGCTCCCCCCTCCTGTTGGGGAGGTTTCTGCAGGTGACCTCGAAGGTTCAGAAGGGGTTTGAGCTGGAGTGGAACTATCAGCTGCAGTGAAACAGAACTGTTTTTTTTTTTCCATGCAGCGAATTTTCCATTCAAATTCAGAATCCTTTTTTAGCAGGGTGATATGCTTCAAAGTTTTTCTAATGGAAAGATAATTGGAATGGAAGAACTGCTTCAAGATTAAATGAGTTCCTTTATCTTGGTGTGTGAATAGTGTTGGGTCAGCAGCTTGCTATCAGATTTGGGGGGTTAAATTTTGGTAAAAAGATGCAAATGCATTTTTAGCATGTAATCTATAGTTTCGATAAATTTTGTCACTTGGCATAGATTTATTCACATAAAATAGAATGCAGATAGGCAGGCCTGTACAAATGTTGACAAAGTTTAAGTGGAGATCTTTCAATTTATTTTTCTATTTTCTTTTATGTTTATGTTGGCATTTCACCCATCTGTAAATAGAAAATCTTTCATTTTGAAAGTTGTTTCCAACTTAGATTAACTGTCCATGAAATTTATAAATTAGAGTTCTGTGAATAACTTTTTTTTTAAACCGTGTTCCGCATACTCCTTATATTTTGCACTTTTTTGTTCATTAAATTGAAAGATGACTGTAGGGACCAATACAAATAAGATGGGAACAGTTATTCATTAGCTTGCATTAGTTCTACTGCACATTGCTTTTCTTCCCTACTCAATTCTTCTCTCGATTTCCTTAAACCTTACAGGGAGGGAAGAACGTGCCCAGACTGGAGCAGGGCACTTTTTAAGGGCTTCTTAAAGAAATAGAGCCATATACCAAGTTCACCCTTTTGGTTTCTGAATCTTTTTCTTGCCTTTATTTCTTTTAGCTCTTCACAGGCACCTTCAGATGTCCTTACTAATTGAAAAGGTAATTCCTGAGGTAAAGTAGCAGGTTAAGATTTCTGTTTCTCTGTCCTAACAATCCTTCTTTTCTCATTTATTTTAATATGAAACAGGAAGTGTGCATGGTGAGAGAACTGCCTGAGTACCCTGCAGAAGTTACTGCCCCAGAGGCTCAGAAGTGTTATTCCTGCGCTGATTTTATTTTCAGTTTACTTCACCTGGAAAGGAGTTTATGGAAAGGATAGAGCACTTGCAGGAAGTACTTTAAAAATCAGTGTGATGATGGCAAAGTAAAGTAAAGTGAATTAAATTGAAGAATTTTGTCCTAATACCTCACCTGAGTCCCCTGTAGTGCAACTTGAGGCCATTTCCTCTTGTCCTCTCTCTTGTTACGTGGGAGGGGACACTGACCCCACACGGCTACTACAACCTTTCAAGCAGCTGCAAAGAGCAATAAAGTCTCCCCTGAGCCTCCTTTTCTCCAGGTGTCAATGAGAATGACATCTTTAAGATGTTAATTTGAATAAAAAGGGTTTTTTTTTTTCCTGTGAACTTGTTTGTTTTTACAGTTCTCACGTGGCATCTCCTTCGGGCATATTTTAGGTTAGACTCTATTTTGCTGGCATATGTCTTCTCAAATACGGAGAGAGATGCACAGAGATTCAATCTATTTCTCTTTTTAAAATCCAAGTACTAAAAAGAAAAGCAGTGAGTACTGACCTGGTGTACGTGGTACATGTTTTGCAGCAGGACCATCCAGTTTTATGGAATAATGTCACTGCGATTCCACTTCCTAAACCTGGTTCCTGGGATAGCTGCAGGTGCTGTCTAAGGAGAACTTAATGTGTTCCAGAAAGGGGAGTTCATGGCAGTGTGCACTCTGCTTATTTGGTCTTTTTGCTGTCTCAGAAAAGCACTGTATAAGTACATTTCTTTGAAGTGTTTGCAAGGTTATTGTAACTGGAAAGTTAAAATATGGAGTATTACCTTTGAATGTGCAAGAGGTGTAAAGCACTGGCCTTAGTGTCATAAATATACAATGAAAAAATGCCTGGTTTTTATGTTCCATGACAGCACTGCAATAAAACATCCTCCTGTAATGAGTGAGGAAAAAGTTTGATAGAGCTGAACTTTAAAACAAACTTTACTGCTGGAGCTGCTGTTATTTTCTAGAGTGAACTACATTGTGAGAAATCCAATCTCTTTCCCATTTTTTTTGTGAATTAACATTGTGGGTCATTTTAATTCTTACGTAATTTTTGTACTTGTATCTGCTTAGGAGCCAAATGGGATGAAAGTATGATTCATTAGTGCTCTCAAGTATGAGAATCAAAAGCTGCTCAGAATTTAAATTGGAGCTCCCTAAATATTACGCATAATTAATCTCACGTGAATGCCAGAAACTAAGGAGTTTCAATGTGTTAATTATACATAAAACATGTTTCAGTAAATGTCAGGTGACCCAGATGTTGCTGCATCCTGAGCAATCTCAGGACAGAAAGACCAGAAAATTGTAGAGGAAATTTGCACTTCAGCACTAAGAGAGGAGAGATGGTTTTTGATGCTGCTTTTCCTAAAAGGTGCAAACATTCCACGTTTCCTGGAGTCCCGGAGTCCCGTGTGTTGCACTGTGTCTGATGGCAGTTGTCCTCACTGCAGCTCCAGAAGTGCCGGTGGAATGGAATGACTTTCTGCTTCACTGCCTGAGCCAAACGCTTCAGTCTGTCATTTTGGGAGCTGCTGAAGTTGGCATTTCTTTGTTGTTTCGTTTTGGGTTCCGTGGGCTCAGGTGTGCTTTTGCATGCAATTCACATAATTCCCTTGATTTCCAAGCTGCAGGAACATACCTTGTGCTGGAGACGTTGCTGCCAATTCAGCAGAAGGAATTGTTCCCTGTGAGGATGGGGAGGCCCTGGCACAGGTTGCCCAGAGAAGCTGTGGCTGCCCCTGGAGCCCTGGAAGTGTCCAAGGCCAGGTTGGACGGGGCTTGGAGCATCCTGGGATAGTGGAAGGTGTCCCTGCCGTGGCAGGGAGGTGGGAATGAGATGGGCTTTAAGGTCCCTCCCAACCCCAACCATTCTATGATTCCATAAATGAGCTCTCTTAACCCCAGTGTAGTTTTCCATCGACTCTTAAGGGCTTGTCTCCTGAGGAGATCATTGAGGAACCAGCCTGTTGTGTTCAAGAAAGGAGATTTACTGCCAAACGAGGGGTTAGCTCTTGCTTTGAGCAGCCTTGGGCAGGGCAGTGCTATGAGGCCGAGGGGGCAGGAGAGGTTACAAACATAAGGAGGGAGTGTTTGCCAGGAAAAAATGTGGGCTAAGCCCATGTGGGAGGTTTTAACCCTGAGCTCCTTGAAGGCTGTGGAGCCTGGAGGTCCACTGTCATCTCAGAACAACACGCTGTTGCTTTGCAAAGCTTTGAAAAAGTCTAAGAAAAAAATCGTTACTTTCTTTATATCCTTCAGGCAGTAAAATTCAATTTTGTTTCTGCTGTTGAGAGTATTATGCCTGAGCTGGAAAAAACTTTGTTTGTTCTAAAATGAAAATGATCAGAGCATACACAGGTTCTTCACTTGACTTTTTAAAAGACTGTGTGTTTTACAACCCTCTTGAGTAAAAGAAGAACATCTGTGAAAGTAAAGGTGCAAGCAATGATCTGCTTGCAGTATATTCACAATTACAAGGTGAGAAATCTCATGGAGTCAGTGACTATATCAAAATTCTTGAAAATGCAATTCACTCCTCAGAAACAGTGTTTAATTTTAACCTCTTCCTGCTGCAGAGGTTTGCAGGAGGCTGGAAATATCACGTGGAGTTGCTAACGAATGAGACATGATGATCCCAAGAGAATGGATTTTAATCCTCAAAAAAACCCACCGAAACTTTGGGTATTTGATATCCAAAGGTATTTTACTTTGATTGTTTTGTAATGTAACGTGTTTGCCTTAGAAGCTGTGTGTGTATATATAAAATAAACATTATTGCAATTTTAAGTTACATTTATGCAATTATTACATCTCATGGCAATGGAGAAAATTTAGAAGAGATATCACAGACTATTCTTGTTGTACAGAAAAGCATTTCATGATGTGAAGCAAGAACTCCAGGGAATGAACCAGATTCTCCCTTAGGCTCCCACCTTGACCCTCACACTGCCCAGACAAGGAGCAGTAAAGCTGCTCCACAAGGTCCCTGTGCTGAGACCAGGAAAGAGCCAGAAACACCTGGCAGAAAATGAAACCCAGATTTCTGCATCTGCCTACTGCCCTTGCCAAGCCATGCCACGTGAAGGCTGGAAATTGCCTTTAGGAGTTGAAGTTTTTTTTATGTTTTTAATAAAAAAGTTGAACATTTTAGATTTTTTTTTTTTTTTTTTAGAAAAACAAATTACAGTATTGCAGAAAGAATCAATATCAAGGTAATCCTTAAAATTATAGAGGGTCACAGTGCAGTTTAATTTTAAATTCTAGTGCCATTTGAGGGAAAAGCTTGTTTCTCCAGGTCTGGGCAGAGTGGGATCCTTTTGGGACAGTGCAGAGACTGAGGAGAGAGGAATCGAGTGCTGAAGTTGGATTTCAGTTGAAGCTGAAGTACTCCTAGATTTAATATCCCTCAGTACCTTCAAGGTGGTATTAAATATGATTTTGGAGAGGTTAGAAAGGAATAAGCAAGTTCTGCGTGCAAAGAGTCCTTTTCCTGAAGCAGAAATTTTAAGGCTTTATGTTAAATTTCTCACACTCTTGTTCCGTATCTTTATTTTTTTTTCCCTGATCACCCACCTCTCCCTGTGGCTGCTGACATGTTCCTGAGCAAGACGGAACTTCCCCACTGCAGCTGCCCCTGCAACACCCACGTTTTCACCCCAGCTGTGTTGAGGTTTAGGCATCCCAGAGAGGTCTGGTTCCACCCATCACATGATAGAAATATTTATCTCCTGTTACGGCAACCCCAAAATCTACAGTCCTCACTCACACAGTAATTCTTGGCCCTGTGGCTTTTGTTAACGCAGACACTGTTCTAATTAAACCCTTCCTCCGTAGTTACTTGTCCCAATTTTTTTCCTCCCCACTAGGAAGTTTTTCATCTCAGAATTAAAACCAAAAGTTGTGAAATTCAAAGAGTTTATTTGTTAACAACAGAAGTGCTGTTATTAAAATAGCTGCCAGCGACAATGTATCATATCTGCTTTGTGGTACTTAATTCACTTAATACAGTAACATGCATAAATTGGAACTTAATAGATTTATTTAAAAAAAAGCAAATAACAACAGAAGTGTGGATATGGCACTTGAGGACAAGCTTTAGTGGAGAACATGGTGGTTGTGCTGGGCTGACCTTGCCTGGACTTGATGATCTTAAAGGTCTTTTCCAGCTTTAATAATTCTGTGACCCTATAAAGGCTTCGTGCACACAAAGGTATTTTCTGGTGGATGTACATCCATGTTTTCAGTTCACATATCTTCACATATATGCTTCCCATAGTACTGTTTCATATTCCCTGTCCAAGCAGTCCACGAATGTCCTTGAGTTTTCAGGAACGGTTGGAGATGTTTGTCGTGAGCCTGTGCCACTGCAATTGTTCTGAAAGCAGCGACTGCTGGTTAAGGAAAGGTAAATAAAATGTTGCTCCTAGAGGACTTGTAGTTATTAAAGCATTTTTCCCTAAGCAGAAGTTAAATTTATTCTTTAGAAGCAAAATATAAACTAAAAAAGCAAACAAAAAACCCTAATCAAGACACCCAGAAGGTTTATGCTTTTTGTTTGACTCTGTTGGATTTTGCTCTGCTCCAGCATTCTCTGGAGACATAATACTCCAGTTCCTTGGGAATGGCACATGGATTTTAGGGCTGCAGCTACCTAGAGTAAGCTTTGTTGCCTCCTTTTGCTCTACTGAATATTCAGAGGTCTACACACGGAATTTTTTACCCTAATGGTGTTTTCTGCTGCTGAAGGTCTGTCAGTGCACATGTGACTGGGAGCTATTGCTGCTGTGGCACAGAAATACGTGTTACGTTAATTAGCTGGTCCTCTGCTTCCACAGCTTCATGAGAGGGTAGGGAACAAACGCTGCCTCCCCCCGTGCTGCCTCTTAAAACCAGTTGCAATAACTGTAAGTCAGGAGCTGAGTCAATACTTATTTTCTGGGCTTTTTTTCCTTGAGCTGTACCCTTATGGAGCTCTTTGCTTTGAATAAATCACCCAATAAAGCAAGGAAATTTCCATAATCCTTCTCCTGTCCCCCAAACAAAAGGAAAAGGTAGGATTGTTCTGCATCTTCTCAGTAAAACAAAAAAACAACCAAACATGCCAGCACTGCTTCCTGCATGGAAATTAGGAGGCACAGAAGGTTTCCTGGCACTGGTCTAGACGTGGCTGGATTTTGCAGCAACCGAGGTTTTGTACAGTCTTAAGTAAAGTACCCTTAGCAGTTTCTGATGGAGTACATGAGCTTTAGAAGAGTCCAAGGAGCAGGAGAAAGGAATTTATAGATTATGAAGTCTAATGAAATAAAAATAACCAGCAGGATAGAGAGAAAAAAAGAAAGGACTGAAAATGGCTGGGTGAGGGGGGGAACAAAGATGCTGCAAAAGGAAAGTCCTGAAATTGCTTCCTGAAATTGAAGTGATGTGTGGGCAAATTCTTTTAAAAAGTGCTTGTCCCTTATGATGTGGGTGGTTTTTGTTTAGATTTTTAAAATATTAATAGATTAGACGTGTTTGTTTCCATCCTGATCTTTGCACTGGAGTCTTTGGTTGGGATGTTCTGCTTTACTCTGACCCTAATTAGCGTCTCCAAGGTTCACCCTTCCTCAGTCTTTACAATTCTAAATTAATTGGGCCAGATTCTGAGTTTAGCTTAACCTGGCTGGATGTCTATGAGGTATGGCTTGAACTGCTCCATGGCCATCACACAAACCAATACTGTTGCACTAATAATAGAGGAGTCATTTTATCACTGATGTGGTTTTACTCACTTTGTGCAAAGTGAGTCTCTTGCTTTTCATGGTCTCTTCCTTTTGACATACTTTAAGGTTTTCTTGAAGCCAGTGAATAGTTGTATATTCCATCTAGCGAAAGGGCTCTTTTTTTCTTCTATATTCTGCCCTGCCAGGGTGTGTGTGCTTTTTGTGGATTTACAGCAATAACCCTTCTCTGTGTTTGTGTCCTGTTATCTGAATCGAGCTGTGCCACAGAGAAAGCTCTCGAGGCCAACTCCCTGTGTTTTCTGCATAACAAAATGCTTTGCATTTACTTGTCTGTGTAAGTACAGCCCAGAAATTCTTTCATCGGGATTCTTTAGTGAAGAAGTGCAGGAAACAAAGGAGTGTGCAGCCTCCTTTTTCTAGCGTTTGATAAGTCTCTCTTCCAAGAATATCCAAGTTTGATTGTTTGACCATGAATGTGTGACGTGACTGCTGGGAATGACAGCATTCCTGCTGAAAGCAGGGAAATACAAACAGATTGACTCGCTGGGAGGGCAGGTCATCATCAAATGGAAGGATTGAGTGTGACTCCACAGTAGAGGCTGTTATACTCAATGGCAGCTGCTGCTTCTCTGCTGACTGATTAGAAGTCTTTAATATCAAAGAATCCCTGAATGCTTTGATTTGGAAGGGACCTTAAAGATCATCTTGTTCCACCCCCTGCCATGGGCAGGGACACCTTCCACTAGCCCAGGTTGCTCCAAGCCCCGTCCAACCTGGCCTTGGACACTTCCAGGGATCCAGGGGCAGCCACAGCTTCTTTGGGCAACCTGTGCCAGGGCCTCCCCACCCTCACAGGGAGCAATTCCTTCCCAATATCCCATCTAACCCTGCCCTCCTTTATCCTGAGGCCTTTAAGGTCATTTGCTGCACTGCAGTTTGTGAGTGCTGGCACTGCTGCACCTCTGGCCAACCCAGGTGGGCTGTGTCAAACCTTTCATGGTTTTTCACACTGCTGTCCATGGATTCTGTTGTCTGTAGATTCTGTTCCAACACGAGGCCCTCAGACTGGAGAGGCCATCAGGCATCTGCCCTTCCAGCAAGCTGTGCCGGATAATCCTGCTGCACATTAATCAGGATGATCTTAAATTGAGCAGGTCATTTTGTTCCTGTGTTCCCTGCAGCGAGGCTGCTCTGAACATCCTGCCCTCAAACTGCTCGTGGCTCTTTTAGACACATTTATAATGCTGCCCAGAAGCTTCATTTTGCTTAGCTCAGTTTATGTTTGCCCTTCGCACAGTTGGTGTGTGTAGAGAGCAGCAATACAGTCTCTGGGCCTTCATTTTATCAGATTTAAGAAGTTAAGCCCATCCTGCCTTGTTTTGTTAAACACTCTCTAGGCGTTTCCCCCTCCCTGACTCTGTATACTGCTCTTCACCCCCCTGTGCACTCCAAAAAGATTAATTTCAAGTACAGAGACCAGACAAGAGGTCGTACTGAAGATAAGAACTCAACGTGTTACTCCTCAGGATCTCAGCAGTCCTCTGGCTCTACCTGAAACCAGGTGACTTGTCTTTGCAAAATGAAACAGAAAAGCTGAGGACTAAGCAAAGAATTTCAAGTGGCTCATATGTAAGGAATTTGGGAAAATGAAGCATTAAATTCTAAAATCACATATGCAGTTGGTGTGTCTTGGTATGCGTGTGAAGTAACATATGAGTATTTCTGACATCTGATATATGATTAAATATCTTTTATTGTAAGAAATGAAGCACCATATTGAAGCGTTGAGCAAGATCCAGAACCAGCTGAGAACCTGCTCAGGTTTCACTTTATCTACAAAATAATTTGATCAAATAGACAGATTGTATTAGTTTGGGTTTGTGGGATTTTTTTCAATCAGTGGTACATTTTCTGTGATCTGATGTTTCTAGGCTAGGCAGTCACCTGCTAAGTTTTCAGCAGACGTTTGAAATGTGCCAAGACAAGACTCACTTTCTTAATCTCCTGATGTCACGGAGTTTGCAACTTTCCTCTGGCACAATAAGCATTCAAACATCCTACAAGAATGTTTCCATCTGACATTTGTGGATGCTTCTGCAGATGATATTATTCAGTCTGTCTTCTTGTCTGTCACTGCAAGCACTTCAGACAGCAAGCTCAGTACAGCATTTTTTTCCTTGGCTTTGCCAGAGAAGACGCTACAGCTGCTCCATGGATCTGGCTGCAGGGTTATGGGGAACATTGGAGCTCCATGTGCATGTCCTGGGTTGGAATTTACCTTTCTGCTGGGCTCTCTTTGAGGCGCGCTTTGAGCTGGTGCACTTCTGCCTGGTGTATATTATCATGGAATCCCACAATGGTTTGGGTTGGAAGGGGCCTTAAAACCCGTCTCATTCCACCCCCTGCCATGGGCAAGGACACCTTCACTAGCCTAGGTTGCTGTAAGCCCCGTCCAACTTGGCCTTGGACACTTCCAGGGATTGGGAATCCACTGTGCCACATCCTGTAAGTGACCACACAGGGAAGAATTTCTTCCCAATACCCGGTGTAACCCTGCAGTCTGGCAGTGGGAAGCCACCTCCCCTTGTCCTGTCACTATCTGCCCGTAAAAAACATCCCTCTCCTGACTTTTTCTAGGCCCCCAAAATCAGAGGTTTGATCACAAATGTAGCCTTTCTCCAGTGTCTTTGGTATAAATCACGTGTTGTAACCCAAAATACATTTTGCAGCACTTTTTTTTTTAAGCTGGGAGAGCAGAGCCTTCAGAAGGTGCAATGAATTGATCAACGTGTAGTCTGCTGTTGTGAAGAGAATTCCATTTTCTCGTGTTTATGGCTCAGACCCCGTGCTGCTCTGCTGCTGCTTGAGCACTGCACAAGAGCTCAGGAGGGGCTGTCTCCTTTAGCAGGGCAGTTTCTTAGTGTTGTGTAGTGAATAAAATCTAGAATCCTGCTCTAAAGGACGAAGTATATTAGGTTGATCCATAACCTGGTTTTGTCCAACCTGTACAATTTTTTGAGGAGGAGATCCCGTTGAGAAGCTATTGTGCAGTCAAGCATTATATCACAGAAAACATACCCAAAGGGGCCCAAATAAGGTTGTAGAAGGAGCCTTTTTCTGACAGTTCTTCTCAGGGGTGGACATTTTAGCCTGATTTGTGCTTTTGTAAGTCCTGTGTGTGCTCAGAATTAACTTCATTGTTTTAATATTCATCACTAAATGCATCTACAGAACTTGGTAATGTTTTTGTTCTTAGTAAAAGTGCAAAGTGCATTAGTAACTTCAGTTCAGTTTCAGTGTTTTAAGTACAATTTTGTTTTAATCACTTGTGTCATGTAATTCCAAAACAGTGCACTAGGTCTAATGCCTTCAATGAAAATAATCCTCAGTAAAAATTTGTGATTATTTTTTTGATTCTGCACTGGGCTCCAATTAAAAATTGGCTGTCCTGTTCAAGAATTTTTGTGCTGAAATTGGAAATTGTAGAATCCCAGGACGATTTGGGTTGGAAGGGACTTTGAAGATTATCCAGTCCCACCCCCTGCCATAGGCAGGGACACCTTCCACCATCCCAGGTTCTTCCAAGCCCCATCCAACCTGGCCTTGGACACTTCCAGGGATCCAGGGGCAGCCACAGCTTCTCTGGGCAACCCAACTCTGGCCTGCCCACCCTCCCAGGGAACAGTTTATTCCTGACATCTAATCTAAACCCTTGGTGTCTGACTTTATTGCTGAAACATGGTTTCTCAAGCCAATTTTATTTAGCCAGGCTTTATAGGTAGTGCTGCTTCTGTGCTTTCTTTTTGGGTTGGTACTAAAGTGTAGTCCCAGGGCTGGGATGGATTATCTTTAAAGCAATTTAAGATAATCTGTCTGAACACGGATCTTCTATAGGATCTGGGTCCTGTTTTCCAGAGCTCCTGCATGGCCAATTATGCCTTATTCTAAACTGGTAGAGCTGATTAATGCTTAAATACATTTATTTTTAAAAGGTATTCCTTGTATTTGAAGCTGGGTTAAATTGAAACCTTGTCCCCAACAGTGCCTGTGGCAAAAATTCAGTGCCTTAAATGGATTATTATTTTTAACTTGTTATATAGAAACTTTTCACATATGTTGCTAATTATCGCTAAAATCACTACTTTAATGACTTCTGCTAAAATACCTTTTCACTGAAATAATTTTCACATTGTGTTCATTCATGTTCCAAGCTAAGATTTTTTGAACAGATGCATTGTGATTCCCTCTAGAAAATGTCTTTAAAAGTGTTCTCAGCTGTTGTGTTTTCACGTGGGATTTTTTCTGGTGTGTGATTTTTCTGGTTTTGGTTTTAATTTTCTTGCTCTTCAGCAACTGAGTCGCCTTGATCTGAAAAGCTCAAATTACTCAATACTGACCCTTCCCTTTCTTCAGTGTTTAGGTGCCTTAAAATTTAAGAAGAAAAAGGGTTTCTGAGAGACAGATTGTTTATGTGGTGGAATCTACTGGTGCTGGACGTAGCTCAAGTGACATTCTGTTGGTAAAGGGAGTAGAAATAAGATCCTAACCCAGTTCTCAGTGCTTAGGTGGACTGTAAATAGAACCAAGAGAGCTGCTGTATTTTCCACACTTCCTGGGTGTAGTTTCAAAGGCGTGTTTCCAGTCACATGCATGAGAATGGCTCAAACCAAATTATTCCAAGAATTTTCTAATATTAAAGTCTGTGTTGGCCTCCCAGGTTTTACCCATCCGACAAAGAGTTTTTTTCCCACAGAACTGAAGGTGACCACGCTTCCTTTGAGCATCTGTTTGTACTGTTTCTGCCCCTTTTGCTGGAATGAGCTCTGTTTTATATTTAACTACGCTGCTGGTGACAAGGCATAGGCTGCTCCTACCTCTTGCAGTTTCTGTCCAAGTTCCCGACTCAGTTTTTTTCCAGTTGTTATTTTAATACCATTTAGTAACTCATTATTTCCATAAATTCTCTACTTTGGGGTGCCCTGCTGGCACCAGCTGCCCGCAGAGGTCCACAAGTGCCCTGATGTGCACAACAGAGATATTTTATGGTGAGTCCTCTCCTCCTGACCTCACCCAGGGAATTACTGGTAGCAGTGGAGAATGCAGGGCTCTCCCCCAGCTCCTCCTTCGTTAGCTGAGACAATGCAGCTGCACTCAAATACCTTTTGTGTACAGGGTATTTTGCATTTCTTCAGTTATGCTGCCAAGTTCTAAGGAAAAGATGGTTCTTCTCAGTTAAGTTGTGGAATTCCGAAGAAAACCCGTGTCTATTCTTAAAGGCACAGAGAAGAAAACAGCCTCAAAACAACAGAGAAGAAACTAGAAACTTTTGGGGTGAAACGTGCTCTGCAACATAAGAACTGACTGCGTCCATTTGGGTTTCTTTTTGCAGAAGTCAGTGTCTGGAATAATGTGTGAAGAACGTGGGAACTGATTAAGGATATGCTACTGTCTTCATCCTGTTATCAATCACCATTGTATCTTAAAACATCGTGGCTAATTTAGCATATTAAAAGGCAATATATTTATTCTGTTTACTGTGAAGAATAGAAAGGAAATGAAAGATCTCTTGAAAGATTTTTTTGCCCTTTGTAATTTCTCCTATTTCTGCCAAGAGTTGAAGAAATAATAACAGTAAAGCTGCTGCAATGATATACAGATCTTATCTCAAGCATGACTGTTACATTGTTTTTTGATTAGCAATATTAGATACGTGGGGACCCGTGGCTGTGTAAGTTGTTTGGATTATGTCTGTCCTTTGTGGAAACAAAATTGCTCAGTTTAAGTCCAGCTGTGAATAACAAGAGTGTGAAATCTCAGTCATCTCTAAGGAGCTGCTGCGCTGATCAGGACTGTGTGTGTGCATCTGCCTCATTTACTGGGTTGGAGAAGGGCAATCACAGAATCCCAGAATGGTTTGGGTTGGAAGGGACCTTAAAGCCCATCCAGTGCCACCCCCTGCCATAGGCAGGGACACCTTCCACTAGCCCAGGTTGCTCCAAGCCCCATCCAGCCTGGCCTTGGACACTTCCAGGGATCCAGGGGCAGCCACAGCTTCTCTGGGCAACCTGCGCCAGGGCCTCCTCACCCTCACAGGGAAGAATTTCTTCCCAATATCCCATCTAACCCTGCCCTCTGGCAGTAGGAAGCCATTCCCCCTTGTCCTGTCGCTGTCTGCCCAGATAAAAAGTCCCCATAAGGTGGGAAGTTTCCCTGATGGGTAACAGCTGAGTTTTTTGATGGTAACAGTGGTGTAAGAATTCACTTTTTAGTGATCACTGGCTTTCATCATTCACTTCCTCTACTGGAGGAAACGATTCATGTGAGGCAATAAACAGAACTGCTGTTTAGATCTATGAATTTCTATCTAAATTTATGCCAGTTATTTTCAGTGATTTAAAGATCTGCCTCAAACGTTTTCTGGACCTTCAGAGATCCTTGAGTGTTTGCCTCTTATGTATTTGAGTTTAGGACCATGTGTGTAATTGCGTCTATAATCTATAATCATGATAGCCTCTTCCTTTCAGCACTTTTTTTCGGTTTGTCTTTTTTAATGTTTATGTTGAAAACTTAGGAAAATTGGTATTTAAGTATTATAATTAAAAATCAGATACTAAATTCAGTCTGCATCATGCTGCAAAATTGATGCCAGGAAGTCACCTCTAATGATGGGGGAATACTTCTGGCATGATTATGTAGCTTCAGGCACAGAGGGAAGCCCCTTAATTAGCTCGGAGAAAATAAGTTGCTGTGTCTGAGTCTTTGCAAGGTGCTTAATTTGACTACTTGTCTCCGGCTGCAGGTGCCACTAATGCTGAAAAAACACATGTTGTAAAAAATTTTTCAATTTTTTAGTAAGAAATAATAAGAGAAAGGCTAAATTATTTCCTTAATTCCCCCTTTTTTTTTTTGTATTTTCCTCTGTGATGTTAATAGATAAGTATGTTGGTTCACTTTTGAGCATCGAAATTGCCTCTTAGCAGTGATGGCTAGGCTTACTTCTCTTCATCTATTCTTAAAATAATTGTAACAGTTATTCATATTCTTTGATTGTTAACAGTGGAACACACTGATTTCAGAGATGCTGTTGGCCTGTCTCATGACCTTTTTATTTCAGCGCACATTTCCCAGTAATTTTGTTTATCACCACATCAGTAACATTCCTCAGCTCTTGCAATCCTTTAAGACTGGGGCTCTGTTTTCAGAATTCAAGCAAATACTGTCCTTTTTAGGGCTATTTTTCTGTTTTAAATCAGCGCAGAGCCAGGTAGGAAAACTCATCAATTTCGAGCTTCCTGTCAAGTTTTATACACGCTGCTTGAAGCATAAATCAGTTAGAAATTCATCATTGAGAAATCATTGCCACTTAAAGGAATGAATATCCTTTCTGTGGGCTAGACATGAAAAGCCCTGAAGGAAAGCAGATGCTTTTGGAAAGGCTTGATTAGATACCTGGGCTTGCACTACGAGATGTTTTCTAAAATCAGTTCTGTAACAGCGAGTTTTACGAATACCTTCGGACTTCTTGATCGTGAACAGCTTTAAGGTAGTCTGATAATTCAGACTTGCTGCTATACCCACTTTTTTATCCCTGCCACATTTTTTTGTACTACAGTGATAGTGGCGGTTATTTTTTATGACCATTATGTATATGGCTGTTTATGTTTTGATTGTGTCTGAGCCCTGTGAGATAAATGGAGGCTGTTAGGAAGAGCAAATAAAGATGGCAGTGACCAGCTTTAAGACCTCTCTGGATCCAGCACTTTAAGGGAATTAAGGGAAATAGGGGAGCTGTGGGACATTCCTTTCCTGGAATACACCACCAACACAGCTGCCAAGAATCAAGGGGCTTTTTAGCCACCTGACCAGTTTCTGGAGCTGCTTCCCAGAACATTTGGGGTAGAGATTCACTGAAGGGCCCCACTGTTCACCCCATATTAAGGTGATTCTTGAGCTTTCCAGGTGGGCATCACCCTTCGTGACCTGATCTTGTTCTGATGATCAAACTCCCTTATTACATGGACAGGTCATACTAGGAAAGAGAGCAGGAAATCAGTCCTTGGCCACTGGACCTGCTAGAACCACAGTGAGGTGCAAGAGGGATGAAAAGATCAGAAGAGACATTTGATTTGAGGCAAGGGAATCTTGCGTGGTGTGGGATGAAGGTCAGGCACCAGTGTCTGTAGCGATGGTGGTGGGAGCTGCTGATGCACCTGAAGGCTGAGCTGCCACCCAGCAGGACCTGGACAGGCTGCAGGGCTGGGTGGAGAGAAACCTAATGGGGTTCAACAAAGGCAAGTGCAGGGTCCTGCTCCTGGGGAGGGATGACCCCCAGTGCCAGCATAGGTTGGGTGTGACCTTCTCTGTGGAGAAGGACCTGGCAGTGTTGCTGGGTGACACACTGACCAGGAGCCGGCCGTGTGCCCTGGGGGCAAGGAGGCCAAAGGGATCCTGGGCTGCATGAATGAGGAAGAGCATTGGCAGCAGATCCTGCCCCTGTGCCCAGCCCTGGGGAGGCACATCTGCAGGGCTGGGCCCAGCTCGGGCTCCTCAGCACAGCAGGGACAGGGAGCTCCTGCAGCGGGGCCAGCGCAGGCTGCGGAGATGCCCAAGGGATGGAGCGTCTCTGGGAGCAGGAAAGGCTGAGGGAGCTGGGACTGGGTGGTCTAGAGAAAACTGAGAGGGGATCTCATCGATCCCCATAAATATCTCAAAGGGGATGCCAAGAGGATGGAACCAGATTCTTTTTGTTGGTGCCCTGCAAGTAGTTACACCTGGACATGAGGAAGAACTTCTTTCCATGGAGGTGGCAGAGCACTGAACAGCTGCCCAGGGAGGGTGTGCAGTCTCCCTCTCTGGAGACATTCCAAACCCACCTGGGTACATTCCTGTGTCACCTGCTCCAGGTGAGCCTGCCTGGGCAGGAGGGTTGGACTGGATCCTCTCCAGACGTCCCTTCCAACCCCAGCAATTCTGGGACACTATTTATTGTGCCTGCTGGTGCCCTTCTGGTGGGCTGTGTATAACGTAGATCTCGTGCTTTTTTGGCTAATACTCTACTGCCTCATGCAGTCTGGAAATCCTTCTTCCGGGTGATTTTCACCTGCTAGGAGCAACAGCATTAATCCTTGCCGGAGTGGGGTGAGCAGGAACTGGAACAATTTCCTCAGGTGATTCCAGTGCGCTCTTGGAAATTGTCTTGGCACCCAACCATTTCGGGCTCAAGACACTGGAAATTATTCATAAAGCCACCTCCCATCAGGGACAAGCTTCACCAGCAGCTTTATTTAGAGACGGGGCTCGTTCTCCAGTTTGCAGGGTGGGAAGTGGAAGCAGCATCCTGGCTCATCTCTGCACCCTCAGGGCTGACAGGTCCTGCTTTCAACATCGTGTAATTACTGTTTGGGAGTTGAATTACTTAGTGTCCTGTATTTCATACCCAGTGAAGGGAAGAATTTTATTTACTGCCTCAAGAGCTGGTTATTTCATGTGTGAATAGGTATATATTCATGGAGAGAGCTTTTCAGTTACTGCCCTTGTGCTACCAAGATTTGTTTCTTCTATCCAAGGAATCGATTCTCTTTCTTGAGAAAGGGGGAAGCCATATCAGCTGTGCTTGAAGGATGTAAAAGTTTTGTGGGTTTTTTGTTTTGTTTTGATTTGGGTTTGGTTTTTTTTTTAATTTCTGATCTCATGTGCCATGAAAACAATTTTATTATAAAATGCCACATTGCCTTATCCCCTCTTACAACTTCACTCCTCACAGGCAATTCTAAATAACACATTCTTTACAAATCTGGGAACAACGGGAGAAAGGAGTCTGCTGGGTTTTAGTCCTTCAGTGATTTGTAAAATCTGTCACATTAGTTTAAGCAGGCACTACAAAAAAGTTAAAAGAAGCTCTGTACTAAACTCTGTGATGTTGGTCTGGGTAAAGCAGTGGGTTTAATTCGTAATCTATTTTGTTTCCTAGAGGGCTTTAATGTTATTATTGGTAGCTGGAAAGACATGGTTGACCTAGAATAGACATATTTTAATCTCATTAGGAAAAAAGTTTCAATATTTATCGTCTTGCATTAATTGGGTGATTAGTTTAGTTTTATACACCGACTTAGGTGACTTTAGTGAACAATGGCAAGAGCTAAAGGAAGGAAAGACAATTCTGAGGTCCCCACACTATCTGCGGTGTAAGTTCTCAGGATGTTAATTTTATTATGTAGCTAAAATTAACTACAACTATGAAAAATACACCAAATTTCTTTGGATCCTTTTTTTGCCCTATTTAATTAATGAAATTTTGCTTTTAGTTTGAAACTGGTTTTTGGATTTAGCATTAGTGTGGTTGTATTTTGGTGAATTTCGGTTTTGCTTTGGTTGTTTGTGTTTTTTTTTTTTTGTGGTTGTTTGGTTTTTGTCACCATGAAAGAAACCCCTTTCTTAAAGCAGAATAAGGAGAAGCTATTTTAATAAGATGATTTTTGTTTTGAATCTTATTATATGTATTCAGTGGGATGACTTTGACCTTTTTGTTTGTTTTATCAGCAGGGCAGGGGTTTTTGTTTATTCGTTTTTGGTTTTTTTGTTTGTTTGGGTTTTTGTTTGTTTGTTTGTGGGATTTTATTTGTTTTTGTTTTGTTCGGGGTTTTTTTTTTAGTTTTCGTTTTTGAAAACACAGCCATGTCTGTTGAAAACAAATTAGAGTTGAAGGTCAGAGTGTCAGTTCTGCTGGAGTTGTTATGAGACATTTTTAAGAGCTGAATCTCAGCTGCATTTAGAATCACAATAAGCAAAATTTAGCTGGAGGAGCCCAGTCAAGATGCTGGTTAAATTTCCAGGTTGCCCTTTGTGAGGTCAGGAGGGATGATCCTCCGGAGTCCCTGGCAACCCTGGATTCTGTGATTCTAGAATGAAATTTTACAACTGTTACCAAAACAAACAAACAATTTCATTTGCTTCAAGTTCACTTTAGGGTTTTGGGTTTGTTTGTCTTGTTTTTTTGACTTTAAATCAGAGTACGTTGAAAATAAAACCTGTCATTCAGACTGAGAACGCACCATTGCAAAGATTTCCACAGCACGGAGATTTAGCTTTTACTTGCTATGACGATGATATCTGGGCAGCTGCATAAATTTTTGGATGTTAAAGAGACTGCCCTCCCTTGTACAAACCTGAGGGTTTCTCTGAGCATCAGAAGGCAACAAGCAGCCCGTGTGGGCCTCAACCTCCCCCCCGCTGTCATAAACACAGCTTTAGTCATTGACTCTCTGGTGCTTAAAGAAGACATCCAAGAAAAATCACTCCGCTAGAACATGGGAGAATGGTGTTGTGTTGTCTCTATTAGTACATGCAATCAGATATTGAAAAATCTGTCTGGTTTCTGTTACTTTGGGTTTGGAATTAAATTGCTACAGCTTATTTATGTGCAGAAAGAAGGTCAGTAGACCATCAGGTGGCTGGAAGATTGTGTTTGACTTTCTCTGATCTCTGAAGGCCTTTGCTTCAACTCGAACTGCCCTTCTTCTTTTCTTGTGCAAACAATACTCCTTCCTTCCTCCTCTGTTAAGGATAACTGTAAACAGATTGGAAAATCTAAGCTGTGCTAATAATTAATTAAAGACTTTTAAGAAATCTTGGGTAATCAATATAATGTAGTTTAGTATGTTATTACTGAAAACTGAATCTGATGACCCTTTATAGGTTTGGGAACTGGAGTGACAATTGAAAATGAATAATGTTGGATTACAGAATGTTTTCGTGTAATTTCCTCCATGGTCTGTTTTTCCAAAAGTAATTCTGCCCACTTGACTCTACATTTTACCCAAGTTTGCAGGTTGCCAACCTGCTTGTGTCTTGGGATGATGGTAGATGGAAAGCATTCCTTCTTACATCTCCAAGCATGCACTCAGGCACCTTACAAGAGAAAAAATGAAGCTCTCCAGGAGCCACGAAGTCTGGGCTATCACAGTCACAGCTTGCTCTGCTCTTGTATTTTGACTATTAATAATTGGCACCAAGTGCAGCTCATTGCCATTAGTGCACTGATGTCAGCTTTGGGGTTGTGTTGCACCCTCCCACTCTGTGATGTTCACAGAATCATCAGGAAATCACAGAATGGTTTTACTTGAAAGGGATCTTAAAGCCCATCCAGTCCCACCCCCTGCCATGGGCAGGGACACCTTCCACTAGCCCAGGTTGCTCCAAGCCCCGTCCAACCTGGCCTTGGACACTTCCAGGGATCCAGGGGCAGCCACAGCTTCTCTGGGCAACCTGTGCCAGGGCCTCACCTTCCCAATATCCCATCTAACCCTGCCCTCTGTCAGTGGGAAGCCATTCCCCCTTGTCCTGTCCCTCCAGCTCCTATTAAATACTCTATCCTTCTCACTGGCTGCCTTCAGGCCCTGGAAGGAAACAGTTAGGTCATCCTGAACCTTCTCCTCTCCAGGCTGAACAATCCCAGCTCTCCCAGCCTTTCCTCACAGCAGAGCTGCTCCATCTCTGATAATCTTGGTGCCTCCTCTGGACTATGTGGATCCAACAGGTCACAGTGTTGTGCTGCTGGAAAGCCTGGTTTTACTGCCATTAGTGATGGCAAAATAAGAAAAAAATGGCATGGTGCTGCAAGAACTGCAGCAATTTTAGACTTGATAATTATTTAACATTTGTTTTAAAATTATGTTTGTAATAGAAATTAAAAGTATTACATTAAAATTATAGATGAGCAGGTGAACGGTTATGCCAGTTATGAAATATTCAAAAATAGCTTCAGGCATAATAAGCAACTTCATTATATTAATGCAAAATATTTTCTTATCATTAAAAATTAAAGGACAATCCAAAAGTTATTTTAGCTCCTAGAAAAAAAAATCAAAATCTTAATTTTTTTAGAGTTATTCCTTTGTTTTTAGATGAAATGTTGCCTATGCGGTATCTTCAGAGCATTTCACTGATCTCAGAGAAAATACTGTACAGAAAATATCATCAAACTTGAAAGAAAATAGCCATTTGAATTACTTTTTGCCTCCTCCCTCTACACTTAAGATTAAATTATTTTATTAATTGTCAGAAACAACTACAAAGCAGTGCTGCACAACTCCTTCTAACTTGAATTTCCTCAGAAACTGCATTGTTGTTTTCACTTGAAAAAACCCAAACTGTGCTTGCTAGAAATAGTGATGAGCTGCACAGATTAGAGTGATTGTCATGGGAGCGTCTTATAATTCATTGACAGTGTATCATAATCTTGCTGTAGTTCAGTTTCCTTGTGTGGACTGGGAAAACATGTTCCTTTCCTGCCCTTCTCAGGAGCCAGGAGAACAAAGCTGTGTCCAGCCAGGAGGTGTCAGGGATAAGAAGGTCACACACAAAAATATGTGATAATTTTTGGGGGGTTGAGATTATGTTCATGCACACACATTCTGAAATTTGCTTTTTGTTCTTACTATCTGCATTTGACATTTCGTGTGGACCATCCAGGAGCACCAAGCTGGCCCTTTTAGCAAAGGGCTACAACAGAATGGCACCAGGAGTCATTTTGTTGTAATCAATTCACATTCCCTGCCTTGCTGCATCTCAGTGTTTCCTCAGAGCAAAGTCCCCTTTGCTCTGGGGCAGAGCCAGAGGAGGGAGAGGTGGTTGAGATTGGCAGCATCACTGATGCCCCAAAAATGGGTTCCTTCACCCAGTGTGCAAGAATCCAAACCACACACACGGCTGAGACGTTTGATTATTCCATGTCTGTGCAGAGATGGGTGCTGGGTGGTAAATCCACAAAACACCTGGTTGCAGCCAAGCAGCCTATTTATGGTCACAAAATACCTAAGTAGGCACCTACCTGTTTTCCAAAGCCATGCCTGTGTAATGGTTATAGGACAGGCTTTTGTGATTTAAATGTTTTAAGGTTAATGTGCATGTGCACTGGGTCAGGGGCTTCACTTGGTGGCAGGCAGCCTAAGATTTCGAGGTGTGGTTTTCATATTATAACGAGCTAAGGGTACAATTTTAGCTAACTCAGGTAAAACTTACAGTGCATTGCCAAATGTGGTGTCATACGTCTTATTCAAGGTCTCTGTTGCTGTTCTTTCTCTACTTGTTTCAAAACTATTATCACAGAATCACAGACTGGTTTTAGTTGGAAGGAATCTTAAAGATCATCTTGTTCCACCCCCTGCCATGGGAAGGGACACCTTCCACCAGCCCAGGTTGCTCCAAGCCCCATCCAACCTGGCCTTGGACACTTCCAGGGATCCAGGGGCAGCCACAGCTTCTCTGGGCAACCTGTGCCAGGGCCTCCCCACCCTCACAGGGAACAATCACTTCCCAATATCTCATCTAACCCTGCCCTCTGTCAGTGGGAAGTCATTCCTCCTTATCCTGGCACTCCAGGTCCTTCTAAATAGTCTCTCCCCATGTTTCTTGTCATCCCCTTCAGACCCTGGAAGGCCACAATTCAGTCATCCCAAAGCTCCTCCTCTCCAGGCTGAACAATCCCAGCTCTCCCAGCCTTTCCTCCCAGCAGAGCTGCTCCAGCCCTCTGATCCTCTCCGTGCCTCCTCTGGGCTCTCTCCAGCAGCTCCATGTCCTTGCTGTGCTGTTCCCAGGGCTGGAGCAGCTCTGCAGGGGGGTCTCCCCTGAGGGGCAGAGGGGCAGAATCCCCCCCTGCCCTGCTGCCCACGCTGGGGGATCAGCCCAGGGCACGGGGGGTTTCTGGGCCGGGGCAGGTCCAGCCTCTGCCCCACCAGCACCCCCAGGGCCTTCTCCCAGGGCTGCTCCATCCGCTCATACCCAGCCTGGATTGATCCCTGGGGTTATCCTGACCCAGGGGCAGCACCAGCACTTGGCCTTGTTAAACCCCCTGAGATTCCCAGGGGCCACTGCTCGAGCTTGTCCAGGTGCCCCTGGATGGCCCCATCCTTCAGGTGTGTCACTGCACCCCCAGCTCGGTGTCACCTGCAAACCTGCTGAGGGGGCATTATAACCTTGCTTTTTCCCTTCTCTCTGGAATTTTTATGGTATTTATTTGTTTTCTGTGATTGACTGTGACAAATCTTTTCCCTAAGCCATCCACCTTCCATCACCCCCGTAAGTAGGTGCCGGTTGCTGAGGCAGGGCGTGCTGTGCTGTGGGTGCCCCGCTGAGGCGGGGCAGGAGCTCGCTGTGCCCTGGGGCAGAGCTGCTCTGCTTTGGGGGCACCATGAGGAGAGAACAGAGAGCTGAAGGGAAGGAGCTGGGAGGGGGCACTGCAAAGTGATCCGCAACCGAAAGCTTCTCAGGCAAAATTTAAGTTTCTTCTCCGTCATTCCCTGAAGGGGAGCCTGGTTGGGGGGACGCCTGAGCAGCAGCAAAGGGGCAGGAGTGGGATGTGTGAGGGGAGGGAAGGAGCTGCCCGGGCAGGTTGGGGATGCTCTGCTGGGGACAGATGGAGGACCCTCGGCAGGCGGAGGTGGGGTCAGGGGTGTGTGAAATGCTGCTGCAGCCGGAGTTTTGGCTGCCCCACACCCCTGGGGACACGAGGCACCTGTGGGTGTGAAGGGGTAGCTGGGAACCTGCTGTGTGAGACCGAGCTTGGGCTGACAGAGATTTGCATAAAGTGGGAATTGGTTTGAACGGCCCCCTCAAACTGCATCTGTTTAACCTGTTTAATACCCTCAAAGGATGTAATTTCAAATCAAATGTGGGACCCTCGTGTTACCTGTTGCTTTTGGTTTGTTGCAGGTGTGTGTCTGACTTACATATTTATATACTTATTTAATGTTTACACAAAAGCCAAAGAAACTTTGCTTCTTTTTCCCTTACACAGGCACTACTCAGCCTCTTTATAAATGCAGCCGTTGCACTTCAGGGGCAAGAGTATGAGAGTGCCAGAACATTCCTACTCTGTCATACCCCTGGTTTTCCTTTAAAACTGCAGCCTAAGAAAAGCTAAATGATTGGGGTTGTGTGTGAATAAATTGAAATTCTTTAGCCCTGGAAAGCCTCATATCGTTAATTCCCAGTTTCAGTGAGCTTCATTCACGTGCCTGCTTGTTCTCTGTGTGTGTGTTGCCTAATTCAAACTATCCCAGTTACCACAATATTAAATATTGTCTGTGTGCTTATGAATGTATAAAATAATGGAAGAAATAGAATTATGACAGTGATACATGGATGTATTTTGGAAATCATACACAAGCACAAGTAACCATCGATCTAGTCATGCAACAGCTTTTAGATTTATTGAACCTATGTACTGAAAATGTTAAATGGACTCATGTATTTTAAATCACCAAGTTTGAGCTGGCACAGCTGTGCTTGTTTTGTTGGTGTTGTGGTCAAATGACCTTAGGAAATACGTATTTTGGAATAAATTCCTTCTTGCTGAAATCAAGGCTGCTACTTGAAGGATAGGTGGTAGAATACATTCGAAGGCATGTTATAAATCAAACCAATTCTTTCTCTAGAAAGCTTTGATTTATGCACGTCAAATTAACTTTTCCAAACCTGCCGTAATTTATCTCAAACATGAGAATTCTCAGAAAAAGGAAAATGAAATGTATTCGCACTGTGCACTCAAGGTAAAATTTTTGACTCAGTATTAATCAACAACAATGTCTTCTAGGATGATGGGAACATAATTCAGCAGATACCTTCGGAGCAGCAGTCGCTCTCCAGGCTGACAGAGGGACCAGAAAAAATGGTAAGAAAAACTCTTCTTTTTAACAAGATTGTTTTTTTTTTAATCCACTACAATAATAATGCAAAAATGGATGTTAGGAGTTTTGATGGCGAAGAGCTGAACAGATAAAGCAGATAAAAAAATAAACTGTTTAACTGGTATTGTATAATATTAAAGAAAGTTAGTGTGATGGTTTATTATCTGCAGAGGTAAAAATAATGTGTTGTTTCTTCTGTTCTGCATGTACAAAAAATAGTCCTACGATCTGGGATAGATTTATTATTTTTCATTGATTGCCTCATTCTGTTGGAGGACATTTCTGGCAGTAAAGTAGAAGACCTGTCACATCTATCATGATGTGTCGGAGATCTGTCAGGTCTGTGCCTCTTTTTTGAACTTTGCTGTTTCAGAAAAATGTAGCTGAGCATTATAGGCAGAAGTCTGACATTTCCAAGATGAAAATCAATCTTCTTTTATGTGGTGTTTCTCAAAGAAGACTCGCTTTGATTGCACAAGTAGCAGTTTTGCATGTTGGAGGACACAACATGGGCACCAAATAATTTGGGTAGCAGATTTGACGGGTGTTCTGTAATGAAAATAAATTGAAGAGATGATCATAGAAGAGATACTCAAGTCAAGATAGCAGAACAAACACGGATCTGCTGCTGTCACAGCTATGAACCTCAAGGTTTTTCATTCTGGTTCTTGCATTTTCTTGTATTTCTTTTTAAAGCTGGGGACTAACAAGGTAAACACAGCCCGCTGTGAATTACTATTCCATATTATCCCACGTTTAGAGGGGGGGAAAAAAAGAAGAACTGTTAAAATGAATTGCTAAAGTGTGAGAAACAATGAGATGGCCTAATGTACCGGGAGGTCAGATGAAACACATGAACTTTAATGTTAAAAAAATGTTTAAGCAATTTATTTAATTGTAAAATACTTTGAAACCACGAGACCCATTGTGCCAACTGGTCCTTGTCCAGGTGATCAGCACTTGGACTTTTCCTTATGCTTTATGGTGTTATGAGAGACAAAAAAGGCTGGTTGTATGTTAGTGTCTGTGTCTAGAGACAGCAGAAGTCTGGGGAGAACGGTACCATGGAGCCATAAACAGACAGACAAGCACAGATTGTAAGGTGCTGGGAGTGTCATGGTAAAATATTTTGATGTTAGGTGGCTTCCCAGGGCAGATGTCTGGAAATAATGAACAGAGTGGTCTTGTTTCCTTATTAGTTGTATTCAGGGAAATATTCATCAGAGAAATAAATAAGTAAACTAATGTTGTGATACTCAGTTGTCCCATCCCAATAGGGAGAAGCACGGAAATTCCCATGAATTCCCACTTTACTTCTTGGGTGGAACCATGTGGGATGAAGAATTACCTCAACATGCACATGTCTGTGCTGATGCTTTCAGCTGCCTTCTGATGTTGACAGAACTGTACCTTTGGTACAGGCTCGTGGCATAATTGATGCATTATTCAGGTGGTCAAGTAGCACTAAGAAGAAGAAGCGCAGAGAAACCAAAAGAACTTGTGGGCAGAATTTGGATTTACAGTCATCAGTCACAGAAACAGGTGTGAGCTGAGTGATCTCTGTTTGTAAGAAACACATGAAAAAAGTCCACATGAATGTAGCACTGAAATGTGATATAGTATTCCTAAGTTTTTTTCATAATCCACCCTGAGTAAAGACAATCGTTGTATGAAAACATCTCTTTCTTGTCTCACATCAAGAGCATCCTGTGGCCCTCATGCCATACACCTGTACTGATTTTACACTGAAGCACATGTTTTCACCAGCCTGCACAGCTCATAAAGCTAAAGAGTTTTCATTTTTAAATATTTTTAGAGATCAGTTAAGATAATTAGTAGCTATTTATATCAAGAGGTTTTAGCTTGGTATGTTCTCAATTTAGTCACTCAAATGTGCCCTGATTTTCTACACAGATGATACAAAATACTGCCTCAGGTTTTTTTAAGGAGTTTAGCAATGCATGAAATGCATAATTAGAGCAGGAATAGTCTCCTATCTTTAGGTTTCTAACAATTATTTAATTCAGGGCAACAACAAAAGTCCCTAGAACACACAAATAGTCTTAAGTTTAAATAAGATGACGTGTAAGATAGATTGATAATTTCTCATCCCTATATTTATTTTACTTCATAAGTTGAAAAAAAGATATATTGGCTATTTCCAAGCTTAAGGCACCGAGAGAAACAAATCCATTCAGTTCCAGAGCAGACTCCATTAACACAGATTGCCTTCAGCCCATTAGGCCTCGTCACTGAGATGTTTTAAACAAGTGTTTGTTTCTAAAAGCTCTGGAAGCCAAGGAATTAAAACCCCCCTTAGTTTTAAAAGCATGTTTTCTGAGCCTCAATAAAATGACACTTTGTCTTACTTTTGTGTCTCCAGTCATGCAGGAAATTAGAGGACTAGTTCCTTCCTGCAGACTTTGGGTTTCAGGCTTCAGGCTCAATTTGGCAGGTTATATTGCTCAAATTAGCTTGTAAATGAGATATTTGTTTCTAAAGTAACAACCGATATCAACTTGAATGCAAATACTTAGAATATGAACATGTCTCTCATTTGATTCTGTAATTATATGATGGTTTTTCTTGTCAAGAGAGCTCAGAAGCTTAGTATTGATTTATGTTATTGAGTTTCTCAAACTGCAGTGTGTCATTGTTAAGTATAATTTAGAATGGGCTTTTTTTCTCTCCTCTAATCTTGTATGTGGCAAAGCTTGATCTAATTTGGGGCTGGAATGATCTCAAGAATCTTTTAACCCTTGTGACGGCGGCACGTCTGGAGGAAGATGATGTCATTAAGATGTCTGATTTCTTTATGGTTGTCCGTTTGATATGAAATGATATTTTCAAGCCAGGCCTGAGCACTCTTAGCATGGGAGAGGTTTTTATGGGATTCCAGGCCTGGAGGGAATCTTCTGCTTGTCAGGTGGGGAGGGGTCACCTTCAGCACACGCCTTGCATTAAAGCATGTCTGGAGAGTTGCCATCCACCCCACCCATGCTTTAAGCCCAAATACTGCCTGGGGAAATAATTGATTTTGGCAGGTGCTAAAGTCGTTTTGCAGTGATGGCTGTCAGGTGTTGCAAGACAAAACATCAGAATTCCTAACATTCCTATCCAGCGGGTGTCACGGTATGCTTTATGTTTTCCTGGCACTGCGGAAGGTGACCAGGGATGCTCTGGTTGCCTGTGTACACACCGCACTTGAGGTGCTGCAAAGTGCTGTGCTGACACCACAGAGTCAAGCAGAGCTTGAAGGGGGCCTGGAACAGGATGTGCTTTAGGTCTCTTCCACCCCAAACTGTTCTCTGATTCTGTAATTAGTAGATGCTGGGCTGTAATAATACATTAAAGGGCAACTGCATTTAAGGAACACAGTGCCTTTTTTTTTTCTGTCCTTTTTTTCACTTGTATTTGCATTCCAAACCAATCCAATGAACCATCTGTTGAGACTTAAGAAAACTGTAGTCTGGGCCCTAAAACCTCTTTTCAAACTGCTGCATTATAATTGCCCAGTTCAAAGGGGGCGCATTAACCTGATGTGTTTAACATGTAGATAAATAAATGCACAAACCTGTTCCACATCTTTGATTCCTTTTGATACCAAAACTAAAACAATGACGTTGGAAATTGATGTCAGCTTTTGCTTAATAAATTGATTGGAATATTCTGAACATGACATTTTTCTGGAATTTCTTTTAAAACATTATGTGTTATTTGAGAGACAGTTTGTGCAGTGTGGAAAATAATGTTTGACACGTGTTGCCATTGTGATCAGAGCTCTTGGTTTCCCAGTTTGTCTGTGTGGGTGAGATGAAAATGAGATGCTGGTCTCAAACCAGGACTCAGCAGTGTCTGATTGACTGGGAGGTTTTTTCTTTGACTCATTGTTAGCCATTCAAATGCATTGAACTGAATCTGAAGCGTTAAGGTTTCAGGACTGCTGTCCTCATCCCACATGTTCCCTAACTGGTAGAGGATAACATAGTTAGAAGATACTAGTAGCTCTAACAACACAGCTTTCCACTGAGGGCTGACTGCCAGTGGGATCTAGGGCATTGGTAGGTTGCAGCTTTAAGAGGATCATCAGAAACATGAGGTGAGGAAGAATCCAGCAGAGAAAGATGGCGAGGAAGGCAAAGCTCCTTGAGCATCCTTAACTGCCTTGCTAAGGAAACAACCATAGAAATTGTAAGGAAGCTGATAACGGTTCTTTTATCTGCCTTTTGTTCGTGGACTGTCCTTTCTGTGCCTTCGTGGACTGGCTGGTGTCAGAGAGGTTTGTTTATCATCAAGTTTTGTTCTTGTGGAAGTAATCAGGTATAGGCCTCAAACTGCCGTGTTGCTCCGATCAGCACGTACCTGAAGGTAAGTCCTCCAGTTGAGTTGGTTTTGCCAGATAAAATGGGCCTCCTGGTTGAATGCTATCAGTGTGCAGTCATTCTTTTCTACTCCCTCACAGTTGTGAAGTGCAGGATATACACTAGCAATGATATCTGTTCATTTTTCTCTCCAAAATGACACCCCCTCCCAGATGTGCTTTTAATGACTATTTAATACCAACCCATTTTCATCTTTGATAAAATTGCATTAATTACTCATACTCATGTATTCCCTTTGCTATGAAACAGAATCAATTTACTTCATGTTATTGCCAAGCCTTCTGTGACAAACCAAAATAGATGATCTGTAGTATTTGCGTCATCCTACAAGCTCTCTGAAGCACGGGCTGAAGCAGCAGAGGTGTTCTTCAATCACTGGGGGTGCATTTGTGCCTCGAGGATTGCAAATAGAGGATGCTTTCCCATCCTGTACTTATACAGATTTGCTGGCAGAAATCTGTAGTGTAGGTCAGTTCTCTGTTCAGTGATTCTGTCATCCTTTAGTGTCATCTAGGAGAGTGTAAATTCATCTGCCATGGCTGTGTGGGCCCGCAGGGTCCCCTTGCTGTCTGTTGCAAACAAGGTGGAGGGTTCAGCTTTCCTTTATTTGCCCAGAAGAGTGTTTCTGCAACAGTACCACCTTAATCCTCTTATGTTTGTGTTCATGGAAAGGTTTTGGAGCATTCATGTTTCCAAAGCAGACTGTCAGAGGAAGGGAGTGTATTCTGTTTCTCCCAGTGATGTTTTGGAACAGGAGGGCTGGATTGTTATGAATAATCCAAAGCTTCTACAAGGTTATTGGCCTGTTCTTGGTGAAAATTTAAGTGGGGCAGTAGATTGTGGATCTAGAAAGTCAGTGGCACTTGGGCTGTGCGAGCCATGGTGTCTCACAGCCCCAGGGCAGTGCCCGTCCTGTGCTGGCACCGCGGAGGGACCTCGAGGGCTGTGCCCAGTTCTGGGCCCTCCGCAGGAGAGACCCGGAGGGGCTGGAGCATGTGCAGGGAAGGGAACGGAGCTGGGGAAGGGGCTGGAGCAGCAGGAGGGGCTGAGGGAGCTGGGGGGGCTCAGCCTGGAGAAAAGGAGGCTCAGGGGGGACCTTGTGGCTCTGCAACTCCCTGACAGGAGGGGGGAGCCGGGAGGGGGTCGGGCTCTGCTCCAGGGAACAAGGGACAGGAGGAGAGGGAACGGCCTCCAGCTGTGCCAGGGGAGGCTCAGGTTGGACATGAGGAGGAATTTCTTGCTGGAAAGGGTGGTGAGGCCTTGGCAGGGGCTGCCCAGGGAGGTTTGGAGTCCCCAGCCCTGGAGGTGCCCAAGGAAGGACTGGCCGTGGCACTGGGTAACAAGCTGGGGATCAGGCACAGGGTGGACTCAATGCTCCTGGAGGTCTTTTCCAACCTAAATGACACCATGATTCTGTAGCAGTGGTTCTGTGGTAAGGATGAGTTTGGTTTTCAGAACTGAAAATAGGTAATGTGTTTTTAAAAGAGAAATAGGCAGCTCCAGAAGTGGGATCAGTAGTAAAATCCTAAAATGTTTTTTTCATGTTCCTTTAAAGCAAGGAGACGCCCACCTTTCGTTCCTTTGTGTCCTTTAAATCTTAAAAATTTCTGAATTTTACTTGGGTTTTCTTTCAAGGCCAGGTTGGGTAGAGCCCTGAGCAATCTGATCTAGTAAGTGGCATCCCTGTCTGTGGCAGGGGGTCGGGACTAAGTGATCTCTAAGGTCCCTTCCAACCCAAACCATCCTGAGATTCTGTGATTCTAATCTAGTGTTCCATCTTGCGAGAGAATAGCTGGTGAGTCAGATGTACATACTGGCAAGCATTCCACATGCCGCAGTGCAATAATTTGTGCTTAAAACAAGATGATGGATAAAGGTCTCGTTTTTGAAGTTCCTCCCAGCTCCTTCTCTCTGTGAAATTGTTTCTTTTTTTTACACAGCCTGGGTTGTAGGAACAGGTTATGCAGTTTGCTGCATAGACAGCACTGCCCATAGACTGACAGGCTGGTGACATGGAGTCATAGATCCAGTTGTCCATCTCCTTTTGTGACTCTTGTGTCATCAAACCTGTATAAAAACTACACAATGTCCCTAATAAATGTTTCTGATTCCTGAAAGATTCCAAGGACATGGTTTGAAAGTATAAATCAGTCTGTTCTTGTCTTAAAGTTGGATGCAAATTTGGTATGTTGGGTGTTTTTAACAAAAGAACCTGGGCAGTGAGGTCACGTTGGAGTATTTCTTTTATTTTTTCTTTTATTTCTCTTACTATGGATGGAGATTGGCATTTACTATAAAATACTTTTCAGTACCTTTGTTGTATTTTATATCTCAGTCTGACAAATACATTTTTAAATGTATATTTATCTTTTCCTGCTTTGTTACTTAGGGGCTCTGGCATTTATTGAATTTTTATCCAAACCTCTGTTCAGACAATGCACAGGTATTACAAAACATAACTTGTGTTTCTAAGCTGCAAGTTTGATCCTACCAGCCCCAAGGCTTCAGGGAAGCCACACTGAGGCCCTTGCTCAGCAAAAGTGTTTTGTTTACTGCCTAAAATGCTTTGTAGGAGCACTGCCATTCTGAGGACTTATTCCTGATGTTTTGCAGTAGCAGCTGTAGGTCAGTAGACGGTTTCCTTCTTAACATTCCCTCAGCTGCGTCCCGCTGAATGTTTGTCAGCTGACAGACACAAGGTTGAGTGACGTGTCCATACTCGCTTTTGAACAACATCTACTTGTACCAGCACATGGAAGACTAATCCAAGCTGGGCTAGCCCATGGCCAATTGTTACCCTGTGGCTATGGGATGTACAGGAAAATAAATTGGTTTTTCCCGTGAGGAAATAGATGGATGAAACTTGTGTTGGACAGTCGCAATTTGATGTATAAAATGCCCTCAATTCTGCTAACAAGTGTGATGCCCAAGGCAAATTTGCTGACGAATGTAAAGAAAAAGATCTGTGAAACTTAACCACTGGGGTAGTTGAGCTGTGGGGTGAAACTGGTATTTTAAATCTGTCTTGCACAGAGTGTCTGAACTCCTACTGACTGTATGCACTCTCAGACTCCCCATCCTAGTATCTTAGAGAAGGGCTTAAAAGTTCATTTAGTCCTAGCTTTTATAAAGGATAAACAAGAAAAACAACTTTTTCACTACCTGTGACAGGACACGAAATCCCAAGCGTCGCCTCAGCTTGGGGTTTACCGATTCTCACTTCTGGGATGTCAGGACTGGAGAGAGGCACCTCATCCCTGATGCTTCTGTAGCGTTGTGTTGCCAGGGGAGGATCAAAGTAGATACTAGGGAAAAAAAAACCCCTGCAAGAGAGTGGTCAGGCATTGGAATAAATTACCCAGAGAGGTGTGGAGTCACTGTACCTGGGAGTATATATATATATGTATTTACATCTATATACAGTTAGAATACTATGTACATAGTAAAAGGGATTCCAACCACCACCTTCCCTCCTGCCCGCCACGAAAGGAAAAGGGAAAGGGAAAAGCTAAAACAGGTATGC
The DNA here is from genome assembly GCA_013396775.1 of Cephalopterus ornatus. NCBI lineage: Eukaryota > Metazoa > Chordata > Aves > Passeriformes > Cotingidae > Cephalopterus > Cephalopterus ornatus. The sequence continues at coordinate 200,524 of VZRE01004679.1, forward strand.
ACAATTGAAACCTGGGAGCAACCAATAAAGAACTAGTAAAAGAAAATCTTACTACTCTCCTTGAGATAGCAGAATCGCGCCAAACGCCCGCCGGCACCCTCCGCCTCCCAGGCCTCACTCCTCCACACGAGCAGAGCCGATAGCAGAGAACCTGCTCCCGGATCCACTGGAAGAGAAGAGGAGGTAAGAGGCTTCTCTCCCTTCTTTTTTATACCCTGGTTTACGTAAAAATCATATGGAATACTGGGAACATGGCCCCTTCCTTGGTTATAACCTGGTTACCAAGGAAGGCCTAGAATCAAAGCCACTACAACCTGGAAGGTCCGTCCTGGATGATTCTGTGATTCTGTGTGCCCTGACATAAACTGCCTGCATTTGTTTGGATTTCTTCCCCTGCCAGGTGAGCTGGGGTGTGCCTGTGTGCGACACTGCTGCTGCACGAAGTCCACCCCAGGGCAGCCAACCTTCCCTCCACGTTTCAATAAACGTGGGCAGATTTCCGGACCCTAAGGGATAGAAGATACAAATAGCAGGTAAAGTCTGTAACAGGTACTGGATCTGTCCAGCTCCCAAATGATCCCAGTGATCAGGCCACTGGAAATGTTTTGGGAACAAGGATTTTCTTCAGTCTCTGAGGCAATCAATTAATTGTGCCCAGCAAAGTGATGCTTTTAGTAGCGTGATTTCACAAGGGCTCTAATTGCTATGCGCTGAGCAAGAGGGATGTTAGATGTAATGCTGAAACCACTGATTTATTAATTAATGTAAGCTAAGTGTTTTAAGAGGGCTGATTGCCAATCCAGTGGTAATATGTGGCTCGAGCAGTTGTAACAGTCATACTTTTTTTTTCATTAAGTCCCTAATTTTTGGTTGGTGGTTTTTTTTTTCGGTTTGATGAATTTCCATCATATTTAAGGTTAAACTTCACATTTCACCAGTGTTCCAGGGCTTTACATGTTAAGCATTGGAACAGGCTGCCCAGGGAAGTGGTGGAGTCACTGTCCCTGGAATTGTCCAAAAAATGAGTACATGTGGCACCTGGGGACTTGGTTTAGTGGTGGGATTTGGTAGAAGTCTGGACTTGACGGCCTTGGGGGTCTTTTCTGACCCTAATGATTCTGTGATTGTATGGCTGTGGTAGCACTTTATATGATTTTGAGCCTATTATGTTTTCTGTTTGCGTTTATTTCCCTCTCTTGAATAATAGACACAAAGCTAAGGGAAAACCCAGCCTAAATATATCACTCATTCTTTTTAACAAAAGGATGAAGAGAGTGTAACCAAAAAAAAGACCTTGCTGCAGTTATGACTTCCTGTCTTTTGAACTTGCTGCTTCTTTTTGAACTTAAATGTTATATATTTAAATATTTATTTTCATTGCTTGTGGTAACTGCAGCAGTCCTTATGTGGGCATATTCACTAGTATGAATAATGAAATCTTAAACTACTTTAAAGTACATTATCTACTTGTGCTGTGTAGGAAAAATACCCATCTTTAATCAAACTATCTTTTGTCATGAACAAGCAGCTCGTCAGAGGGTGATAGAGATTGGAAAGAGGATTATTAAAAAACCCTATTCAACAGCAGTCCAAAATCAGGTTTAAGACCAGGCTGTGGGTTCAGAACCCAGTAAATCTTGATTCTCATCCTTTTAAACCTGACAGTGATTGGATTTACAGTCAGGGGTAAGAAGACACATCCCAAAATCAAGAAAAAATTAATTCAGAGAAAAGTAATGGTATATGTATATTATGTCACATATATCACATATATTATATTAAAAATGTGATGGCAGGGAAAAAAAGAACAAGCATGTGGTGTTGGTATAATAACACAGAGACAGAAACAAGCATGAAATAATGAAAACAGACAAAACGCATCCTAAAAAAACCAATGCTGAAAATTAGGTTCAGGGCACTGCCTTGATTCATGGGGCTGTCCATAGTCAAAACATTCAGCTCCACTATTTAAGTACCTCAAACTGGAAATAAAGGGGAGAAATACCTGGTGCTTAAGTAGCTTTTTTTTTTTTTTCTCTTTAAAATGCAGCCAATGCAACTTTAAAATCTTTTAACCCCGAAGTGTTTGCTATTGAAACGTGTAGGTAGGGAAGTTCAAGTGCAAGTAACTTTTACTGGTGTGTGGATAATGACTTCCTTGCCAATTTTCCTTTAAACATGCAGTCTTTGAGTAGAGAGTGAAATGAGAGCTGGTGAGAACACCTGAAAAAAAACGTGGGGGGACTTCCAGAAAGAAGCAAAAATATGTCTGTATGTCAACTGTCTACCCAGGATTTCCAAGCAGTGAAAAGGAGTTGTATGAGGCAGACATACCCAGAGCTTCTGGGGCACGATCAGGGCATTAAGGGTGGGGAACTCTTTCCTCCTGCTGCACAGTTTTCCTGAAGGAGCACGGCAGGCTGAGAGCTGGGAGAGAAGAAAAGGCAAAGGACTGTAATGCGTTCATTTTGTATGAGTTTTCCCACGTTATCTCGGTTAGCAAGTGGTGGCAAATCCGGGACTGTGTATCTGAGTGTATTTTTAAAGAGAAAACTAATTGCCCTCTTTAGGCAGAAACTCTGTGTTTGGGGGAGAAACTGCAATTACTGTCACCAAATATGTTTCGTTCTCAGTGTAGACATTAAAAGATAAGAGCTTATCTTAGTAATATAAAATTATCCTGCTAATTACTAATTAGATAGGTGGAGTCCCCTCCTCAGGGGGAAGGCCTGGCCGTGGCACTCAGTGCTCTGGGCTGGGGGACAAAGTGGGCATCGGGCACAGGGGGGGCTCGAAGATCTTGGAGGTCTTTTCCAGCCTCAATGATTCCATGATTCTAATTCCATTTTTTTTTCCTCTTTTGTAACGTGTTTTATTTCTGGAAAATATATTTTATAAAATCTGTACTACATTTCCCTTTATCATGTCATGGCATTTAACAAATTATATGTGGGTGTAGACATTACTGTGACTCGTCAGTATTAGCTCACAAAATTTTAGCTTTCTGAAGGTATTTTGGGGTTTAATGAGCTCTGTTTTGAAGGAAATAAAATGAATACAGAAGTCCCTGAGGATTCAAAGAAATGAAAGCAGCATATACCTAGTCTTTTATGATAAAGCTTGAAAATAACTTAAAGCAGTTTAAGTTAGAAATGTATAAAAATGACAGTTTTCTGGGGTTTGTGATTTTGGTGACCCAACTCTTTATTTGAATGTTAGTTGGTGTTACAGCATTGCGAAGGAGCCTGGGTAATGTGTACCTGTGTTCAATAAGCAATTAGTATTATTTATTTATTAATTTTAAATATTAATATACTCATATTTATGGTCTGTGATATTTTAAATCTGATAATAATATTTATTTACCTTTGGGTTTCTACTTCTTCATCCTATTTAAGCTCTGTATCCGATTGTCTCATGACCTCAGGTAGACACTGGTGTGAAGCTTTTTGTCTTGCAGAGAGGGAACTTCCATCCCTGAACTGTAATTTACTGATGGAAAAAAGTTCTGGGGAGAAACCCAGGAATTCCAGTATTCCTCCAGTCTTCAATTCTATTATCAAGGCCTGTATTTTATTAAATCACACACAAAAGTGATAAGTACAATCAAGCAAAACTAACTGTGTGTTGAGGTTTATGTATTTACAGATGTTACAAAAACGCTCTCCAAGCAATCCCTGGAAACTCTGGAGTGCAGTGGCACAGGAGAGATTGGCTGAGAGTGCCAGGAGATCACAAGTGCTTATTATAATCCACTTGAGGAGCTGCTGTTTTGCACATTAATCTCATCTGAAGCATTTAAAGACCTTCAGTGCAAAGCCATCCCTCCACCTCTGAGCTGATGGGCTCTAAGTTTCCGGAGTCCACAAAAATGTTTTCAGTAAGATGAGATTTCTGGTGCTAACTAGAAGGATTTGGAGACTTTTAAATGATTTTTAAATGCTTGGACAGAGGCAGAAAGCAAGCCTGGGAAATGCTTGGCTCAGGAGAAAATCTTCATAAAATAGTGACTAGAATATGGATGATTATACCAAAAGCTTTCCAATACCTTTAGACATCACTTCTACAATTGGCTCAATAGCTAAATTATTTGTGATTAGCAGTGCCCTTACAGGATGATTAGTATGTTATAGGAAAGATTTTAGCTGTAACTGTGTCCAAAATGCTTTTTCATAATGAGTGCTCAGTTATCTGCTGATCTGTAAGGTCTATGTTAAGGGACAGTGTATCAAAATCAAAAATCTCAATCTATTTTGAAGCACACAAGGATTTTTCCATAAAAAACATAATCTTTTTGTGTTCTGTCACATGAGATTTGAACATCTGGGGTTAATAGTAATGTGGATGAACCGAGGGAAAGGGGACATAAAATCAGAATTTATGATGAAAGTAACACAGACTGCAACTAGGTAGAAAGAAAAAATATACATCATTGATCCACAACTCCCCTGTACTTCTTCAGACCCCGACGGGCCTAAAAAGTGAAACCACTGGAAAAACTTGGTGCAGAAATGTAAAATGTAGCACTTAATTAAATATAAATGAATAAAAAAATGCAAGTATTGATTGCACCTTGCTTTGAATAATAAGCTGCAGATGAGGCAGTGGTTTGAGAAGGTGACAAAATGTGTAAGAAAGATTTGAAAAGATAATAGAAGGGAGGAAAAAAATAAAGAAAAATGTTCAAAGGCATTTTCCTGCAGCAATAAAAGTTTGTCAGACTGCTCCTTATAATTGCATATAGTTTGTAATGGATGCCATCACCACTGGTTGTCTAAATTGTCATGGGTAATAAAGGGAAATTGCATATGATTTTAGAAGAAAAATGTATTAAAAGTAAGGAAAAAAGAAACTGTCACTGGCCCAAGTCCCTGGCCTGTAAATTTTTGGAAGCTGGGAGCTTCTTCAGGTGGAACAGGAGTTTTCTCACAAGAATTTTTCATTGGAAGAATTCCATGATCAGAATCTGAGTCACCTCAACAGCAGGGGAAAACAAATGGGAAAATGGACGTAGCCTTTGATGCAGGGATTGCTGAGGGGGAGTTCTGTATGCAAGGCAAAGGGTAGGTAAAGCAGTTTCTGAATGACAGAATAGGTGAAGTAATAGAAAAAGTGATTTGCATTATGAGTCTAAACCTTGAAATCAACAGAAAATTAGGAGTGTTAGTTTAAATGATAAGGGTTGATGCTGGATCAAGGCAATAGTCCTTGTCCCCTCTACCCCAAAAAGAAGGGAAGAAGGGTTAAACAGAATATCGCTTGAAGGGAATCCGACAGTGTTTGACTGGAGCACCCATGGATTGTTCTGCCTTATGCATTTGTATGCCTTGGGAAATCTTTTCCTCTTCTGATAAGCAGCGTAGCATCCAAAGTGTTTGCTGGATTGCACTGCCTGCTGCAGAATGTCCTCTTTCTCTGGAAGAGCCAGGAAACAGGAGAACAGGGCTGGTGTGGATTCCTCCCTGTTGAACATGAGGGTAGTACCAAAATAAAAGGGCACGTCCCTTGGTCAAACTTGAAGACTAGAGGATTTTCACTCAGGCCTGGATAGCGGCAACCACTGAAGACTCAAGGTGAGAAATCCACATGTAGGAACTCCAGGGAGACCCATTTGTAATGTATTTCCCTGTAGAGGCTTCCAAAATCCCAACATAAATACCAGCCAAACTGTAGAACTGATGACATCACATTTTCTTCCTTTTTTCACCTTGCAGTTCCTGATCTGAGAAAAAACTTTTCCCTCTTTGATTTAACTTGGAATTTGATCCTCTAGGGAAGAATTTGGCTGCACAGATCAGTCTCTGGGTTTGAGGGCAGCTCCAGAGTGGAAAGTACAAGGAAAAGGTAGTTAAAAGTATCAGCAGGTTTCTGACCCCGCGGTTGATCGTGAGGAGCAGTGTCAAAGCATCAAACATCTGAGGGCAGGTGAAGAGCTTTGTATGGCACGGGTGACTTTTAACAGACATACTGGAATTCACTTTCATAGTTCCATAAGGGAGGGACTGTACTAAGAGAAGGGGTTGAGGGCAAATCTCAATCATCTGTTCAATATTTTCCTTTTGGAAGGCATAACATTTTCTCCTCTGCCTTGCAGGCTCTGTGTAATAAATGCTGTCATGCTGTTCTCCCAGCTCCCACATCTCTTTCCTTCCCACCTCTCCATGCCACCATTTCCTGTGCAAGTTTGAAGGTATCAATTATTCCACTTAGAAGGCAAAAAAGGTTCCAACTGTTTCTCATAAGGCAGCAGAAACGTCAGCTGGGGTTTTGCTCGAAAACTGGTGCATCATTTCCTGAGAATGGATTTAAACTTTTCCATTCCAGATCTCTCTGGGAGCAAGACATGGTCTAATTGAAGATGTCCCTGCCCATGGTAGGGGGTTGGGCTACGTGGTCCTTAAAGTCCTTTCTAACCCAAGGCATTCTCGGATTCAAATACCCCATCCACGGACTCCAGTACAGCAGTGTACAGGTGCCAAACTCATCCTCTCCTGACAGGCACCACTGGAATCAGAGGTCTCTGTCAGTCTTTGGAAATCAGTGAAGCACTTGGAAGCATTTTGAGTTATCAAATACCGACACAGAAAACATTCCCTGGGCTCCAGCCCGGCAGTGTGATGTGTGGGGAGCTGCTGCTGTGTGCAGAGTGGGGCGTGCTTTTGATGCTGCTGAATTTGGCTGTTGTACAGAGGCTCTGTGAAGCTGCTGGACAGATTCTCTGGACACTTCCATATTACAGCTGAGGTGCTGGGAACAGATAACCCTGCTCAAAGCCCTGTGCAGTCAGGGTGTGGCAGCACTGACACACAGAGCTGGGAGGGGGGTGAACACACGTGAACCCAGGACAAGGAAAGGTGTTTCTGCAGGAAAACCTCATGAAACTGGTGCTTGGTTTGGTGAACTTTTAGGCACAAGCAGGAAGCGGTAGACATCAAAACTAGATCAGTCACAAGTGTAATAGCAGAGCAGTGTTCCTCTGGGGGAAAGCAGTGGGCTTGACTGAGGCTGCAGCAGCAGCAAATGTGCTCTGAGGGGCACTGGAAGTATATGAGAAAAAGCATTTCACAAGTGTAATCACTCTGGGTTGGAATCTCCCACTGCAGACAGGGGCTGGCTCTGAATGCTTGCTCACATGGCAGAAGGATTCTAGCAAATTATGGAAAGAGCAATAGTTGCAATAATATTAAGACTTTCACCTATGGACAAAATAGGAAAGTCAGCATTAAAATGGGCTTGATTCTCTTCTCTGTTCTCTTCTTTTGCACACTGAGTTTTAGGCTCAAGGGGCAACATTTTCAGTGCATCTAAATTCACATCCTTTCCTTGGACCTTTGATGACTTATGAGGACTTATGTTTTATGATCTTTACTCAGAATTTTTTGACTTTGAGTGTCATGTTACAGCCTTATCATTTCTTATCATAGTGTTTTGAATGAAGGTTTCTGTTGCTCAGGGAAACCCATGTGGCACTTGGGAACATGGTTTAGTTGTGGCCTTGGCAGGACTGGGTTAACATTTGGACTTGATGATCTTAGAGGTCTTTTGCAAACTAAATAGATAATAATTTCATGTGGAAGCATGCCAGTTTAGGCTCTCAGATTCTCACCAACTGTGTTACTTCAATGTGTGGTACAATTTATGCATAGGATTTGTTGATGTCTCTGGTTATTGGTGGTGCTGTAGATGAGATTACTGGGTCACACGTTATAATGATTTACAGCCAATTGTGTGTAAATAATAGGAGGTTAGTGGGCATGCTGACTGCAGCATATATTCTCTAAAATACAGATCAGTATGATTTTTTTCAGCTTAATGTGCAGTTTCATATCATTGCACTTCCAAAAGTTTTATGGAGCTGATAGGCTAGTAGCACCTTTAACACATCCCAGCAAGTCAGACAGATTGCATATTCTAAACCTTATGCTCACCTCGTAAGAATATAACTGAAAATTATTGGCAACATCTAACTTGAATGTAGATATATCTTATTCTCACTGGGATCTAGAAAAACCAAATGTGGGAACTGTGTAGTGCAGTAGTTTTTAAAGTTAAGAGCATTTGCATGGGCATATACTCTGAAGCTTGCTTTTTCCTTTTCTTTTTTTTTTTTCCTCCCACAAGGTAGTGCTGGGTGTGAATGATTTCCAACCCCCCTGAGATACAGTCCAAAAATCATTTACTTGTTCTTCAACCTCAGCCAAGTATCTTCTGATTTCCCTTTTTCCTTTTCTCCCCCTCTGATTTTTATGCACTCCCGCGGAGTCTAGGCTGCTCACCCCCGGGGGATTAGTCTGTGTCCACTCAGATCAAGTGTGAATTGATCTCCACCCATGAGGAAACTTCCCGTGTGTTGATCCCAACCCAAATAGACAAACTCCATCTTTTTGTCCTGTCACTGTGTGGGAACAGTTCACACTCAGAGAGGAAGGGCATCCCTGGAGGTTTTTGGAAGACATGGAGATGTGGCCCCTGGGAACATGAGTGACCATGGCAGTGCTGGGTGAACGCTTGGCTCGGTGATCTCAGAGGTGTTTTCCAACCCAAACCATTCTGTGGTTCCGTGATTAATGATCTCTAACAAGACAAATACTGTATCTCTGAGCACACAGCAGCATGATGCTTGTAAAACTTTATAGAACTGTCAATAGCTTCGGCAGGACTCTGAAGGTTATTTTTTGCAACAGTGACCACACTGTTAATATGATCTCTGGGAGAAAGGTCATTTAAAGATTCATTAAATCTGTTTCCTGGTGCCTTGATAGTACAGTGGTGGCAGGGAAGAAGACTGCTGCGTAATTTCCTTCAGTGAATTAGTTGTGTTGAAAAACGTTATGCTTTTAAGTTATTTGCTGGAATCTTGGGTTAGGACATTTACCAAAATCAAGTGAGGTACTCAAAGATTTTGTCTGTAGCTCTTTAGAACAGAAACCTGCCCTTTCCTGGTCCCCAGTGATGTTATCACTAGCTTACATCACTGTAGTGATAAAAGAAGCTTAGAAGCTGCTACGAAAAAGTTGATCTCTTGGGAACTTTGGGAATTCTAATTGGCAAAATCAATAAGCCACCAGCTAGAACTGCATCTCCTCTTTTTTAATTTTTCGTAATTGCATAGCAGTGAGTGATTTATCACCTGACTTCCTAATTTTAGCAGTTTTTCCAATACTGCTTTTTCATTGCTAACCCCAAAAATGCGCACAGCTGCTCGGAGGCAGAATAGACATGAGAGCTATAAATATCTTTTAAGTCTTTTGTTGCTTTATTATTTCAGTGGTAGCAATTTAACATTACAGGTCAAATAGATCCTGTTTTAACCTCTGTCTGTTCACAAATCCCTGGAGCTGATGTGACAGGCTGTAACCACCTTCTTTTCCATGAATTCAGTGAAGTGTATTGTACCTAAAATTTCAATTGGAAAGTGTAGGGCAATATTTAACACCTCTTGCCTCAGCCTAAGGGACTCTCTCTACCTAATCAAGTTCTGGCTTCCACAGAGTCAATAAAAATTTGGTCGTACAAACCACTTGACAAATTCCGGCTGAGTGTTAATCCTGAGAGGTGAACTTCCAGAGTACTCAGCAGTAAGTTTGTATTGTGAGATAATGAAGGTTTGGACATGTCTGACATTCTCAGGGCATAAAGGTGGGTTGCAGACCCACATCACGACTTCATTGCAAAGAGCTGCTGTGTAGTTATTGAAGTCCAAAGCAGCTCTTTCAAGAGGTCAAGCTTGTGAGCCCACAGTTTATTCCCATGACTGACAATGATGTGCAAACAAAGAGGAGTCACATGAATCGATCCTTATTCACTGCAAAAACTGAGGAAGCAGAACAAGTGATCTCTGAAAGCGTTTTTGTTTGTAAGAGAGTTAAATACGCTGCTAGATTTGTTTGCCTTGTCTTGGGAAGTCCTGATTAGACAGAGAAAATAGATTGCTCATCCTAATGTGTTTTCCTACTTAGCCAGTTCCAGGCAGTGCAGGCCACGGAAGAAACCAAAGCAGGGTGATGAGAGATAGCACTGAAGAGGAGACTTTTATATATGGCCACACTTGAAATTGTTTTGTCATCTATAGAAAACCAATTAGGAAATTAATTCAATACCCGCTGCCCCCCCATCCCCCCCCCAAAAAAAACAACCTCTCTCTAGAATGTCTTGTCATATATATGGAACTTATGTGTGTTTTGTCTGCCCTTCTGTCTACACTGTATATTATATTTAGGGCCAAGTCCGTGGCTGTATTCTTTTAAACACTTCGTCTCTGAATGACTGCATCATTCCCTATATTTGGTCTAGAAACCCTCTGGTGCCAAAGGCTTGAGGGGAGCCAGCTCACCCTGCCAAAACTGCAGCTTGCAGAGGGCATGAATGATGGATGAGTCCCCCCACACCATTTCTCAGCTGTCAGGAGCTGTCTCCCAGCCATGGTTGGACCCACACAGCTACAGTGCCTTTCTCTTCCATTTCCAGGAGGGATCAGCACCCAGGGCTGCTTCCAAATGGAGAATAGTCCTCATCCATTTGGCTCCCACAGAAATTATCAAAGTTGCACGAATTCAGAACCAGTGGCTCCAACGAACAGATGTTCTCAGAGGGAGTCAGTTTGGTTCTGATGTGTTTGTCCTGGGAGCATGGTCCTATTTTTAGAGGACTTCGTGTTGAGGGAATTCCTCAAAGAAGACTCCTAATGGATTTGTTTATAGCAGTGGTTGAACTGTAATTAAAACAAGTGGAAAAAAAAAAAAAAGGAAGATGAATCATGACTCTGGTCATCATGTAAGGGGTGGGTGGGCAGCTTCCCAGCCCCACAGCACATGTACAGAACAGACCATGGTGCAAATCCTGCTCTGTCCAGTACTGGACCCCTAGTCTTGGTCCTGGTGCTTGGGAAGCTTTTGCAGGTATTTTTTCTTCAGTGCTGGAACTGATACATCCTGTGCCTCTTTGTAAAGCTGGGGTGGTTTCATCAGGTTCTGATTCAACATTGTAATCTATGTGTGCTCAGGCATGGAATTCCAGCTCTATCCACTTAAAATAGAAGGGATATTGGCTGCTCTAAGGCTGGATTACCTGAGCTTATTTATACACAGTCCCCTAATGGATCTGGTGCTCTTCCCATGTTTTGTTGCTGCCTTACACCCAGTTTCTTCCCTTCCTTATTCTTTTTATGATAATTTTCTCAAGGAACTTCTTGATTCTCTTAGAACAGGCAGCCCTTAAACTTACCATTTTTGTGGAAGTCTTAATAGTTTCCTGTGATTCTGCATAGAAATTTCAGTTGCTTTGTGTGTAATTAGGCAGTTGTGTCCAACTTTCCCTTTGTGTATCTTGGAACCATTGAGGTTTGAAAAGAGCTTTAAGATCATCCAAGTCTGTTCCCCTGGCACTGCCCACCCCGCCGCTAATCCGTGTCCCCAAGTGCCACATCCATTGTCCTTTAGATCCCTCCAGGGATAGTCACTCCACCACTGCCCTGGGCAGCCTGTGCCAGTGCTTGACCCTCTCCATGAAGACATTTTCCCTAATATCCAATCTAAACCTCCCCTGGTGCAACTTGAGGACGTTTCCTCCCCACCCCCACCCAGGAATTAATTTTTTCCATAAATATTGCTCTATATGTCTATGTAGAATCCTCTTTTCTATTAGCACCAGGGAGTGATGAGATCATTAATTGGAAATTATGGCGTTGTGATGTGATGTTTTGGTATTCCATAAATGCGTAAACTAAGTTAAATCTTGAAAATATAAACCCCAGATAGACACGGGCTGGAGATCAGAACTGCTATGCTGTCAGCAGCTGGTTCCTGGGGTTTGTCTTCCCTCACCCCCCTGAGAGCAGCTGGGCAGAACTGCTCTTGAGGGCTTAAGCTGCTGTGTTCCTACAGAACCAGGATGATGTGCACCATGTGCTGCAGGGATTTCTGAGCTGTCTCCTAGTGCCTGTTTTCTGTTTGCTCTGGCTTCTCCTTATCTCTGATTCCTGCTCTGCTTTTCTGTAGCCTTAGGTAACTCTCAGAACCTGGAGCAGCAGTAAAATCCTGGGCTTCTGGCCAGGCTTTTATTATTATTCTTATGAACTGTTAACTCTCCTTTTTCAAAGGTACAAGGAGGAGGCAGGCATTTATTCTTTTACTTCTACAACTCGTCTGTCTTTGTTTTCTCCTGGCAACACTTTGTTCTCAAGATCTCTTGTTTGTGTGGAAAGGTCTTTTTATTCCATTGGCCTTGGTCACAATTACGTGCAGTTTCTTGCACCCTCTTGCCCCCTCACTGTGTTCAAATGCCTTTTTTGGAATATGGACAACGAAATACACATTCAAAGAACCAGCACAAGAGTAAATTAGTAGTCTAATTCTCTCTTTCTGTTTTTTTTTTTTTTCAACTGTTACTACATTGGATTTCCATATATGTAACCCTAATGTCCTTCAAGACCATTTTTGTTATAGGTGTTTCCAAAATGCTGAATTGAAAATTTAATGCAAGCACAGGATAGTGGCATGTTTTGTAATATCCAGCCTGAATTTTGAAATAACAAATAGGTTTATCCTTAGGTAGACATTATTTACACATCTGGATATTAATATCATTTAAAGGCTTTTCCGTATGGTTTGATTTCTCATATTGCTTGTTGTTAAATTTCAAGGTCAGGATTCTTTCTTTTATCCTTTTAGTCAAACAAACAAACAAACAAACACTTTACCTTATTAGAGTCAGATTTTTTTAAGAACAGAAAATCTTGGAATAGTATAATATGTTCAGAACACCTGGATGTCAGTTGGAGAAGGCAAAGAACTGTGAACCTTAGTCTTCTTTCTGTGGTGTCTTGCTTGTTCATAGACATTTTTTATATTTCCTCTCAGTTGTGCCTTTCCCAGTTTGGTGCCATCCTGTCCTGGGAGCAGCTTCATGTTGTTGATGAGTATCCTCTATCCTTGCCTGAATCCCTGTCCCCATGTGCACCATCCTGTTGGTCCCTGTGGTTCCTCCCAATTTCCCTGGTGCAGACTGCACACACAGGGATCTGTAGCTCTCTGGGTCTCTCCAAAGCTTTTAGAAGTCATTTAGTGTTGTATTTGCCACCTTTCCATTCTCTGACCCAGAACCATTTTTAAGTAAGGGATTGCAAGTGGTAATCCACTCTTTCCCCAGTGAGGTCTTTGAGAAATATTGATGTGTAACCTGGTTCTGGTGATTTGTTATCAGCTAAGTACTGTTTGGTTATCCTACAGCCCCTTCTGCCAGCAGTTACGAGAGATCCTTGGAGAAGTCACCTGTAAAGGAGGATTCTTGCTTTCCCAAACTTCCCTGTGTCAGAGGAACATAAAAACATTACTCTGTCAACTGTTCTCTGGTTTGATGCTTCATTGGATCCACAGAATCCTTGGCAAGCTCCTCGGGGCAATAGAGATGGAAAACATATTGTTTTTCCTTACTGGCTGAAGTTAAGGACTAGGACTTAAATTCTAGTTTAAGGGAGCTGTGGAACTTGAAAATCGCATCAAGGGAAATTCTGATTAGATATTGAACAAAAACTCACAATGGAGGTGCCAGGGCACTGAAACCAGGTTGCTCGGAGGGGTTGTGAGATCGCCAGTTGAGGATTTACAACTCATTTGGCACCCTGAGTGACACAATGTAGTCCTGCTTCAGGACTATGGGGGCTTGGATCTGTGATTCAGCCCTGTTATTCAGCAGCATCCTGCACAATTATTCCTGAAAGAGTCTCAGATCTCTGAGCAGAGAACATTAGCAGGCTGAGAACATGCAGGAAAGTGTGCTGAGCTCCTGTGTAGGTCTGTCAATAAGTGCTGCTGGAGTAGAAGGGAGCTTAGGACTGACATTTAAATGGTGGGAAATGAGTATTTTCCCAGGTGAGGTGAATGCAGCACGAGGGGTGGCTGTGGAGGGGTATGGGCAGGTCTGAACTCCAGAGCTGTTTTGTGGGCTAAGGCAGCACTTCCAAGGCCCAGTTCAGGGTGCTGGTGTGCTCTGGAGTTTACCAATGGCAAAGAGGATAAGTGACTGTATGTCCGAGTGTCTCCAGCCCAGGGCCGACTGTTCCAGTTCAAAGGCAATATCATGGCAGTTTCTGCCGAGTGAGAAATCCCCCCTGAGCTCACCTGCGTGTTTCTGTGTGGAACAGCAGAAGCAATCCATGGGGTTTGTTAAAATGAAGCAGCTTGGAGCACTTCTCCCATGTTCATCTGGTGTGACGCGTTCCAGCAAGCTGAGGAGATTTTTTTTCTTGTCTTGGAGAGTATTAAATTTAAGTACAAGACCTCCTGTAAAGACAGATACAAGGTCTCCAAACCATCCTTGTTTTTCCCTGTTCACATGTTCCCGTTTTCCTTTTGTCTCCCACTTTAAACAGCTGCATTCCTTTCCCCATTCTCTTTGAGTACTTGCCTCTTTCTGTTGATTTGCAACAAAATTCATTTGCCCTGTTCCCTGCTCCATCCTGGTGTTCTCAGCTGTGCCACTTAGGCCATTTTCACGGCTAGTTCTCTCCAGCTGGGAATGCTGTCCGCTGGCTGGCAAACCAATTTAAGTTGAACTTAGGGAATTTTGGAGCATTTTAGAGAAACATAGTTAAAGACAGTAGACAAACTTGCAGATGTTGATTCTGCCAAGGGATACGAGTTGTGTTGTTGGAATTTTACTCTCACAACAGCAGAATTGCAAGCAGGTGCATGTTGCAGTGCTGGGAAGGGAAGTAGGAGCTCCCATGGAAGTTGCATAACTGTCTGCTGTAGTTAAACCAAAATGAAAGAAAAGAAAAATCGAGTCTTAAATGTGTGCTTTCTTTCTGTCGCAGCTTTTTGGATGAACTCTTTGGGTTTTTATTAGTACTGGAGGAATAAATGATAACTCCAGACATTTTTATAACTCTTATTTCCTCCAGGAGATCAGAGTTATAAAATAAATCAGAGTTTCCTCCAGGAAATGAAGTTTCTAACAGCAGTGTTCAAAATCCTTACCTATTATTTGAAAGTCTAAGGTGTTATCATTTATCTAAATACTAACAGGCTCTTGGCAGGGGTGAGGAGCTGCTGAACATCTTTTCTTATCAGTGAAGCCCCTGTGAAAATTGTTCTTTCATGGGAAATTCTCCTGATGAGTACTTCCCCTCCTCGTTTAGTGGCTCTCTGGAGGTGGGTGACACTCACTCCTCAAGCTGCTCTTGGCCTGCAGGACAGGACAAAGCGCTTTGATTTCATGGAATCACAGAATCATTAAGGTAGGAGAAGGCCTGCAAGGTCATCAAGTCCAACCTTTGACCACCATATCGTGGAGTGCCATGTCCACACAGTCCTCACACTGTAACAGAAAATGTTATAGTGGAGTTTGAAGCAAAGATGTGAAAGGGAATAGAGGAAATAGTGGATTAACATTTTTGTAATTATACTAATAATATTTACTAATAACTATACTTATAATCATTTCTCTGTTTTCTTGTCTTGATTCTCTGTTAATTCAGACACATGCCTGTTCACATGTTTGATAAGAGCATAACAAGTGAAGATGGCACCCTCCACCTATTCAGTTCTGCTCTTCCATCCATTGTAACATTTTTCACTTGTTAAAAAACAGTTAAGACAAATGTCATCACAGAACACGTGGGCATTTCAGGAAAGAAGAGCGATGGTGAGCAGGAAACAGCAATACCTGCTGCCTTGATAGCTGACTGCTCCTCACAAAACAAGCAGCAATCTCCATGATGACTTGCAAAAATGTATTCCCATCACATTCTTGTCTTGAGCAATAAATCTGGAGAGGGACTTTGAACAAGGCCTGGAGTGACAGGATGGGGGAGAATGGCTTCCAACTGCCTGAGGGCAGGGTTATATGGGATATTGGGAAGGAATCCTTCCCTGTGAGGGTGGGGAGGCCCTGGCACAGGTTGCCCAGAGAAGCTGTGGCTGCCCCTGGATCCCTGGAAGTGTCCAAGGCCAGGTTGGACAGGGGTTGGAGCAACCTGGGCTAGTGGAAGGTGTCCCTGCCCATGGCAGAGGGTGGAACGGGGTGAGATTTAAGTTCCTTCCAACTCAAACCAGTTTGTGACTCTATGATTCTGTGAGAATGGTTTCTGGTGTCTTTACCAGTCCTGTGTAACTTCACTTTCTCAGCACACAGTTTCACATCTGTGGCTTTTTCCTGAGGGAAGAAAGGTTGGATAAAGCATCCAGCAAGGTTGTCCTTTCACTCACCTTACCTTGGCAAGCCAAGCTCCTGCTGCCCTCCTGTGTGGGAGCAGAGGGAAGGTCAGAACCCCCGGCTGGATTTATGCCTGCGTGGGGGTGTGTGATGACTGCGATGTGTCAGCAACGTCCCATGCACAGCAAAAAGCAGGAGTTCTAAAGGACAGCGCAGGGGTTTGCTAAATTTTTCTATGACAGGCTAAAGATGGACAGAGGATCCAAGTGCTTATTTACAAACAGAACGAAAAACCGAGCTGAAACCTTCACATCTTCAACGGGATCCGGAAGATGCTTCCACAAAATGGGGTATTCTTGAAAAGTTTGATTTTGCCCTCAACTCTCAGTAATTATGGCTTATTCCCAAACTGAATGTTTCAAATCTTTTGAGAGTTGTCCAATCTATTTTAAATATATAGGCAAGTTCTGAAATGGAAACCAGTACTTATAGCTGTAATTTTCATTTAATAGATGCTAATGCCAAATGTTCTCAAATTTCCTCTGGCTAATATGAAAATAAAAAAGGATTTGATTACTTAATCAAATCTAGGTTTTAAAACTAAAAAGTAAATTTGACATGAGTTCTTTTCTTAAAAACTAGTTTTGGTCTATTTATTTCTACTGCCAGTTAATAGGAATTTCCAGCTCTGTGAACCAAAACCAGCTTACTCAACCGAACCAGGAAATCAAGAAATTGGATCAAATACCATCTTGTTTTTTAAATAGAAGCAAAAGAGGAACAGGAGAAGAAAATCTATAGCTGTAATTTTTCACAATTATATCAGGAGAAACTTCTTTGCAGTTGGAATGTCTGCGAGTGTCTGGGAGCAGGTGGAGTGAAAAGTAAGAGAACACAATCCTGCATAATATCACTTAGAGGGAAAAAACTGAACTGTTAGTTAGTTTGAAAGCACTCTGTTGAGGGAAATTAAAGGGTTTTTTTCCCTAAAATAAAAGCAAAATAAGTAGATTTTGAGTTTTCTCTGAGGTCTGTTTTGTCTACAAGCTCCTCCAGTTTTGGCACCACCTGCACAGGAAGGCAATAAATACGTGTGATTTTTAGATTTAAGTGGTTTGGAGTCTCCTCAGGGTCACGTGTTTATTTTTAATAATTTGGGTGGTGTCTGGAGATGCCATCTGAGACCAAGTGCTGAGCAAGCCTGTGGTTTGGGTCTTGCCAGTACAAACAAGTAGGAAAACTGGTTTTAAATGAGCATGGACCATAAAGGCCTATTAGCAGATTATGATGGGGGTGATATATTATAAGCATCTTGGTGGTTTATGAGGCAAGGACTTTGTTAGATTTGGAAAAGCAATAGAATAACCAGGCAAGTAGCACAGTCATGGAGCAACCCTAAGAGTTATCTTTGGTTTACTTATGAAGTCTGTTCATTCTTTGGCTGTTTGTGAATAATCAAGAGTTTTTAAGGCTATACAGAATTCTATATTGTGGTTTTTAATGAAATTAAGATGGCTTTATGCACCTTTTTCTTTTCTTTGAACTACTCTACTACTCTACTACTGTTCGTCTCCCACAGAATTTATTTGCCCAACACATTTTTTTCCTCTCCCACTGAAATGCAGTTTTCGTTATGTGATGGATTTCTCCATTTCGGTGCCAGGGCTCTGGAAATACGTGAGATTTTCTGGAGTACTTGAATATTTATTACTGACTTGGGGTATTTTTCCTTCAAAAGGACTGTGAGGACCATGAATTTCCACCTGCCTTCCCTCAAAGCAGTCACACCCTGCCCTTCTTCGCAGAAAACCAAGCTCCATCTGACTGGTGGTTAATGCTTTTAGCCAACTGTTGTTTTTTAGAGTCTCTTCCACAAACGTGTTTCCTCTGATGAGTAAAACTCTAGTTCCATTGTAGTTTTATTCAGGGTAATAATTTTCAATGTGTTTCCAATGATACATGAGCAATGGAATTATAAACCGTGGCTGCTCTGCCCTCATTTGTACTGTCCAGAGCCAGTAGAGCTCACAGCTAGAACAGGCCTTCAGATATTCAGTATGCACTTCACCTGAACTTAGGAAGTGTTTTGTGCTTAGGGCTACGTTTGATCTTTGGGCATTGGGTTGAAACAAAGACGTTGGCAGCAGAGCAATTTGATGAGTCGTGAGTGATAAAGGAATGTTGTTTAAATACTAACAAATCTCAGTGTAGTAGAGTACGGTATCACTCCATTTTCTATCACGCTTAGAATGTTCTAGATGTTCCACGACTGCATATCTGATTGATTGGGAATGGTTTCAGTATTCCACAACTCTAATTTCTGTGCTCAAGTGACTGGCTCAACTTCTGGAGCCAACCTGAAACCCGTGGCCATTCAGCCTTCAAGAAGTCTTGTCTAAAGGAAGAATGAGAGCACCTGAAATGGGGACTTTTATTTGGAAAATTCAGTGTTTGTTGCCAATTGTACCTTTGTATTAACTGGCATGATTTCAGACTGCTAAATAGTTCTGATCATTTAAAATATTAGTCTAAAAATATTCTGCAGAATATTTTTAAACCACACGAGAAGAAAAAACCAAGCTTTACTGTCTTCTTTTATGTTGACCATAAGAAATCCAGATGTATTTAGTGCAGAATATATTGTGAAATCAGTGGGAATTGTCTGGGTTTTGGTAAATTAATCCAAGAGCAGTTGTCTCTCTGACTTGGCTACCCAGGGAAGGTTACAAACCCCTGCACATGAGCCTTTGAAGATCAAAAGGCTGTTAATTGCATGTAATATTTAAGGTGCCTGCACAAAATGCAAAGCAAAGCTAACAACATTTTGAGATTGATGCTGGGCTAGCAGCACTTTGTTTTATCTGATGGAAGCTGAGAAGCTTTTAGCTGTCAACAAGATTGTTAAACATTTAGTTTGACATTTTGAAAACAGTGATATTAAAAAAAAGATAAGTATTGGGATCAACTTGTGAAAAACTGAGCTTTAAAGGATTTATGAAGGACATGAAAATGATTAGCAAATGTTATTAGAATATCACAGATCTTCTGTGGTTGCAAGTGTTCATATTTGTATAGCACTTATTTTTAATAAAGAAAATCACTAGAAGTTTGTAAAAAGGAACTGTTCCCTGTCAGGGTCCGAGTTGGCATATATCTGAGCATAATATAAGAAAACAACAGAAACCCAATTTATTTTCTTTTCTAAAGCAGAAAACATGGACTGCACGAACTTTTTGATATGTTCTTATATGCAGAATTTCCTAAAAGCAGTAGTCCCTGGGTGCTGAGGGGAAATAAGATTGTGAGATATTACTCAAAGGAGGTTAATTAGATCATTAGGAGTGCAATGGGATGTTCACTTATTTGCATGACAGACTTAGTGATGATGTTTTCCCAATAGCAGATGCACTAAAGAGGGACTGGACGGCTACTTTGCATCCCCCAGCTGTATTTTGGTGCTTTATGTGCTTGAAGCAGAGAATACCTTTACCTCTCTATTTTTTGTGTGTGGTACCCGTGCTTCAAACATGTGGAAAAGTCCCCTGGGTGTGAAGGAGAGTTTTCCCTTTCCATCCCCTGCTGGAAAGCAGGACAGGATGGGTGTGTGAATCCCTAGAGCACAGCAGGGATTCTCTCCAAGAGCGGTGAAATGCCAAATGTGCTGAGCAAAGTTAAAAAGCTGGTTAAGGTGGGTCTGTGTAACCACTGGGTGGTGGGATCCAGTATAATTCCTATCATAAAAGCACAGGATCACTAAGGTTGGAAAAGACCTCCACGATCACCAAATCCAAGCTCTGACCGGGTCCCACCGTGCCCGCTAAGCCATATTACAGATCCTGCATCTACTCGTACCTTGAACACTTCCAGGGACGGTGACTCCACCACTGCCCTGGGCATCCCCTTCCAGTCCTTAACCAACCTTTTAGTGCAGAAATGTTTCCTAATATGCAACCTGAACCTGCCCTTGGCACAATACATGGGAAGATGGCAGTGCAGGGTTAACAGCTGGACACCCATATCCAAGCTCTCTCCCAACCTTAAGGATCCCATGATAAATCAGAACTGCCATCATTTTTTGCTGTTTATTTTTCCAAGTTTGAACTGGAGAAAAGAGGTCTATGTGTGTTTCTGTGGGGGGAGGGGCTGCAGAAGAGCATATTTATCCCGAGAGTCCGGGGCCATTTAGCAGGAATCCCGCTGGGTGTGCCCAGCAGCGGCTTGGAACGTGTGGGGAAAGTTTGCATTATTAATAGGAAGCTTTCCCCAGGTCCTCTGCCTGCTGCCTCTGTGTGAGGCCAATTGAAGCTTAGCAGAGAAAGGTCAAGTGAGAAAGAGCTGGATAAAGCCTGTTTGATTCATCCTCTGTGTTGGAGCTGCCTGCTGTGACATGCCGAGGGTGTCACTGTGTGTGCCCTGGACACGAGGCACTAATGGTGTAATGGCTCTTGACAGAATCACGCAGGGGTTTGGGTTGGAAGGGACCTTGAAATGACATCTAGTCCAACCCCCTGCCATGGGCAGGGACGTCTCTAACTTCAGGCCAGCCTTTAAATGGACTGGGAATGCTGATTGCAGATTCTTTAGGTATTTGGAGATAAACTACTTTGACTTTTAGTACATGTATGAACCCGAGGGGATTCTCGTGTGTCTCATGTGTCGGTAAGAACAGGTTTAATTACTCCTCTTCCAGAAAGCTGAATAGTTCAATAAACCTTGGAGGCTGTACTAGATCATCTCCTGAGATCCTTTCAGTTGGTGTTAACATAATGCCCTTCATGCAAAGAACTTGTGGTTATTCAGTGAGTGAGCACCTGGAGAGGGCTGGGGAGCTGCAGATATTTGTTCTTTTAATTCTCTCACTATCTTGATTTGTCTTTGAGACATTCAACAGCCTTACATACTCTGAATAGAGAAACCATTGCTCAGATATGACCGAGGCTTCTGAATGTGAATGTAGAAGCCTTCAGACACGAGAACTGTCATCCTGTGTTCAGATAAATGTTGCAGTTGGGCTTTGGGAGGACAGGAGCTGCCATTAGCAAGGAAGTTTTCCGTATGTCCCCTGCTAACACTATGTTGCTAGGAATAATAGAATTCCAAGGAGTGCAGTGAGAAGCATGTGTTTCAGATGGGTGTTCATGCTTCCAGGGTTGGGGTTTCAAGCTTTAATTAAGTGTCATAGCAGTTATTGGCTACAACTAGTGGTGCATTCTGGCAAGATTAATATATTCAGTTTCTCTCTTGGAGTGAATTTCAGAGTTCAGAGCAGGGCACAGAGAGCTCTGGAGAAATGTCCACAATTTCCTACTGTCTTGGTTTAATCCCAGCAAACATCCAAGACCCTCACAGCCACTCACTCACTCCCTCGTAGTCAGCGAGGGAACCTAAGGAGTTAAAGCCAGAAAACTCATGGGCTGAGGTAGAGACAGTTTAATAAGGAAAGCAAAAGCTGCACACCCAAGCACAGCAAAACAAGGAATTAATTCACTGCTTCCTGTGAGCAGGCAGACAAAAGCAGCATGGAAATCAAAAGAATGGTTAATCAGAGTAATAAACTTCCTGAATTCCAGAATAAAGGTAATGTAGTTCAGATTATGGATAATGATTAGGTAATTTCCTCCCCATCATGGAATTATAGAATGGCCTGGGTTGGAAGGGACCTTAAATCTCATCCCATTCCACAACCCTGCCATGGACAGGGACATCTTCCACTAGCCCAGGTTGCTCCAAGCCCCGTCCAACCTGGCCTTGGACACTTCCAGGGATCCAGAGGCAGCCACAGCTTCTCTGGGCAACCTGTGCCAGGGCCTCCCAATATCTCAACTAACCTCTGGCAGTGGGAAGCCATTCCCTGTGTCCTGTCACTCCAGGTCCTTGTTAACAGTCCCTGTCCTTCTGGCTTGCTTTTCTTCCTCTTTTCATTTTCCTGCTTATGAGAAGCTCAATTTCTTTTGCTGTTTTCCACAGTTAATTTCAGCCTACAGCTGAAAATATTCAGTCTCTTGATTTTCATGAAGAGCTGGTGCACAGCCAGGACTTCTTGCCAGTCTTGAAAAAAGAAGAATTTTTATCTTCAGGATATTTGTTTTCTTGCTGGTGACTCAGAGGAATAGTCCCTGCTTAGGCCTTTTTCTCTCGCGCATTTGATGATCCCTCTGATCAGCATGTACGGGGAGCTCAGAGAATACCTGCTCCAGCCTTGCTCCACAGCTAAGTGTTGAACTGTAGTCCTAAACATCCCCGGTACTGCAAACAGTGGGAACCTAAATTTTATGGAACAATGTGGCATTAGTGGGAATATTTGTGTTTCTGCAGGTAAAAGTTCAGGTTTTGCACAATAGAAGAAGTTCTCACTCACTTTAACACCAGGTATTTACAGAGGAACTAAAGTTTTCCAGATAGGAATTCCTGTGTAAGTACAAAAATAATTTCTATTGAAACTATAATTTTTTCTTTTTAATCTGACAGAATTCTTAGAAATTGTTAATATTCCTCACTGTTTTCCAAATTTACATGAGGAACAGTCCAGGATATTACAGGAGGATGTACCTCAATTGAAAATATTGATTTCTGCTTTCATGATTTTAACAGGCATTTATTTTCTTATTGTTATAGCAAAGTGAAAGGGGAAGTGTTTGAAGGAAAAGGTTGTTTTACATTCTCCAGCATTTCCAGGTATTTCAAAGGCATGGAAGCACGTTTTCCCACGTGGACATGGCGTTGCTGTCACACTGACAGGGTCAGTGGCTCTGTGATTGCCTCTGTTATCATGGCAACTAAAGTTGATTTAATAAATGCACCCACGCTCCTTTATGAGCTCTGTGCCTGTATGATTTGACTTGACAAGTTCTTCATAAATTTTTTTTGTGTGTGTGTGTGATTTTACATCCCCTTCAAGATGCAGTCCCCCAATTCCACGTGGGAATTGTCAGGTAGCATCTGGTAAAATGAAGCTGACAGTGTGTTCTGTCAGTTTTAGTAACTTAATATGTGAAGAAGTCAGGCTCTTGGAGGGGTGAGAGTATCTACAGAAGGGTTTTCTGCCTTAGAGATTAATATAAGAAGGCCAGCCTGTCTCTGGCATGGTGTCTGGTTTGAGGTGAGAGACTTTACTTTTTACATAGTTTGTATTTTGATTGGTTGTGATCAGAAATTGATGACATCAAAGGGAACGTTGAGGCTGTCCTAGCCACTCCGGGAAACCAGTGAATTTCAGTGTTATGCTTTAAACACACACATTGTTACATGAAAAATTACTATTTTTGTGCTGACAGAGTACATATTAAATCCTAAATTCTTGGGAATCCTAGGAAGGCTTTCAGCAGAGTGTCTTTTATAGTCATTATTCAACAAAAAGCTTAACATTTTTTGCATTTTCAGGATTTTTGTGGTCCTCTCAGGACTACCTCCATACTGAAATTAATAAAAATCATGTTGGTGGTTGATCTTGGACTCCTTTTAGATAGGGGTAGCTTATGCAGGGCAACTTTATGAAAGAATTCAATTGTTTGCACCCATGAAAGTGTTCTCCCAAGCTCAGAAAGGATTCTCTGTGAAGCGGACACAAAGGATTAAGTAACATAAAAACCATAAAGAGCAGCATGTGAATATTATTTCTTTAATGACGAAGGTACACGGCTCAAAAATGCATCAAATAGGGAATTGATTTCAACAGTTGTTTAAAGAAACTGTATCACCCAGACCAAGCCCAGTTGTGTCAGGCCAACATCTGGAATTGTCCAGTTCAACCCCTCTGCTCCAGGAGGTCATGGCCAGTTGGCTTTTGTGCATCTTCAGGGATGAGACTCCAAGATCAGTCTGGGCCACCTGTTCCAATGTTCAGTCATCTTTACAGCAAAAACTGGTATTTTTCTCTTGAATTGCACTTGCTTGTATTTTAATTGGTGCCCATTGCCCTTTGTCCTTACCTGAAGGACATTTAGAAGAGATACATAAGAACATCCACATAATGTGTCTTTGGAGGTCCAGGGGTTTGAAATGCTTTCAGGTCCTAGTAATGAGACTTCAAAACGTATTTTAACAAGGTTTATTTGCGTTTGGTGTTTTTGGCTGGTTAGTTTTGCTACAGAAAACTCTTAATCCAAAGTATTCCATGTTGTGGGGAGAACAAGTTGGATGTAACATCCTGCTGCTGATAACCAGGGCACTGCTGGGCTGTTTGATGCATTAAGTCCATTAGTGGCCTCAGGTGGGAAGTTCTGTGAGTACAGTGTTTGTTCTTTGCTGTTCTCTGCCCCAGCCTGCTTTTAAATCTGCTCAGGGCTGTACACAGCGTTTTAAGAATGTGAAAAAGGCATTAAATGAGAAACGAAAAGGAAATGAAAAATACAAGGACAAATGCCGGTGTTCAGATTTTGCCTGTGAGCGCTGTCACCTCCTGGGGTGTGCTTGGCCACAGCTGAGGGACTGCTGGAGCAAGGAGGGGATGTTCTCTTCTGTGAACGTATTTTGGAATTACCTGGCTGGCAGGGGCTGCCCAGGGAGGTTTGGAGTCCCCAGCCCCGGAGGTGTCCAAGGAAGGCCTGGCCGTGGCACTCTGGGCTGGGGGACAAGGTGGGCGTCGGGCACAGGGGGGATCCATGGTCTGGGGAGGGCTTTTCCAGCTGGAATGATTCTGGGATTCCATGGTTACGGATTGTTTTTCCCCTACTTTTCTTTGCCATGCTCGGTTGAGACTGATGCAGTTTGCCAGTTCCACATTAGTCTCCATAGTCCTGGCCCAGGCCCATGTCCCAGCTGAGTGATGGCATCGGGGTGGGATGTCCCTGTGGTACAAGCATTTCAGCAGCAGCTCGGAGGGACACTGGCTATCAGCCCAGCCCAGTAAGATGCAGTAAGCCGTTAAGCAATGAATTTTTGATGTCAGCCTGAAGTTTAGCTTCTGTTCCTCGTCTTTTAACAAAATTGGTGATTTCAATGATTTTCAAATAATTTCTTTGTGGAGTGTTTTCAGCTTTAAAAATACTGTGGAGCTCTGAGATTAGCCTGAGATACTGTCAGATCTTGTCAAGTGCAAAGCCTTTATAATTGCAAAACAGGCTAATCAGTCTTTAAATCAACCCTTTTGGTGAAATGCATAGTAAAAAGGTGTTGGTTTTGCCAATTTATATGAAGGAGGTTTGGGATGGTTCAGTGTCGTTTCAGAGACATAATCTTGCTTGGGTATCTGCTGTGTGGAATAAGGCCCCCTGACAGCTGCAGGCAGTGTCACAGGAGTGTCAGAACTGGAAATGTTTGTTGGCATCAGGGCAGCACAGCAGGAGAGCCAATTTTTGTACTTACTGCCTGCAGAAAGAAAGGGTGTGGGTCAGAAATCCATCCAAGTTTTCTCTTCACTCATTTTAAGAATCTAAAAATATTAAATAGGCCTGACCTGTTTGATCTCTGCTTGCTCTTCCAGAGAAGTCAATGACCTTCTAACTCCATAGCACCAGTAAAGTTCCTTTCAAATCTTATTAGGAATGTTTTTCCTGTTTGCTTTGCTTCTTATTATACCTAAGAACATATTCCTAACAAATGTAACATTTATCAGTCCTGTAGCTGCAATGTAAATAACATTATTCACCTGCATGTTCAGAGTCCCCAAGGCATAGGACACCTCCATGATGACAGTGTTATGCTCTTCTGTTTAGGTAACATCTTAATGCATATTCATCTTTCTCTCCATGTACACAATAAGTGGAGAATTTTAGTTAAAATCGTGCTGTAAATGATCACATCGTAACAATGTCTTACCAGTGGGAAAACAGTAGCCAGGGCTGTGCAGAGTTTCTCTTTCCAACTCTTTTGCCGTTTGGATGTGTGTCTCCTGGGGGATCCCATCTTCAGGAACACACACCCCAATTTCTTGGAGTCACTTGGGTTAGTTTAAACAGTGAAAGATCAGAGAATCATAGAATAACTTAATTTGAAAGGGACCTCTGGAGAGGGCCGAGTGCAGTCCCTGCCTGACGCACATCTAATGAGATCAGGGGCTTCAGTCGAGTCTGGAACAGCTCTGGAAAGGCCTGAGTTGACCTGGCTGATCTTGCAGCCAAACCCAGGAGTGCTTGTTCTTCTCACTGCAGATCTGTGGGAGGCTTATCTTTCAGAGGACAAGTGCCGAAAAGCATCAGAGGGTGGGGAAATGTAGCCCCAGCACAGCTGCACCCTGAGAGGACGTGCTTAATTCCCGCTGGAAACCCATCAGAGCCTGCACACCTGCTGCCTCAGCTCGGCCCACGCAGCTGCAGCAGGAGCCAGGCACTTTCCATGGCCCAGACTCAGATGCCACAGAAAATTCTGTCTAAACTCTGATAGATTTTCCAGCAAATGTGTGTTCTCAGCTTTCTGGAAGCGGTGGCAACATCTTCTCAGTTTCCTTTGCATTTTTGAAGGGCAACTGTTGATCACTCCCTGTCTGTGAGACTTCCTATCTCGTGACTGTTTTGTGTAGAAATCTCTGCTTTCCAGTCTTTCCAAAGTCTTCACTCCTTGTCTAGATTTTGGAATGAATATACATTATTTTGATTTTGGAACGTGAGCGCACAGTTGTGTTGGAGTGAGACAGTTTTTGGGGAAAGAAAGGAAAGGAAAGGAAAGCATGACTTCTCCTCATGAGAGTTACAACTGAAATGGGCACAGTGTGGGGCAGGGTCTGTTGGTGCTCTCATCTGACAGAGCTGTGAGTTAAGCCAGGGGGAGTGGGTTTAGCTTCAGAGAGGGGATTTGGTCGTTACTGTGAGTGCAGATATTCCAGTTGTACAGAATACACAGAAGGGATGCTTATTTTTCATTAAATTCCTCTAATGCAGAGTGCTCAGCACTAAGCAGTGTTATCCAGGGTGTGCGGTTGACCTAAGAACGATTTTCTATGAACTTAACAATTCAAGTGCACTCTTAAACTTAACGAGAGAGTGTGTGAATCTTGAGCCACCAAAGATGATGGGAAAAATAGTGCTTAGAATATTCACCTAACCAGTTCATATAACCTGGATCATTTAAGGTGTGCACTCAACTCATTGAAGTAAGTACTGTACACCAGAGCTGCAAAGGAAGAGGGCAGCCTACACCTTCAAGAAGTGGCTGCATTAAAATAAATCACTGCTTAAAAAAGTGTGTCTGTACCTGTCAGGGGCACTTTTTTCATCTCACTGTAACCATAGGTGCTTAGCTGTGTCAGCACAGTACCAGCGTATTGCCTTCAAGGAACAACTGAAGTATTCATTATTTCTGTATTTTAGCACATACAGAAAGAGCATAAAGTGTTAATTTGTGAAGCAAAACTATTTAGCTGAAGCAGAAAACCTCATAATTCCATCTCCCTGGTTTTTGTGCTTATGTTTTTTCCTTTTATCTATCTTTTTTTTTTTTTTTCCCTCCATGTTGTTAATGTGGAGCAAAGCACAGAACCACAGAATCACTGAGGCTGGAAAAATCCTCTCAGATCAAGTCCCCCTGTGCCCGATGCCCCCCTTGTCCCCAGCCCAGAGCACTGAGTGCCACGGCCAGGCCTTC
Organism: Cephalopterus ornatus; assembly: GCA_013396775.1. NCBI lineage: Eukaryota > Metazoa > Chordata > Aves > Passeriformes > Cotingidae > Cephalopterus > Cephalopterus ornatus. The sequence continues at coordinate 228,193 of VZRE01004679.1, forward strand.
CTTGGGCACCTCCAGGGCTGGGCACTCCAAACCTCCCTGGGCAGCCCCTGCCAAGGCCTGACCACCCTTTCCAGCAACAAATTCCTCCTCATGTCCAACCTGAGCCTCCCCTGGCACAGCCTGAGGCCGTTCCCTCTCCTCCTTTCCCTTGTTCCCTGGAGCAGAGCCCGACCCCCCCCGGCTCCCCCCTCCTGTCAGGGAGTTGCAGAGCCACAAGGTCCCCCCTGAGCCTCCTTTTCTCCAGGCTGAGGCCCCCAGCTCCCTCAGATGCTCCTTATGGGACCGATTCCCTAAAAGATGTTCTACATCCATAATGTGGAATACACTTCCTTGCTTTACAAAAAGTGCTTTCATGTTATAGCAGTTGTACATATGGAGCTCTCAATCTATTTTTTTTTTACATGGATCATCTCTAAATTGATCTAAATGTGTATCAAATAAGGACCTGTTAAATCTCACTCTGCATGTTTTAAAGAACTACCAGCATCCATAGATAAAAGCAGTGGAAGCAGATTTATTTCTTTGCTTTTTGTGACTGTGAGAGCCTTGGTGGAATTGGTTCTTCAGTGGGTGAGATTTTAGACAGCTCAGTGGTTTGGCAGCAGCACTGGCTTGTGTAGGCAGGAGGGAGTTTGCTGTGGTCATGTTATTCTGAGGAAGAGCTTTTATGGTATTTGTGATTATTTTTTGTGTGTGTGTGGTGTAAAGACTCCCAGACAGTTCTCAGATCCTGTGTTAATTGTTTATCATGTTTAATGGCTGTGCACAGAACTAACACATGGAGAGGTGATCAGAGGGGTGGAGCACCTCTCCAGTGAGGAAAGGCTGAGAGAACTGGGATTATTCAGCCTGGAGAGGAGAAGCTCCAGGGTGACTTCATGTTGGCGTTCCAGTGCTTGAAGAAGCTGATGAGAAAGATAGAGAGGGGCTATTTCCAAGTGCCTGGAATGACAGGACAAGGGAGAATGGCTTCCCAACAACAGAGGGCAGGTTAGGTGGAATATTGGGAAACAATTGTTCCCTGTGAGGGTGGGGAGGCCCTGGCACAGGTTGCCCAGAGAAGCTGTGGCTGCCCCTGGATCCCTGGAAGTGTCCAAGGCCAGGTTGGATGGTGCTTGGAGCAACCTGGGCTAGTGGAAGGTGTCCCTGCCCATGGCAGAGGGTGGAAAGAGGATCTTGAAGGTTCCTTCCAACCCAAACCATTCTGGGATTCTCTGATTCTATGAACAGTTCTTCTATCCATTTAAATTTGACTTACTGGTGTTAAAGCAAAAATTAATGTCCTGGTATTTGGGAATGACGTGACAGTGTCCTCTGGTGGCCTGTGGATGGAGTTCTGCTGAATCTTCTGCTTTCTCACTTGTTTGTTAATTTTCTCTCTTAATTGGAAGGAATTGTGATACACCTGCAAAGAAAAGGGCTCTACTTTGATCACTAGCAGTGATTTATAAAATAATGTTATAGTGCGTGTATATATATATCTATATCTTCTCCAGTGATCACATCAGCTGTGGATATGCAACAGAAGCTAGGAATATTATTTATTGATGTGCATGAATCCCACCAGATAGAAGCAACTAAACAAGGGACTCTTGTCCTACCAACAGGTGACTGCATTGTGTTTATATTTATTTATAAACTCCTGAGATGGAAGCCAGGGACTATTGGCAAATTTATTACATAATAGAGCATTAAAGGATCAAAGCAAGACCTTCTGGCATTCAAAGCCATCAGTCTGTTAAATGGATGGAGGCTCATTATTTTTCCCCCTCATATGTGCATGTGCCAGACTGAGCTGCTCTCCAAGCACCCCTTGACCTGTGGGGCTCAGCTTTATGTCCCAAAATCTCCATTTTAACGCAAGTATGGCTTAATCTCTCAAGATCATGGAAGATAAACCGATTCCCTGAGTGAGTGTATAAATGACTGCTTCAAGAAAGGAATGCTAGTTTGAGTCTTAATAGCAAAATTCAATTAATCCAGAAACCAACAAAGACAGAAAATAGGCTTTAAAGCACATCATGATGCAGGTTTTCAATGGACCAATGAGCCTTTCACCTTGGCAAGTGTTTTTTATTAAAGCTCTCAGGGAGAAGGTCTGGGGGTTTTGTGTTTTCTATAATACTGTGTTTTTATGAGCTAAAAAAATGAGGAAAAGTTTCAACAAGCACTCCAGGTATTTGAAATTTCTGCAAATAAGAACAGTGCCTGATTAAAGGCTCAACTGGTATTGAAGTCTAACCCCACTTGTGTTAGTGTAAAACTTATACATCAGAATTGGCCTTATCTTAATTTTCACTATCTTTTCTGTCCCTTTTCTTCACTTACGGCAGCACTGGGCTTCAGTACTGGTTTTTCCTTAGAGATAGAGATATATATATATATATATTTCCTATGTGTGGAAAATGCACGGTAAATGCAGTATCTGGGCACAGCATTGTCAGGCTTGGCTGGCTCTGTGTGGGCAGCCTCCTGCAGATCCAGGAGTCAGCGGCCATTCCACGTGCATCTTGGAATTGTTCTATCTCCGTCAAAGATGTGGAGTGTGGGTGTAACCTGCCCTTTCCAGCTGTGAGCATTTGCCTTTGCATGCATGGATATTGGAATTCCTGGAATTAGAATACTAAGTTTTCATCGAAATCCTACACAAAGATCTCCCTTCTGTAATTACGTTGAGGGCAAAATTCCAAAGGATCCCAGAATGGTTTGAGTTGGAAGGGACCTTAAAGCCCATCCAGTTCCACCCCCTGCCATGGGCAGGGACACCTTCCACTAGCCCAGGTTGCTCCAAGCCCCATCCAACCTGGCCTTGGACACTTCCAGGGATCCAGGGGCAGCCACAGCTCCTCTGGGCAATTTCCCCTGAGATATAAATGTCCCAACCATCTGCAATAGCTACTCACAGTGAACACAGATTTGGACTTTTCACCCCACTGAAAACAGAGCTGTTTTTCAACTTAAAGGGAAAACTTCAACATTGGAGTGATATTTGCTGTAATTCAGGAAACTCTTGTAGTTATCATCTGGGAAATTTTCAGGTTGTGGCTGTTACAAATGATTGAATAAGTCATAGAATCATAGAATCATAGAATCATAGAATCACCTGGGTTGGAAAGGACCTCTGAGATCACCAAGTCCAATCCTTGATCCACTACCAGCTAGTAACCAGTAACCAGTGGTTACTAGAAGTCCTAAAAGGAATTTTCAGAAATGGATTTCTCACAAAACTTTGGGAGCCTAAGTGCCTTTTCTGCCTTAGAAGATGTTTCCCTTAATTTTTGGTTAAACAGCCGAAGTGTTGAGAAATGTGTTTAGATTCTGTCTTGGAAGAAGTGATGGCATTTTCCACCTGAACAGCATCTGACCCAGCCATGGATGAGTGCAGTTGGAGTATGGGTATTCCAACAGCTTGATTTTTCTCTACAAAAATAGAAAATATCAGATATGGAAATGTTGCTTATAAACACAGGCTGATTTATGAGTTTTCTGAAGATCTATTTACTCTGCAAAGAAAATGTGCCAATTAGCTGTGGTGGCACAAAATATTTTAAAGCCGTGATTAGCAAAACAAATTGTACACACTGGTGGTTTGGGGTGTATGTTTTCTAATTTCTTATAAATAATAAACACATTTTCCCTGCAAAGGAAGGTCAAATCCTGATTTGGTTGTCCAGCTGGCACAGGTTGCCCAGAGAAGCTGTGGCTGCCCCTGGATCCCTGGAAGTGTCCAAGGCCAGGTTGGAAGGGGCTTGGAGCAACCTGGGCTAGTGGAAGGCGTCCCTGCCCATGGCAGGGGGTGGGACAAGGTGATCTTTAAGGTCCCTTCCCACCCAAACTAGTCTGTGATTCTGTGATTCTGTGATTCTGTGGATCCAGGTTCCATATTTGATCATTTAAAGTACAGTGAGAGAAGTGAAAATGTTGGAATGGTATCTCGAGTATCAGGGAACTTAGAGTCTACATGGAATTTTGTTTGCCTCTCAATCTTATCCTCAAAATGTTATGTTCAGGTAGCGACTCATCCCCCATTCGCTCCTTGATTTTTGTTGATAACCCATTCTTTCATTTTGGAAGAAAAGAGACCATTTTGCAGAAAGGCTTTATTTCTCAACACTATTCCCCCCTTTCCCCCTGTTGCATCCCCTCATTTGTTTCTTATAAATGCCATGATCCTACATAATTTTCACTGGATTTTCTAACAAGATCTTCAGTACCTTCGTTTTGAGTATCCAAAAGTGAGAAGTGTGGAGAAAAGCCCTATGAGGTTTGCTCTTGGTGTGGAGTCACCTCCCAGCTGCCAGAGGTTGGGCAGGTGTTGGAGTCCGGTGCCGCTGTGCAGGATCCTTGTGCTCCTGGTGTGCCCCGTGTGTCACCTGCTCCTTCCCTTGCCAGCTGAACAAACAACTTTCCACCTGCTGTGTACCATCTGCGTCCTGCAAAACAAGCGGATCGGATATCAAAGGTTGCTCTGTCTGTGGCAGTAATGAGAATTTATTTCAGCTCACCCCCACACTGCGTGGGAACATCCCAGTATCGTTATTGGAGTGAAGGCAAAGCAGCCTGGATTGACTGAACTCAAAGGAATGACTAAGCAGAGTAATAGGCTTCCTAAATTCCAGAAAAAAGGTAACATACTTCAGATTACGGATAATGATCAGGTAATTCCACCCACCCCCCCACCACAGAATCCCACAATGGTTTGGGTTGGAAAGGACCTCAAAGCTCATCTCATTTCACCCCCTGCCATGGGCAGGGACACCTCCCACTAGCCCAGGTTGCTCCAAACCCGTCCAACCTGGCCTTGGACACTTCCAGGGATCCAGGGGCAGCCACAGCTTCTCTGGACAACCTGTGCCAGGGCCTCCCCACCCTCACAGGGAAGGATTCCTTCCCAACATCCCACCTAACCCTGCCCTCTGTTGTTGGAAAGCCATTCCCCTTGTCCTGCCACTCCAGGCCCTTGGAAATAGACTCTCCATCATGTGTTGTATTCCTCTGGAAATTGGCCTGGGAAAGTTTTCTGGGTCTCAGCATTAATAATGTGAGAATTTCTGCATTTTGCGTGTTGAAGTTCCTAAACAGCATAATAATATTTGTGTGTTAAGGTGAAGTTGTTCAAAACACCTGTCAGTGCTAGGGTGAAGATTGCTTTGGTAATAACTATATTATTGCAGAACCTCAAAAGTTAATTGTGGTTAACAAAGAATGTAAACATTAATTCTGTCATCTGACTAATTGACTTTCAACATATCGATATTTTAGAAGATTAATTGTGCTGTCCAGCCAACACAGAGATTCTGTGCCAAAAATAGCGTGCACTTAAAATGGAAAATAATTAAATAATCAATATACTGTCCAGAAATATCTCATGTTTTATTTTTAATCTTGCAAATGATTCATAGGACTTGAGCTCAACAGCAGAATTGCTTCAAGAGACATTCTGTGCTGTGCCTCTGTGATTCAAGGCAATGACTGCAAAGGTAGAGGGGGAAAACCACTGACAAATCAGCTGCACTTGTTCAGGGGTTGAAGAAAATAAACTTGTAGAACAAGTTAAACTTACTGTATAACATAAAATCGTCAGTAGTTTTGAGGTTGTTGGCTGCATCAAACTGACTTCAGTTCTTTCCTGATTTCTGGACCTTGGAGTGGTGAATTAAACATGTCTGCACAGGCCACTCAAAGGTTTAGTTATTGCTAATGAAAGGATTGATATTTATTAAATTAGCAGTGCCTTTCAAATGGCTTTTTTGCTTAAGATCATAACAGATAAGCAACACACATTTCCTCTTACTAATTCAAACCCTGCCTAAAATCTCAAGGGATCCCACGGGTGACTGTGCCCATGGTCAGTGGTGGTGACCCCTGGCTCTCATTGCTCTCCTCTGCTGCTGGTGTTCCACCACAGATGTAGATCAAGGGCTGCCCCTGCAATGTGTGGGAAGGAAGCTGCTCAGACTGTGGTTCTTACAGAGAAACTGGTCCTGGGAAGTGTTAAATCCTGCCTGGTAGAGCCATGGGGATGAGGCTGGAAAAGCCCTCTCGGATCATTGGGTCCGGCCGTTAACCCAGTCCACCGTGTCCACCCCTAACCCATGTCCCCAGGTGCCACATCCACACATCTTTTAAAACTCTGCAGGGATGGGGACTCCATCACTGCCCTGGGCAGCCTTTCCAATGCCTTACAATCCTTTCCATGAAGGAATTTTCCCTAATATCCAATCTAAACCTCCCCTGAGGCAACTCGAGGCCGTTTCCTTTTGTCCTGTTGCTTGTTCCCTGGGAGAAGAGAAGGTTTCTTTGAGAGTATGGAAAAGCCTTCTGTTTTTCTTTAGGTTGTGTGTGTGTGTATTTGAGCAGAACTGTGGGGTTTGTCCAAATCTGTGGATGAAGTGACTGGATTCACTTACCTGCAGCATCATATTAATTTCCATGTGGAAATACCACCGAGCTGGGTGCCCTCTCCCAGCTTGATCCCTGCCGCTGCTGTAGCTCAGGTGAGATGTTTGATGTTTGGTAGCATGTTGAGCCATAGTTCTGTCTCTGCTTGTGCTTTGCTTTGGGGTTATAACAGGTTCCCAGCTGGAAGCACACGTACATTTCCTCTGAGCACATCTCTATACTTTTTTTCCTGTCTCCTGTTCTCAGTATTCTTCCAGCAGACTTTGGAATCTTTATTTCTTTGAAATTTGTGAGGGAAACACCTGTGTGAACTATTTTCTCATTATTAGGACAAAACTTGTAGAGTTTCAGTACTGCAGGTGTCAGTTTTGGGGGTTTTTTTTTAGCATTTCTCTGCCCTGTTTTGGCCAGTGTTATTGGTTGCTGCTGCCTTTAAGAAAAATGAAGCATTGCTTTTTCATGGAAAATGTACCATGACATTGCATATGTCATGGATGAAAGCACTGTAACTGCAAGAAAAGAGATTCGACATGCAAATATGTTAGGATCTAATTCCATTCTTGCTAAGGTCAGTGGGAATTGTAAAATCGACTTCCAGTGGGAACGGGAGCGAACGGACGATGCTGAAGTTAAAAATGTAAAGACCTTGCTGTTTAATTAGAAATGTTAATTATTCTCATGAAGCCAGTTAGTTTTACACGGTAGCATTGCTTAAAAGTTACTGGGCTTAATTATTTGTTTAATGAAGTGAATACAGCATTGCAGAGGAGTCACCTTCTGCTGTTTAAAGGCAGCAGAGGTCTGGTCCTGACCAGCTGTGAGTGCTCTCCACTACCCTGGGACTCCATGGACCCAAGGTGCTTCCCATCAGTGAGGTTCCCAGTCCTGTGTTTGGCCACTTGGGACCTTCAATCATGTCCTGGAAGAGCAAAATGTAGGGGTGGATCAGTGGTTTACATGGGAATCTCCAGGTGAGCTTCACAGCTGCTTCCTGATAATCCTTTCCCAAAGCAAAGGGGTGACATCTCTTTTTATGGTTGACTTTTTTCCTTGATGGATTATTTTCCAGCAAGTGCTTAGGTCACTACAAGGTGTGTGAAGACAGAGGGATTTCTTTTGCGTGTTATGCCTTGTTTGGTGCTTCATTTTCACATGTATTACTTTTACTTATATATGTCAAAGTTTGAAGCTGTAGCATCCTGGTGCGTGTCAGTGCAGCCATTGGTTGGGAAAATGGTGCTATAAAGGCTTTAAGAAGCAGTAGCAATAAGAAACTGAGCTTTGAATTGAAAGGTGGTGGTTTTTAGGAAAGCTCTGTGCACATTTAGCACAACGTTGGTATCATAGGTCTTACTCTGTGAGAGTGTGAAATACTTTCCCTTATGGAGTGCATTGAAATCAAGTGAAGTCAGTAGGATTTGGGGGTAAATGCTCACACATCATACCAGGCCTTGCACATGCAAAGCAGTGACATTGCTCTTTTAAAGCTGATGAGCTTTTACTGAAGCTTTTTATTCCTGAGAACCTCACTTGGACAAACCTCCAGTAGCAGTTTTAAACCTGCAGTGCGTTTACTGCCAGAGTCAGAAGGGTTTGCTTTGCCAAGAAACTCAAGCACTGCCCCTTAAAGCACTGCTAAAATGTACAGCCCTCCTCTGAAGGAGCTGAGGTTTACACTCTGAGGACCAAGATATAAACTCTTCCTGTGCTTTCAATCTCCTGTTCCCCTAAACAGCCCTTTCATTAAATTCTCAACAGCCTCTGCAGTCATGGGAAGACACACAGCTTTGAGAAGCTCAGTGCTGTTCAGGATGTCTGCCACTGTCAGGTACTGCAGTCGCTTCAATTTATATATGTTAGAAATTTTGAGTATTTAAGATTCTCTAACTTTTGTCCTAGGTCTTTAATTATATTAAATAAGCAATAGATTTTAATTTCCTTTAGTGAATTATTTCCTTAAGTGTATTTTTTGCTTTCAGTCCCTCAGAAAGTGACTATTTGGGGGCGACAGATATTACTAAAGGTTTAGCTAAAAGGTAAAAAAACAAGGGTTTGTTGAATTACAGGTACACAACCTTCTGCCAGCCACCAGCAGGTTGGTTGATTTGGAGTTGACCTTTGTGGAGAGGCAATCCAAAGGTTGTCAAAAGAGTAGGTGGGGTGGATTTTCCCCTTCCACATTCAGGTGTGACTGTGGATTCGTGGAATAGTTTGGAGTGGAAGTGACCTTAAAGCCCATCTCATTCCACCCCCTGCCATGGGCAGGGACACCTTCCACTAGCCCAGGTTGCTCCAAACACAATCCAACCTGGCCTTGGGCACTTCCAGGGATCCAGGGGCAGCCACAGCTTCTCTGGGCAACCTGTGCTGGGGTCTCACCACCCTCACAGGGAATAATTTCTTCCCACTATCCCATCTAACCCTGCCCTCTTTCAGTTTAAATCCGTATTCCCCTTTGTTGCTGTTTTTGCTTTGCCTTTGCAAACCACGGCATTTCCATGTTTGTGGGCCTGTTCCTGTTCTCCCAGAGCTGAGTCATGGCCAGGCAGCCAAAGCCTGGCTGAAGAGCTGTGATTTTGGTGGTGCTGTGTGAAAGCACCTGCCATGGCAGGGCCGGGCTGTTGAGGAGGTGCTGAGCTGATGGTTTGGAGCAGTGCATCCATTTTAAACTATGGAAAATAGGGACTGTATCTATGGTGGTATCCAATATTAATGAATAGGGTTCTCTCTGTTCCAGCTGAAAGCCAGGTAAATTCACTCCCAGTTTTGTCAGTGACGTGGTTGGTTGGCACAGAGTATTGAAAATTAACATCTCTGTACTTAACATGTCAGATCCTAAAAAAAAAAGAGTTAAAAAGAGTTTTGCTAAATTACAGTTTCCGGGGGGGGGGGGGGGAAAAAATAAA
>VZRE01004679.1:237505-291568 GCA_013396775.1 Cephalopterus ornatus
GAAATAATTAAGATTTGCTTCACAAAATTAAACTCGTTATGGACATTTGAAATTAGCCCCAAATTTCTATTTCAAAATGGCTTGTTTGCTAACAGAGGTAAAGTTTTCAGATTCATAAAGCTGCCACAAAATGTTAAAACATGCTTTTGAAAGAATAGAGGATAAAGAAACTTTTGATGGAATCTCAAACAGCGTTTTTGAATGTCACTGATGATCAAGAACATGATAACACTGAGGTTTTCATTTTGACATTATGAGAATTTCTCTATTTTTTTATGCCTAAGTGAAAAGAGATTGGACTGAGCCTTGAAACATGTCACATGCAATTCAGCGATATTTTTATACTTGTCTCTTTAAATCCCTTCCCTCCTTTGTTCTTGGAATGAAAGAGGGATGCAGATCCGCAGCAGGTTTTACGCTGAACCAGCCTCCATTCTATCTCTCCAGCCCCATGAAGTGCCTGTGGCTTCAGAGGTGGCTGTTTGGCTGCTCTTGAGTGTTTACAGTACAAATAACTCAATTCTTCCTAACCAGAGTCACTCACAAAAGCTAATTCTTGTCTCCTAGCATTTGGTTGTTGCAGGTAGTGATAAATGTGTTGTAGGAGAGCGAAGGAAAAAACATTCATTTACAGCAAAACAACGGGAAGTATTTTTGAACAACGGGAGCAGGAGCTGAGGGTTGGTTGTTATCACCCTCTGTCAGAAGCAGAACCCTCCACAGTGCGTTATTTTCTATCAAGCCACCTCTGTTACACGAGGAAACTGTGGCTCCCCGCCGTCCCCTGGGTATGTGACCATCAGGGTCATCCCCTCTCAAATGAACTGTGGCAAACACCTGGCAGGGTTGTTGTTTTGATCATCTTGATACAACATTTCATGCAGCTCAAGATTTCAAGGGCCCTTTCTTTCAGTTGAAGCCAATAAGCAGAAATACCGTGCAAGGTTTTTTGCCTTTTTTTTATTATTTTTTTTTTATTTCATTTTACTGTGGTAACAACCTGTCATTCTCAGCTGGTTTTCCCTTCTTTTTTTTTTTTTTTCCCCCTTATTGCTTGGCTGTGAAATTCGGTCTCTTTTATGATCCTCCCAGCATAACCTTTCTTAGTGACCATGGCTGCTGCATCCCACCTGAGTGCCTGTAACAGATAATCACAGACAGTGGGAGTGTCTGTGTTCTCTTTTGGGTGACCAGGTCTCACAGACATTTAGGAATTGTGAGGGAATACCAAAATGCAAAGAGAATCATAGAATGGTTTGGGTTGGAAGGGACCTTAAAGTTCATCCAGTCCCACCCCCTGCCATGGGCAGGGACACCTCCCACTAGCCCAGGTTGCTCCAAGCCCTGACCAACCTGGCCTTGGACACTTCCAGGGATCCAGGGGCAGCCACAGCTTCTCTGGGCAACCTGTGCCAGGGCCTCCCCACCCTCACAGGGAAGAATTCCTTCCCAATATCCCACCTATCCCTGCCATCCGTCCCTGAGAACCCATTCCCCTTGTCCTACCCCTCCAAGCCCTTGCAAATAGTCCCTCTCCATCTTTCCTGTTGGCTCCTTTCAGATACTGCAAGTCCACAATGAGGTTGCTCTGAAGCCTTCTCTTTTCCAGACTGAATATACATTAATGCTTACAATTAAGGATGTTTACAGAAATCCAGTTTACTGATGAGCTGGAAAGCCCACACCATTTTTTATTTAAAGCACAGAATATAATCCATATGAAGTGGGGCAGATCTGAAAGACATCGTGTGCTGCTCCCCATGGTGGAGCTGTACAGTTAGTGGTGTATCACGGTATGTCTCTCTCAGAAGACAATAGCCTAATTACTTTCCAAAAGGCAGTCAAGGATGTTTGAAGCACCTTCTGGTTTGACATCCATGATGAGTTTTGAAAGACAGAATTGCAGATAATGTCAAGGGAAGAAATGCCTCTGTTCAGTCTGCACATGTCTCCATGGGGGGTGCATTCTTCCACAGCGTCTCATCACTGATATTTAATTAATGTGATAGTCTGCTGTCTCTGTTGAGGTTGTATCCATGGCTGTGGAGCAGTGCAGCTGGTTTCAGCTCAACTCTGAGAGCTGGTCTTCTCTCAGTGCTGGCCCCCAGTAATAGTGACAACACAACAGCCTGCGGGGTTGTTTTTTCCTGCTCTCAACTCGTCGACCACAATATTCTTTAGCGTCTGTGAGGATTTGTTTTTATGTTATCCTGTTGTCTTTTCTTTAGGCACTGTAATTATAAAAGAAAAATTATTATAATAAAAATATCCCTTTGAACACTAAAAGCACAGGTCCAGAGGAGGCCACAGAGGAGGGCTGGAGCAGATAGGCTAGAAAGACAGTCTGGGAGAGCTGGGGCTGCTCTTGCCTGGAGAAGAGAAGGCTGCACGGAAACCTGAGACCCCTTCCAGTGCCTAAAGGGGCTCCAGGAGAGCTGTAGAGGGACTTGAGACAATGGCCTGGAGTGATAGGACAAAGAAGGAACGGCCTTACACTGCCAGAGGGCAGGGTTGGATGGGATATTGGGAAGGAATTGTTCCCTGTGAGTGTGATGAGGCCCTGGCACAGGTTGCCCAGAGAAGCTGTGGCTGCCCCTGGATCCCTGGAAGTGTCCAAGGCCAGGTTGGAACAACCTGGGCTAGTGGAAGGTGTCCCTGCCCATGGCAGGGGGTGGGATGAGATGGAAGCCACAGCTTCTCTGGGCAACCTGTGCCAGGGCCTCACCACCCTCACAGGGAACAATTCTTCCCACTATCCCATCTAACCCTGCCCTCTGGCAGTGGGAAGCCATTCCCCCTCGTGTTGTTATTACAAGCTCTTATAAATAGTCTCTCCATCATTCCTGGGGGCTCCCATCCCTCCTCCTGTCCCCACAGTGCTGTCTTTGAAGCCAGTTAAGGCTCCAAAATCTGCATTTCTTCATATGCCTCAAGTTGATAGATAGAGATGGGGCAGTGACCCAGAGCTGTGTGGGGCAGCTGCTGGTGGTGGCCTGGCCCGCTCACAGCAGGAGGCTGTTCCTGCCACACCTGGCTCTGGAGCTGTCATTGTCCAGCCCCAGGGTGACCCAGCAACATCAAACTGAGCTGGTTTAAGTGTTTTCCCTTCCCTGCAGGTCTCAGCCGTGGTGCAGCAGAGCCCCTGCCTGGCCATTCCTGTGGGACAGGAGCAGGACAGTCTCAGTGCCAGTTCCAGGCCCTGTGCTGTCAAAAGCACAGCTTACCCAGTGAGGGAAGCTGTCATTTCTGCCAGCTTCCTCCAGTCTTGGTGCTTGGGATGGCTTGGATGGTGCAGCATTGCCTTAGGCAGTAATACTGATGCTCAGGAAGCTGTGGGCCCTGCAAGAGCTCTGTGTGTGTGTGTGTGTGTGTGCGTGTGTGTGTGTGTGTGCGTGTGTGTGTGTGTGTGTGCGTGTGTGTGCGTGTGCGTGTGTGTGTGTGTGTGTGTGTGTGTGTGTGTGTTCCGTGCTCCTGACCTTTGAGCAGTGGCAAATACAGCGACGCCTTTTCGGTGAGACACATTTGTCTTACAGTCCTTGACCTGGGCTCAGTAAATAAGAACATTCTAGCAGAGCTGAATCCCCACAGGATCAGGAGAGGGACAGTGCTAGCAAAGAAGAAAATAAAGAAAAATCTACTAGCACTTGTGCCAAGGAATAGCATGGCAGAAGCTACTGTATGGCTGTAAGTTAGGCTTCTTTTCAAGGACTTGATGCTTGGTGGACAGAGGGTACTTTGCTTTAAAAAAACAGAGCTGTTGCTGAATAGAGCTTAAACACTTTGTTGGAGGTGTGTGTGTTTTAGGGGCACTTCTGCATTGGGAAGACGTGACACAAATTACCTGAGTGTTTCAAACTTTGAATATTAACGTGTCCTATGAAAAAATATCTGCATGGTTTCTTTTGTTATGTGTCCTTGTAAGGTTCCATTTTACCTCTGCAGGTAGGGAGCAATAATCCTTCTTCCCCTTTTCTTCATGAGAAACCTGCTGTAGTAACACAGCTTTAAGAAAGGCTCATTAAAGGATCCGTTTTCTTCAGTGATTCCCTCCAGGAATCTTCTATGGATTATTCTGCAGACAAAAGAGGAAACTAAAGAGTTGCCTTGCAAGAGTATTGTACAACATAAGGCAACTAAAGGTAGATTCTCAATGCAGTTTTATAAATATCAACAGGTTGGGGGGGGGGCCTTGGTTCTTCGTATATTTTAAATCAATAAGTTCAGTTCATCAATTTTGGGAGCACCCACTCCATGCAAAAATACAGCTGTGAAGCTGAAATCCAGTGATTCTTTCATTTTTGACCTTGATGTTTCTTAAAATCAGTTGAGTAGTTTAATTGTAACAAGGTTCTTCTGGAATATAATTAGTTAAAACCTGCCAACGTGTGATAAAATCCTGCTGTGTTTAGGCCCGCAGTTGTTGTCTAGTATTTCAGACAGAGAGGAGTATTTGGGACCCTGGGATGAGCTTCCTTTCTTCTCTTCTTCAAAACAGGTACTGCCTGGTTAAAATGCAGTGATGGCAAAGAGCATATTGAAAACTTTGAAGTTTCTTGTCAGCTATTGACCTTTCTGTCATCCTTTTGCTTGGTTCTCTTTGAAATACATGAATTTATTTGCACATTTGCGTGTGGAAAGCTGCACTCTCTGGAACATGTGCAGTTTGCACCTTGGAGGTTGTCACACCCACTTTGTCCCTGAGGGAGTAGTTCAGGATGTATCCTCTTTCCCTGCCAGTATAAGAACAATTTATTTGATTTCTGTCGTTTTAAATATTGTGAAGAAATGAAAGCTGTTGTGGAATTCAGAGTTCCCATGGGAAGGACAATTGAGCTTTGACTGTTAACCTGTTTGAATCCCTCACTCCCAAAGGTTCTGATTACTTTATTTTTTTAGACAGAACTTAGCTATTTTCCAAAGTTTTTCAATGCACAGCAAGGCAGAAGAGATAAACTACCACAGCCTGTCACCATGAAACCTACTCCTGGCCAAATAGAAAGGGGAAATTTCCTATATTTGCTTTAACCCCATATTTCCTCTTCTATTCCCTTTTGCTTTCCTGAGCAGATTTCACTTTTTTTATAGTCATAAGGGCATCGTCAAATTGGGTGTGGCTTCCCTGGGAGGGCACTGGGAGTTGTGCCTTTGATTCTCTCCAGGGAAAATGGGAAACTGAACCCAGATCTTCCACTTTGTGGCTGAGAGCTGTGATGTTCTGACTGTGACGCCGTAACAAGGCTCAGGAGTGGCGAGGTCTGCAGAGAAAATATCAGCCCCTGCTGCATTTTCTGTGGAGCTGATTGTAGTGCTCCATGGTAAACCTTCTAGAGGAGGATTGATCATCTCAAGGAGGCACACCAGAACCTCAGTTTTTGCTTTGTGTGTGAGTGCTGAGCTCTTTGTGCAGTCACAGCTGACGTGTGCCAGGCAGGGAAGCGCTGGAGCTGCAGGCAGGGGAAGGAACCTGGGATAAAGTCATGTGCTTATGGAACACAGGCGTGAGCAGCTGCTCCTGGCACTCACCAGGAGCCCTCAGGAAATCAGTATTTCCCTCCCTCCTGCTCCTCACTGCGCCTGACCTTTAATAGGGTGTTTTACAAGTGTCCTCCCAACCTCAGCACTGTTATTCCTCGCTCCTCCAAGTTCAGTGTATTGAAACTGAGAACCCCTGTGGCCCTGCCAGACAGGCCTTCGGGTGCCTTTACATGTCCCTGGCCGGGCAGGAGCACAAGCACTTTACCACATATAAATAAAACTTCCCAGTTTTTTCAGTCAGAGATGAAATAAGAGCTGCCCGACGCCTCATCTCGGTCAGGACTACCCACAGAATCCTTGTATCTGGCTTTTTCATCTCTTGCAAAGCTCACCTTGGAATGTTGCGGCCTTCTAGTGTACCTGCATAAAATTTGCTTCAATGAACTCGCAATTTTTCTTTTTGTTAAGGAAGAAAATATTTGTAAGCACAAGCGCTTGAGATATTTTATGCTATTCCTAAATTTAATCGTAGGTGTCTTGAGAGTATTTTCTAATCTCACTGAAAATAGAGATGCTGTAATTTAGGGGCTCTCTGTTAAAAATGAAACGAGCCATAGAGTACAGGCTGTTGAAGAAGCAGCAATACCTACTGTTTTCAATGTGTGGAAACGCTGTAATAGGTCCCTTCAGTGCAGCATTGGCTGCAGGAGAGTGCTGGCATGTGTGAGCACTTAATTCTCCAACAGGCTTCCCTAGAAAACTAATGAAGGAAGAGAAGGACTGCTTGCACAATGTGTTCTTTTCAAGGCAATTTTTCTTTTGGCTGCTTTAGTGTTAGGCTTTACCAACTTTGGTAAAGACTGGGTATGTTTTATACTGATAATCCACTCTATAAAAACACTTTTCCTGGCCTCAAGGTTTCTTATAGCATCAAGACCCTGCATTTCAGCTGCAAACTGCCTGTGTTTCTCCGGGGTGATCATTTGACAGTGTTATTCCAACTTCTGATTTGAATGGCTTGATTTGCTTCAAAATGGAGAGAGGGTTTTAAGAGAGGGTCCTGAGCATTGATTTCCTCATGGTTTTCCTTCAGCTGAGTGCATCCATTCTCTTTAAGTTGAATTGACACAGTGTAGGTAGCTCTGAGTGCGTTTGTGATCACAGAAACACAGAATCCCAGAATGGTTTGGGTTGGAAGGGACCTTAAAGATCATCCTGTTCCAACCCCCTGCCATGGGAACCTTCCACTAGCTTAGGTTGCTCCACATCCCATCTAGCCTGGCCTTGGACACTTCCAGGGATACAGGGGCAGCCACAGCCTCTCTGGGCAACCTGTGCCAGGGCCTTCCTGCCCTCATAGGGAAGGATTTCTTCTGTATATCCAACCTAAATTTCCCCTCTTTCAGTTTGAAGCCATTCCCCCTTGTCCCGTCCCTCCAGTTCCCGATGAACAGCCCCTCTCCAGCTTCCCTGTAGCCCCTTCAGATCCTGGAGGGTGCTGTGAGGTCTCCACACAACCTGCTCCTCTCCCAGCTCTCTTCCCAGCTTTCCCAGCCTGTCTCCACAGGGGAAATGCTCCAGTCCCCTCAGCAACTTCATGGCCTCTGGAATTGCTGCAACAGCTCCATGTCCTTCCTGTGATCTGCTGGTAGAGGCAAACTCATACAGAAAGGATGACAAGCATGGAATTGTAGCCAGCTGTTTCCCAGCACGACAGTTTCCCTTGGATCTGTGTCAGCAGCACAGAGCATCTGTTGCATTTTAAAGGTGAAACATCAGTTCTGTTTGCTGTGGCAGCCTGTCATCTGAGACCTTCTCTGTGTGCCCTAATGGACACAGTTAATATTTTATAGCTTTGTTTACCTGTAGTATCAAGCTTCAGGAGTACAATCGGATATGTTATAAACCAGGGGAGAAACGCATTTTATATGGCTAATTTCAGGTCATTTTGCAGTTTCTGTCTTATGGCAAATCTTCTTTGCAGTCCCCAACTCCTGTAACAATCTTTAAACTGTCACACAGTTTATTTAGAAAATAAACTGTCACACTTCCGAATAAACTAATGATGGACTAGTTCAACAGAATCATATTCCATGAGTGGAAGAAGCCCTTGTCATTGTGAGTGCTCTGGAGGAGGTCACTGCACAATGTACCTGGTAAGTACAGAGGAAGTAACCTGGTCAGTCTGGAAACTGGGCTGGGAGGGGGTGGGCAAAGGGGCGTTCTGAGTTACATGGAATCCCAGAATGGTTTGGGTTGGAAGGGACCTTAAGGATCATCGCATCCCACCCCCTGCCACGGGCAGGGACACCTTCCACTAGCCCAGGTTGCTCCAAGCCCTGTCCAACCTGGCCTTGGACACTTCCAGGGATCCAGGGGCAGCCACAGCTTCTCTGGGCAACCTGTGCCAGGGCCTCCCCATCCTCACAGGGAACGATTCCTTCCCAATATCCCATCTAAGCCTGTCCTCTGGCAGTCCTAAGCCACTCCCCATGTCCTATCACTCCAGCTCTTCTTTGGATGTTTATGTCTATATTTTTATTAAGGATAAATAAGCCACAAAATATGTTACCTAAAACAGATATGAGTGTGACTTTCTGCACTGGCAGGTTTCCATCTACGTTATATTGATGATTTGAAAGCAGAGCTGAAACCAGGTGTTAAATTGACCCTGCCTGAAAAAACATTATTCTGTTAAAGTGGCAAAGGAGTGCTGATGCTGTAGATCACAGCATCGATCACAGGAGCAGCTGGCATTCAGAGCACACTCCCTGGGCTCCAGATTTAAAAGTTCGGGAGGTCATTGTTGAAATTCGACAAGGTGAAGCTAAGTCACTGTTAAAAAGAGAATATATATAATTACAACCATGCTCCGAAAAAGAAATGACTGTGCAATGTCACTTTGGAATTACGTGGTTATTTTTTTCAAGTTAGGCAGCTCAAAATGTTTGTGGTTATTCTGTTATTGAGACTGTATTGCTTAAAATAATCATCTGTATCTTAATTCTGTAAATACATTTTTAAAATCAGACTTGTATTGAAGAAAAACTTCTCACACTGATGACCTTGTAGGTTTGCTGGATGTTGGTGTCTTGGTTTCTCTGCACAGGTAGTGCCTTTTCTCACTCTCTGAGGTGCTTTCATTACCATTATTTAGGAAAACACAGTCTACAAGCCTGATTAAAAGTTGGTTTAATTAAATGCATTTCTTCCTTTTATTTGGAAAATCAAGAGATTCCAGATTCACAACATGCCCTCAAGGTAGTGTTATATACACCCTACCCCTCCTTTTTTCTCTATCGAGTCGTCAGCCTTTGTTTCAGCCTCCTCTTTATGAATCTTTCTTTTTTTTTACTAATAGATGTTTTAAACGTTACACTGAGTCACCAAAATAAAAAAAAAAAAAAGAAGAGAAACGTTGTCAGCTTTAGCCCTGCTGAACGTCACCTGTGCCCAGATTTGAAGAAGCACGGCCTAATGGCAGGAGAAAAACACCGGAGCAAACAGTCCTGAGATGGTTCTGACACCTTGGTTTGTGGCAGAGTTAGAGTCAGGCCTTAGTTTAGGCCTATCAAAACTCTCTGTGTGCTGTGCAGCCGAGAGTTAAATCATGTGTAAACTTAAAATTCAGGTCGATGGTGCGGGGACAAGCTCTCCAGAGGGGAAGCCCTGGAGTGGGTGCTTGTAGGTGCGATACGCAACTGGAGCTTTGTTGACCTGATGCAAGGAGAAGGACGCACCAAGTGTGTGGGGGCTGTAGGAAATAAGGCAGGTTTTATCATGATAAAAGGAAATGGGAGTCATATTGAAGTGATTGGAATTGCATGAATAAGCTCATGTGTTGCATGAAGTGGTAGATAAGTAAAATCTCCAAGCTCAAACTGCCATGGAGGCAGCTGTTGTTCCAGATGCTTAAAACGGCTTAACCAGGGAATGGCTTTTTATAACCTGATCATTGCTATTGTTTGCAGAGCTCTCACTTGGGATCAACAGCACTAAAGCAAAAGCCAGGACACTCTGAGAGCAGGTGATTGGCTTTTCAGATGAGCATGACTCCAGGAGCAGTGCACTAATTAGACAATCCAATGCCCTTCTCCAAGGAAACCTTCAGAAACCCTTCTGAAAACCTTCAGAGAACAGCCACTTCTGGAATGTCCCTTTGTGTGACTCATTTGAGGAACCTGGTGGCAACTGGAGGTCTTGAGACTAAAAAATATCAGGCTCCAAGCTTTGGAAATCACAAGCAGCAAATGATTTTGCTCCTCTCAGTGAGG
Organism: Cephalopterus ornatus; assembly: GCA_013396775.1. Classification (NCBI taxonomy): domain Eukaryota; kingdom Metazoa; phylum Chordata; class Aves; order Passeriformes; family Cotingidae; genus Cephalopterus; species Cephalopterus ornatus. The sequence goes on from VZRE01004679.1 coordinate 247,255, forward strand.
TCTTTGTACCCCTGTGCGCTGCCATCCCCTGCAGCAAATCTGAGTGTGCTCTGCCTGCACCAGGATTGCCCTGGGCTCCAACTGGTCAGGAGAAAATACTTGTGGACTTAAGGTAGATTCTGCCAGCTCAGGTGTTCTGAGGGTACAGAAAGGCTGAAAGAACTATTTCACAGGTGGCAAAATTCTATAGGAGGAAAAGCCACAGGAGGTAAAAAACCCTAATTCACACTGGTGGCAGAAAGAAGAGATTACTTCTGGGTTCTTTAGAAGGATAGTTCCTTGAATCTGCTTCCAAGTGGTTGGCTGCTTGAGGTTTTCCCAGCAGGGAAGGGTTAGGCCACACAGGCCTGGCACTGGGACCTCCCAGTTACCAGTAGGAGCTTCTATAATCTAGTGCACAGATGGATAAAAATATAATTTAGCTATAGGTTTCAATTTCATTGTAAGGTTTATTTTTTTTGAAATGCCTTTAGTACAGCTCTGCTAAAGAACTGGTGCCCTGCATTCCTTCCCTGCCTGCTGTGCCCGTATCCAGGGCTGCCCTGTAAACATGCAAAGGCAAAAGCACTTGCAAGCAGCTCTTGAAGAAAAAAGGATTTTAGATTAAATGTTTTACTAGAATATCCTAAACATGTTATTATATTAGGGGAACCGGGGGAAAGCCATGACTGGCAAAGAAATAATACTGTCATTAACTGAGGAAGAACACAGACCTCAATTTTTCTTGTTAAGCAGTCTCAGTGTTTCGAAGTTTCTCCCACACAAGCTGATAAAATGGGTGAATGATAATGGGTGTTACAATGGTACCAGTCATTAAGTTTCGAAAGTGTGTTTTATTACATTTTAGATGTGTGAAACTAAGGAGAGAAACTGCAGAACGTTTATATCAGGAAGCAACTTTGGTGAAAGAGAACTCGCATTTGGCACAGTGTGTTCTTCTTCTTTTGTTTTCCTCAGAAAGAGTAGATAAAAAGATTTTGAATTATCATCCTCAAAAATGAATAAAAGTAGACTTCAAATTAATGAAGCAAATTTATTGTTACAGATCCTAATCATCAAACATCTTACATATAATTAATCATGTTGCATTTGTTTATGGTTAACAATTGCAGTAATTGTATTTTAATTTTAATTTAAAATGATGAAATTGAGATTTAATTTTTAGGATATACACAAGTTCTGGAGACTGAGGTTAACACTAATTTTTGTGTGAATGCATAGGAATGTTGGGAATTCTCTGAGAAGTTTTATTGCTCATTTCTGTCTATTGATATTGAAGGGCTTGAGGGGAAGCTTGTGAGGAGCCTGAGGGCACTTGGTGCGTTCAGCTGGAGAAAAGGAGACTGAGGGGAGAGCTCACTGCAGTTCCAACTCCCTGGGCAGGGGCAGAGGAGGGGCAGGACTGAGCTCTGCTCTGAGGGGACCAGGGACAGCACCCAGGGAATGGCCTGGAGCTGTGTCAGGGCAGGGTCAGGTTGGATCTCAGGGAAAGGTTCTTCCCCCAGAGGCTGGTGGGGCACTGACCAGGCTCCCCAGGGCAGTGGGCACGGCCCCAAGGCTGCCAGAGCTCCAGGAGGGTTTGGATGATCCTCTGGGGCACAGGGTGGGACTCTTGGGGATGAGTCTGTGCAGGGCTGAGGGTTGCACTGGATGATCCTTGTGGGTCCTTTCCAACTCAGCATATTCTGGGATTTTGTCCTTTCCAGTTCAGATGACTGTGTGACTCAGTGATTTTGTGTAACTCAGGATACACCCTGAAGTGCCATCGAGTGCTGTGGCTTGTACTTGTTTTACACCTTTTGTAATGAGATGCCCAAATCAGTGCTGCTCTTTTCCTTCTCATAGAATCAGTAGGGTTGGAAAAGACCTCCAACATCATGGAGTCCAGCCTCCAACCAAATCCCACCACTCCCACTAAATCATGCCACTGAGTGACCATCTCCAGGGATGGTGACTCCACCACAGCCCATTTCTAATACCCAACCTGAGCCTCCCTTGGCATAACCTGGGGCCGTTTCCTCTTGCTTGTTGTCTGGGAGAAGAGCCTGACCCCCACCTTGCCACAGCCTCCTTTCAGGGAGTCTCCCCTGAGCCTTCAGGGATTTTAAGGTGAGCAGTGTCTGTGACAAGTGGCTTTCTGTAAATGAAGCCATCAGTCGTCACACCCACGCAACAAGTGCCAGGTCCTGAGTGTATTTGTTGGTGTTTGCTAATCTACCTGTACAGTCATCTGTGTTGTTTTCTCATGGAATTTCGTTTTGATTTCCACTAATTTCAGTTCATCAAAAACTCTTTCCTTATAGGATTTTGGATTCCTTGTAATCAGCATGTTCAACCACTGTCTGCTTGGGAGCTGGGTGCCTTTCTTTTTGGTCATCAGACTTTACCAAGGTGTAGTCCTCCACTGTCCTCTCATCTTCTCTGAGAAATTTGATTCAGTTTGTCATTGTGGTTTCTAAAATTTGTGATATCAGGTATTTGCTCTTAAGCTTTATATTTCCCGTGTTTATACTTGAATCATTATTGATTTGCTTCCTTTTTTTTTTCCCTGCATTGAGAGCATTATTTGGAGCAAATTTTCTTGACACCATATGTCTACATTTAATCACTTTGCCTGGTTTACAAGGATATACTGGAAACAACAAATTCTTTAGGACAAGCCTCTCTAAAGCCATAGTTTCCAAATCCCAGCCTCCAGTAGCTCATGTTTGCTAGCCTCAGCTTCTGTTTGAGCAGAGAAAGCAAAGCAGAAAGATGGGAAGTAAAGAATACAATATTTCTGGGGTCTTTTTTCTTCCTTTGTTTTGTTTTACCTTCATCTTAAAATAGAGAAGTATCTTCCTTTTGTGTGGGTTGCATTCAGAGCGACCGAGGCTGTTAGTTAACTCACACTCTAAAGAGATCAAATCGAGCTGTGTGTGCAGGGGACAAGAGTTCCTTTAGGTCAGAGATGAAAATCTCTTTCTGACTTGCAGTCTAAGAAGAGGAAGGAAAGTTTCCAGGCACCAGAGAGGAGTGCCCACCCCAAAAGCCCGTTCAGTGTTAGGAAAGTCTCCAAGAAATTGAGAAAGAAAATTGTCAGCGGTATTTTGGGGTGCTGGAAAATAGTGATCTCCAAAGCAAATGAAAGAGAAACAGATTTCAACCCCGTCCATCCAGAGGGAGCAGTGGGAGCAGTGCAGAAGTCAGGAGTGGGTGGAGGCAAATGTAACTGGAAATGCCCCAAAGCCAGCACACCTCACAGACACTTCTGTCCATCCACAGACCTGCTGAAAGCACTTGGTGTGTTCTCACGTGAAGAATTACTAATAAAACTGAGTCAGACAGGGACTCTTCATCAGGAACTTTAGAGACAGGACAAGGAGCAAGGGTACAAGCTGAAAGAAAGGACGTTTAGGTCGTGTATATGGAAGAAATTCCTCCATGTGACGGTGGGCAGGCCCTGGCACAGGTTGCCCAGAGAAGCTGTGGCTGCCCCTGGATCCCTGGAAGTGTCCAAGGCCAGGCTGGATGGGATGTGGAGCAACCTGGGCTAGTGGAAGGTGTCCCTGCCCATGGCAGGGGGCAGGACAAGATGAGCTTTGAGGTCCCTGCCAACCCAAACCATTCTGTGACTCTGTGAAAACTGCAAAAGATAATAATTAGGTCGAGTGTAGCTCAGGGAGTAGGAAACTGGCTGGAGCAGTGGAAGGAACTGAACTTCCAGAGTTGAAAGAGGTTATTTGGAGCTAGAGCGACTGGGAAAAACACAGGCACAGAAAATGTTCTTGTGTTTAATATATAGCTGGATAAATCGAGGAAGTGTTTAACTGATGATTGGGTGAGTGGTGGCCAGAGACTGCACAGGGAGTCCTGAGAGGGCTATTCCAATCCTTTATTTCCTGCCTGTCCACTTTGGGATGATGCATTGGCTGTTCTTGCTTGCAGGCACTTGGCAGTCCTTAATGCTCTGTCGTGTACGGGGTTTTAGCATCCTAAAGCCCAGAAAATAGCAGAAAAAATGAAAGCCATGTCCATTTTCTTTGCTGATAATCAGATCTGGATATTGCAATACTGCTAAGGAATTCAATACTAAGGCATGGTAGGAGCAAAGATGATTTTCTTGTTAAGCTGAGCTGAAAATATAGTTAAAAGGTGACAATTCCTTTGATTCAAAAAAAACTCACAAGAAAAAAATAATACGATATTTAGAATACTCTTTTCCCTGTATCCAAAAAGGCTTTCATTCATTTCAGCAACAATTTGATTCAGAGAACACCGAATTTCCAAAAACATGAAGACAATGTAGGCCTGAACTCAATTTCCATGGCAGGTAATGGAAAAATTCCTGGCAACATTATGACAGGTCCTAGGAAAGTGAAAATGATAAGTAGGGCAGTTCAATAATCCCACTGGGAGAAGATCATCATCTCTGTAAAGATAAGGGTATTCATTTTCACTTGTATTTGTTTTATGAAGTGCACTGAATATGTCTCTTACTTGATGTCACATGTGATAGTCAAATATAAACCTGATCTTGGGTTGCTGGGGAAGAGCAAAGAGCTTCAGGCAGCTGTTGATAGGGTTCAGAAAATCCATATGTATTTTGATTTTAAAGGAATTGCAGATTATTTTTCCCCTTTACAAGTACCATAGAGAACTGAAAAGTGGCAAACGGCTATTTTGTGTTCATATTGAACCATTTTTTTTTAGATTACAATAAAAGAACTATATTACAGAAACTATATTATAGTTTCGTGCTCTTCCCAGAGTCCTTTTCTTTTGCAATCCATTGAGTGAAAAATATGTAATTGCTTCTAGGTTAGTTCATTTCCAAACCTCAGCACATGACCTCTTGTTTTTCAGTCAGTTGCTTTTGCCAGGAGCATTCCCATGAATCTGGCCCTTCCCTTCCAGGATTTGGGTCAAGGCAATACAATTTCCACTTGATCTCCCTTTTTTTGCCTTGCTAGGAGCCAACTCCTCATCTTTTGTTATATGGCTTTGCCTACAAGCCTCTGACTACTTTTGCTTGTCCTCTGCTGCACTTGGAAAGTCTTTGCAATGTTCTTTTTGATCTTTGGAGGCTTTAGTAGGCTAAAATATTACATTATTGACACATATTCTCCTGCTGGGAGAAGTCAAATGTTCCAGTTATTTGGGAAAAGTAGAGACTCCAATCAGGTATCCACAGCAAGACGCTGTTTGCTCTCCGTTTATCTTTTCTACTTGACACTAGAGCCATAATGGAGATTTTATTCCTGCTTCCACTGTTTAACTGTGATACAGTTAAATTGGAGGATTTTCTCTTGTCTTTCATGTGTTAACAGCTCTGAGAAGATTTAAAGGGAAGTTTTCCCTCACACAGTTGTTCTCATTCATGCCTATTGCTATGGTTTTCCATGCTGTATCTTTTATTTGCTCTTTGGCGTGATCCCAGTCCCACTCCCTGCAAGGATCATTTGTTTTACTCTTAGGGGGATTCTTGTAGGAGTAGGTATGTGCAAGTTGTCTCATTATATCAGCCTCACCTTTGCTCACATCTGGGATTCAAGGGAAAAGATTTAGTTCCTGTTATGGTCTGCCCTTTATTTCTTCATTATAGAGGAAGTAAAATATAGAATAATAATAATATGTAGGTCATAGTACCTTGGCAAGGTACTTAATAATCTACAAGAGTTCTGGTTTAAGCATCATAGAAAGGTTTGGGTTGGAAAGGACCTTTAAGGGCCTTCAAGTCCAAGCCCCTGAATTGAGCAGGGACACTTTCCACTAGCCCAGGTTGCTCAGAGCCCCATCCAACCTGGCCTTGAATATTCCCAAGGATGGGACAGCCACAGCTTCTCTGGGCAACCTGGGCCAGGGCCTTCCCACCCTCATTGTAATAAAAAGTCTTCCTTAAAGCTAATCTAAATCAAACCTCCTTCAGTTTAAAACCATCAGCCCTCGTCCTGTCCCTCCATCCCTTGTCCCCAGTCCCTCTCCAGCTCTCCTGGAGCCCCTTTAGGCCCTGGAAGGGGCTCTCAGGTCTCCCTGGAGCCTTCTCTTCTCCAGGTGAACCTCCCCAGCTCTCCCAGCCTGGCTCCAGAGCAGAGGCTCCAGCCCTCGGGGCATCTCCCTGTCCCCTGTGGATTCGCTCCAGCAGCTCTACATCCTTCCTGTGTGATGTGTCTTCCATTTATGACAGAGACCAGATTAGCTCACTCCCTCTGCATCCTCCTTTTTTTAAGATTGTATCTCTATTAATCACACCCCTGTGAGAGAGGTGACTGTCCTTCAAAGGTAGGAGCTATAAAAAACCCCCTCAGCCTCTTTTGGTCAGTCATGGGAGTTACCTGGTCCTTTTCTTGCTGGCTCCCTACAATTAAAACATGAACAGACAGCTGGGAACTGTATTAGCAGATCAGACGACGAACTGCCTCCCCTGGGACACTGCTTTAAGTTGGATAATAACAGCTATCAAGGTTATTAAAGAATAGAGATTTGATGTAACTGAGTTTTGTTGCTTAATGACATCACAAATGCCAGCAGTGGGTTGTGCCTGAGTTGCTGAATTGTAGACAGTTTGCTTAATTTCGTGTGTCTGAAGTGTATAAAGGTTGTTATTCAAAAATAAATGTATATACTGGGAAAATGGCAAAAGGTAAATAAACTTGATTGCTGTTTAGCTTTTGCCCAGGACCTTTCTCTTTACCCACGTGCTTGGCATTTTTAGAGCTGGTTCAATAGAAGAGTTTCTCCTGTAATGCATCCATGGCCTCGCTTCACGTGCCCTTTGTGACTGTTCCCTTGGAGGATGTTGTTGGAAAATACCAAGGCCAAGGTCATATTTTCTTCCTTTTCTGGAGCGAATGTTTTCACGCAGTATAGAAAATGAGGCTGAGGTGTGTTTGATACTTTATTTTGTAAGAACAGGCAGTTTCCATTATCACAATCCGCTGTTACAGAGGAGCCCAACTGATAAGAGATTTATTACAGAAAGGACATTTGAACCAGCTCATCAGGATAAACCTCAGCCACATGAAAGCGTGTGTTTCACAGCAAGTGATGCAGAAGCTTCAGAATCCTTTTGCCAGGCCCCTGTGTGTAGGATTCGTGCAAAGCTCTGTAATAAATCAAAGTCAAAAATATTTAGATTGGTTTCACAAAGCCACTCCTCACAGAAAGCAAGTTCTCTGAAGAAATCTGTTCTATTATGCATTTAAGTGACTGTGACATTAATCATTATGTCATTAACAATTTGACATTAATAATTTCTCCCATCATTTAATCCTTTTTAATCTCTCTGCTACAAGATGCAGAAATTAAAAACAATCAGTTAGACTCACTGTTTTCTACTCTTATCTTCAGAGCTGCTTGATTTTTAGATGATGTGCAGAAATCAGATATGCCAGTTAATTAATGCCAGATTTGTGAGCAGGTGTAGTTGTCTTCTTGTTCTCAGTTTATCACACAGTGCCACGCTTTTTCGTGTTGAGGTTCTGTTCAACTGAGGCCTTTGCCTTTTCCTGCTCTGTCCACCATTCTCAGTGAAAGATTAATTTTGTGGTTTGCATACTGTTGGCCAGACAGTGTGAATTTGTTATTTTTGGGTCCATCTGTCTTGAGCTCTTCACAGGGCAAACAGGGCACGGATCTTCTGACTGACAGTAATTTAGTGGCAGAGGCATTTGTCTATGGGCTTAAAACTGGTTAAATGAAAACACAGTGTTAAGAGGGTGATGTTATCAGAATAAAGAGTTCATAAAATTTAACAGATGTGGGTTTAATTGTGTAGCACCAGCTCAGAGCTTCACCGGAGGAAATTTGTAGATAATACTAAGGCAAAGGAGTGTATGCTTTGTAAGCATGTGGGTGCAGAGATAAGGCTCAATTTGCATATTTCTTTCACTTCTCTTCCCTTGTTTTCAGGAGTTGCTTTTGAGGACGAGCCCAGAGCTCCCCTTGTATGGGCTGAGTTACTGCCATTTGGGTCTGAAAGTATTTTCCTAGAAATAGAAAAGCTGTTTGAGGGCTGGAATGACAATTTATTTAAGCAACTGCACTTGCAGGGATGGTTTCCAGTAGAGACGGGACTGTGCCTGAGGGAAAAACCACATGCAACTGTGTCTGCTCCCTTCTGAGAGCCCCGTTCCCTGGGCAGGGTCAGCTGCCTGCAGCCCCAGTTGCATGTTGTGTTCTTCATTCCCTTGCATTCACCAACCCTCAGTTGCATTCTTCATCCTCCTCCTCTTTTGGATGTCCACTCATCTGCAAATTGGCCGCTTCTTCTGGTGTCCTTGGCTTCTCACCTGAAGCAGTGCACGGAGAGTGAAGTCAGTCCTCGTCCTCTGGGCTCCGTAGTGGCCAAGGGTCCAACACTTTTCTGTCCCTTCAAATATCTTCTTTCAAATCCCCTTTTTATTTACTACTCATCCTTCACTTACTGCTTATCTTTTTACTTACCTTCACTTACTTCTTTTTACTTACCTTTTACTTACCTGTTACTTTATCCTTTCTCTTTGCTATCAGCCAGTTTCCTCAGGAGCCGTGTGTTTTGCACATACCTTGGTATATTTACTTCCTCGCCATTCAAGAGCAAAATGGATTTTTTTTCCTTTGAAATCAGTGCACATCTTGTCTTGGGTAAAGGGAGAAGGAGACAGATCAGACCTGGTATAATCCTGAGTGCAGGAAAGGGGAGGCTGGGTAGAGTGAGGTTCTCAGGGAGCTCAAGGGATGGACACAGACCAGTTCACAGGCAATGCCTCTGGCTGAAAAGGGTTGTTTTACCTTATGCAAAATAAAGAGGGAGAAGGAAACAAAAAATGAATGTGCTGGATGGCATGAAAGGTATAATTGTCCCTGGCATTGGTACCACTGAGAGAAGACAAAAGTCAGGTGCTAACAAAGATGAGTCCCAGGAATGTGGAGGAAGAGTGTGAAATTAAGCTGTGGCTGTGAGCTACATCTCTCAGAGACTGACAACGCATTGCAGGGGAAGGAATACTGAAGAGTATGTATTAAAAAAGAAAAAGAAATAAAAAGGAATCTATGCTGTATAGCTGAAGTATAGGTTTCTGCGCTGTTATACTTACCCTTCTGAGGGTACACAGATCTAACAAAGCTTCCAGAGTCCTCCAGGAAAAGAGAAAGATTTACTATCAATTTACTCTGACATATGGGCACCCATCCCTTCTCTGAAAATCTACACATTAGTTAATGGATAAAACTGTCATACTCTGCTTTCAACATTAAAAGTGTGGTCTTGAGGAAGAGAACAAGCTCTCACAAATTGCAGTCTAAGAATAAGATCTCAAGAGTTGATGTGATTTGGCATCTATGGTAAGTTGAGTTGTCTAATAAACCTTAGCAATTCATCATCTGCTTTGGAAGTCTGAAGTTTAGTAGGCAGCCGTATAGTATGTCTTTTGGTGCCTAGACTAGCTCAGGAAAAAAAATCATGGATCTTGGAGGGGCAAGGGGATTATGGCTTGATTTATTTGGCAACAAAATTGACTATAAAACTACTTTTACTGCGCTCAGGGGACCAAGGCATAGAGATGTCATATTGAGTAATAACGTCAGGATAATATCAAGGTCTTTGGTCATCTCACTGATTTCACACAGGCGAAGCCACAGATATAAAACACTTGATACCAGAGGAATAGGACATTTCATGTGGATAATATACACCCAGGAAAATTAATGACCTGTCTGGCTAAAGAGATAAACCCTGAGTCACAATAAGCGAGAGCACTGGGGGGAGAGGCAGCGATGTGCGTTTAACTGTTTTAGTGCTGCCTGAAGTATCACTTATCAGGTAAAACAGGGTTTGTACATCATTTATTTGTACAGAAGAGCCAGTGCTGTATCAAAAAAATGCCCTGCAGTCTGCAGAGTGCTGCCTAATTGCACTAGTTAATGAAAAAAGGGCATTTGTTAGATCTCTTTTCTCTGGGACACATTTTAATGCCGAAGTGAGAAATGAGGAGCTGGAACTGGTAGTACCTTGCAACAGGTACTACCTGTTGGTAGTAGACTACAACCTGTAGTCAGAAATACACTGAGAGCTCCTGACGAAGGGATCAGTAGTTGAGCTTCCCTAATTTTTGTCTGGCTCCGCACTGGAGTGCACAGGATTATAGGCAATGCCACAGGGATGCTGAGTTTGTCTGCAGTGCCGGGCACTCAGAGCACAAACCTGATGAGGAGCAGCTGAGGGAGCTGGGGGGGCTCAGCCTGGAGAAAAGGAGGCTCAGGGGGGACCTTCTGGCTCTGCAACTCCCCGACAGAGGCGGGGAGCCGGCGGGGGGGTGTGCTCTGCACCCAAGGAACAAGGGACAGGGGGAGAGGGAACGGCCTCCAGCTGTGCCAGGGGAGGGGCAGGTTGGATATTAGAGAAAAAAAAAAATCATGTGGATGTAGCACTTGAGGCTGTGGTTTAGTGGTGAACACGGTGATGGTGGTGCTTTGTTGCAGATTGGTCTTGATCAGCTTGGAGGTGTTTTCTGTAATTCTCCAACACTGCCACTGATACACCGAAAAGAGATGAACAAAACCTGTGCTAAAGGAAAAGGCACTCCAGGCTGGGCTTTCACTCAGCTGGGCTCACTTCTGATTAATGTTTGCTTTGTTGTTTTTGAAATGCCTTGCTTTGCATCTCACCGGTGTTTTTATGAGGACTCTCCCCACGTGTGGTGGGACTGGTTTCGGCAGAGCATTCAGATGTGAATTCTGCCAGCACACGCTGAAGGCAGAGCTGTGAGTGAGCTCCTAACAAGTGGGGGAGTGGGAAGGACGTGGGGAGCGTGACCTGAGCACTGTGAGATACCTGCTTAACAGTCTGCTCACGAGATGGGATATTTTACAGCGTAAACTGAATTAGGCAGAGGTGAAGGAAGGGCAGTTTGGAACCTTTGCCAGAAAATATCTAGTTTTTTAACCTGTGCAATGATTATATTTGCACTGTAGGACACATCGCATACAGGAGGAAAACAGATCAAACTCCTCTGTGGGTACAAAGCACACTGCAACTATTTAGTGGTTACACCAGTGGCTTTTTCCTCCTGTTCCGTAAGGTGACCAAAATTGGTTCAAATGGCTTTAAATGGCCTTGTAGAAGATGTGAGTGTGTACTCTGGTAAATATTTGAGATTCATTTTAAAAGAGAGAAATATCTGTAAGCAGTTAAAAGGAACCTCATGAGCCTTGGGGTGAATCAGCGATGAATCAATCCTATGGAGACAGAGCAAAATATGGATGAAACCTGGCAACAAATAGGGAAGAAGACAGAGCTGGTGTCCAGGCACACTCTCACTAGACGGGAAATGAATATGGATTCCTGCCCTCGTTGAAACTAAAAATGCTGGAACCAAACTTTGATCTTCTGGGGGTGAGGGAAATGCCACAAGCAGAGATTTTTCGGATCCGAAACACAATTTTATTTCAGAAGTTGGGAAGTTTTGGGAAGGAAAAAGAAGTAGAAGATAGCAAGAATTGGTTTATAAATGCAGAAATTCAGCCTGGACTCACTGTCATTTGTGCTCTCATTTATCCCATATATTTTATCAGAAATATGTGACTTTAGATTTTTAGAGACGTTTCCGTGAGGCCTTACTGTTGTGATACTCCTGATACTGAATTCTGCAGCAGGCAAAGTAATAAACTGCTCCAATGTTTGCATTTTTAATACCTCATTACATTTTATGAGTTACAGTTGATGCTCTCCCATTTGTTATGGTTTTATTTGGTCCGTACATGCATAGCTGTCATAGCAAAATTCCAATATACAGCTCTCTCCCAGAGGAACTTTGCAAGAATAGCCAGGAACTGTTATCCCAAACCTCTAATTATAAAATTTATGTTAAATCACTCGCAATATGTGCCATATAAATGATAGATTGTGCTGGCCTATGAATACAAATAAGTGATAAAAACACCAGCACGTCTCGTGAATAGAGTATTTAAAAAGGAAATATTTATAATCAAGCACATACAAACATGACATTTTCCAAAAATTTAGTAGCTCAGAAGTGATCCACTGTCCAGGGGTCAGAGAAAATGAAAATTCCCAGAGGAATTGTGCACGGCTTTGTGGATGCATTGCAGTGTTAGATTATAACACAGGGGGAAAAAAAAAACCCAAAATTCTGATATCTTAGTACATGGTTTTGAGGAAGTTTTAGTATATAAGGACTTGAACTGAACTCTCAAAGATTGAGAGAAAAAAGACTAGGCTGGGTGAATCAAGATCTGTAGCAAACAGGAAGGAAAAGGCAATTTATGATCCTGAGAGACCTCCGTTGGTAGGAGAAAAAAGAAAAACACTGAGAGAGCTCTGGCAAATTTCCACTCCAGGGACAGGAAATAAGATGGCCTTTGGGCAAGGGAAGAGAAACAGGGCAGTGTCCCCTATCAAACCGAGCAATCTGTTGCTCCCTGTTTTCCTCTGCCTTTAACAAAGCAGGAAATTTAGAACCAACCAGAGAGAGCCCAGAGAACGTTCAAGGGCACTCAGGAGGAGCAGGTGGGATGTTCATCCTGCGGCAGGACAAGTCAGTTGTCTGTCAGTCGTGCTGGATGCGTGTGAGCTCTGTCCAGGGCTTCAGCAGAGTCCCTGCTCAGATTCTCTTGGCAAGTAACCTAACTGAGCAGCTGGCTGTTCTTTTCTCTCTTTTCTAAGCACCAGATCATGGTAAGTCGTTCTTCACCGTGGAGATTTGCTTGCAGAAAATGTGTAAATGCTAATTGGCCTTTGAGTTTACTAAAGTACTTGAAGATGGATTATTGAGAGTGATTTACTAGATTTGCTTGAATAATTCAAATTCCAGCTATGCTCTTCAAAAGTTTCCATGGTGCTGTTGTTTAATTTGTTTGTATTCTTCGAGGAAAGCACTGGAGCTTCTGAGATCATTTAATTCCTTCATTTGTTGGGGAGAAAAAAAAGCTTTTGCCATTAGCATTAGATTAATTTTATAGAGATGTAGAAGGTGAAGCAGAAAAGGATATTATTGTGCAGAACTGTAAAAGAGATTGGCCATTTCTTCTGCAGCTTTCCAAGGAGCATGGTGAAAGGGTTGAATCATAAGATGAAAAAAGCCCAAACCCAAAAAGTCTGGCCTATGTGTACATAAGTTTTCTTACCTCTGGGTTTGACTGTGACTCCTGAAACAGCGCTTTCCCAAGTACCCAAGTAGTCTTGTGCTTTAGGTTGTTAGAGCTCAGATTATGTGATGGAATCAAGACCTCATTTTTCTTAAATGCTGCAGTAGTAATTAAATATATTGTATGGATAAAATTTAATTTGTGCCCCAAGGCTCCTTTCCTTAGCGCTTTTAATGGCAAGCATAACTAGAAGGAAGAGGTGGGATTTTTGTTCTCATTGTGATGAGGTGAAACAGCTGAAGGGTGAAGTTGGTCAGTGAAATCTGTTCTTTCACACTTGGACCTTTTCTATCCAACACAGATTTTGTCCTTGCAAACTTCTTTGTTGTTGCAGTGGGTAATAAGCGCTTGAAAAAAAGATGGCATGTTGTTCAGGTTGCTTTAAAAGTTAAATTAGATGCATTCATTATGTTATGGTTCACAAATTTAGGAATGAAACCCATATTCTCTTCAAATTTTTTTGTGCCAGGTATATACTGCCTTGTATATCTATGAACTCAATTTGCATCCAGTTTTCTCATTTAAAAAAATAATAAAAAAAAAAAGAGTCACTTGAAATAACGTGCAAATAAATGAACTGTAAATCTTTGCTGTTACAGTCAATTAAGAATATTACCAAATGGCCAGATTGGACACTTTTTATTCAGCTTTGTTTATGTGATTGCTGCAGAGACTGGAACTGCTGTGGAAGAAGGATTTTGAAAAGCTCCTTTGTTTCTTTAGAGTGAAAGTGATGCTCTACAGAGGATGGTGGAGCTATCCAAGAAATTGCTGCAGTCAGCAAGGTCAGCAAGGTCTCTCCAGCTGAGAAGAGCAGGAATCTCCACTGTGTCTGGACACTACATTCACAGAATCCTGGGGTGGGTTGGCTTGGAAGGGACCTTAAAGCTCATCTCATTCCACCCCCTGCCATGGGCAGGGACACCTTCCACTAGCCCAGGTTGCTCCAAGCCCCACCCAACCTGGCCTTGGACACTTCCAGGGCTCCAGGGGCAGCCACAGCTTCTCTGGGCAACCTGTGCCAGGGCTTCACCTCCCTCTCGAGGAAGAATTCCTTCCCAATATCCCATCTAACCCTGTCCTCCCCCAGCTTAAGGCCATTCTCCCTTGTCCTGTCACTCCATGCCCTTGTCCCTCTCCAGCCTCCTTATATAAGCCCTCTTTAGGTACTGGAAGGGGGAAAATGCAGAAATTCAGGAAAATGCAGATCCTTTCTGCTTAAAATTTGTCAGATATAAAAGTGCTTGGAGTCTGAATGGGAGTAGCTGCATCTTCAGCTGATTTTAATCACTCAGTTGGTTTGACATTAGCCATTCCTTATAATTCCTTATATTATAGTAATTTAGTTCTGGAGGAAAATCATGTTTTAAATAGACTAGGTAAAGAGTAATTAATTGCTCACTAGCATGTCTTGAACTCACTGTGTTAGAGTAGGGATAACCTTCTGGGCCATGGAACAAAGAAGGTTATCCAATATTTCTGCTGTGTATTATCCACTGGCAGTCACAGGTTAGGGTCAGAAGTGTACAAACACAGAGATGAGAAACTCAAGAGTCCTCAGAGAGAGAGAACTCTCTCTAAGGCCAGAGATGAGAAGGGAATTCAAGAAATTTCAGGATAAAGCTGCTGTGATGGGAGTAGACTCCCTGACAATGCAGATTTTTAGGAGGGTTTTGATCTCTCAGAGTCAATATTAAACGTCACAGTGAAAAATCTTATATTGCCAAATTGCTCATGATGTATTTACTTTCAAGTGTCTTCAGTTTTTAGGCCTGGCAGAAGCTTTCATGAAACTCGAGTTAATTTCAAATACGTTGTTTCTAATTTGGTACCCCGGAGTCAGCATTAATCCTTCATCTGCTCTGTGATAAAGGTCTTTAGTTACCATGGTTTGACTGATGGCATGGACATGTTGGGCAGAGATGCAGTGGGAGAATAACTTCCTGCTTCTCAGAGACTCTATTAATTTTCAGTAGGTAGTATTTTCAATATTGATGTCTCTGCAGAAATAAATCAGACCGCTTTATTCAGCAGAACCTCAGTGCGAAGTCAGTCCTGCCAAGAGCAGCAGCAAAACAAATGCATCACCCACAGGGACCTGGAGAGTGGAGGCTGCAGCAGAACTGCACAGACTGACACAGAGCCCAGCCCTGAGATCGAATGGGTTTGTGTAAACATTGCCCTACGTATTTTTTAGTCTCAGACAAGTCCTTGGGAATTTTCTTCCCTTCCATGATTTCCTTAGAGGCCCCGATTCCGATAAAAGGGTATTTTGTTTCACTCAGTGAGCATTCCAGCCTTCCTTTACAAAGAGAGCAGTATTTTGTCTGGGTGTGTCAGACTTGCATACATGATTAGCTCGAGCTTTGCTAGTAAATATAAAAGTGGATTATTGAAAAGTAAAAGCTCTTGTCCTGTATGACTCCCTTGTTGCCCTGGGAAAATACCCAGGTTTGAAAGAACAGCAGAAAGTTGTATGTATGATCAAACACAGCTCCCAGTTGTAAAGTTTATTAGACTGGATTTACAATGCTACAGTTTTGAGAAATGGTTTCTGATCCTCCCTGGGTCCCACTCTCAACCTCTGCAAGGTGTGTGATTCCACCTTGCACAGGTGTTTACTGTTCTCACAGACCAACCTGCACCTGCAAGGGCTTCAGGCAGGAGCTTGCAGGTGCTTCCTGCACCTCCTTCCAGCACCTCCCTGCACCGTGGCTTTTAGTGCAGGTGTCCTAAAAGAGAATAGGAGTGGATCCTGACTCTGATACATGAGCAGGTGGGACCCTTTCTGCGTAGCTGGACCTTAGGTTTGCTGCTGGACTGTCCAAGACAGGTAAGTGCTGTGGTGTTCAGGTCTGACCCAGACCCCCAGCAGAATCACAGAATCATCCAGGCTGGAAAAGCCCTCCAAGGTCACCCAGTCCCCCTGTGCCCGATGTCCCCCTTGTCCCCAGCCCAGAGCACTGAGTGCCACGGCCAGGCCTTCCTTGGGCACCTCCAGGGCTGGGCACTCCAAACCTCCCTGGGCAGCCCCTGCCAAGGCCTGACCACCCTTTCCAGCAAGAAATTCCTCCTCATGTCCAAGCTGCCCCTCCCCTGGCACAGCTGGAGGCCGTTCCCTCTCCTCCTGTCCCTTGTTCCCTGGAGCAGAGCCCGACCCCCCCCGGCTCCCCCCTCCTGTCAGGGAGTTGCAGAGCCACAAGGTCCCCCCTGAGCCTCCTTTTCTCCAGGCTGAGCCCCCCCAGCTCCCTCAGCCGCTCCTGCTGCTCCAGCCCCTTCCCCAGCTCCGTTCCCTTCCCTGCACACGCTCCAGCCCCTCCGGGTCTCTCCTGCGGAGGGCCCAGAACTGGGCACAGCCCTCGAGGTCCCTCCGCGGTGCCAGCACAGGACGGGCACTGCCCTGGGCCTGTGCCCACACCGTGGTAATTCCTCGTCCCTTCACTTTGTGGTGTCTCCGTTCCTCGAGGTGGTTGGAGAAGCTCAGTACCTGCTGCTGATCAGGAGGAGACGCTGAGTGTGCCCTGCACAATGTGAACCACAAGCACAGGAGCCTTTCCATGGGCCAAGGGAGCTCACAAGAGAGGAAGGAAGAAGATGAGGAGCATTTCTGGTCTCCAAGAGGAGCAGGGCAGGTGTCTCTGTCAGACAGCAGGACGTGGAGGCACCTTGCTGCTTTTACAGTGGTGCTTGGAGTTCTGAGGTGCCGTTTCTCTCTGCTTATGAAAAGCTACGATCTGGTTAATCTTAAAAGGGGTACTTGGGATTCTTTGTGTGCTGTGCCTGTAGTCACAACCTTTCCAATTACATGAAATACAGAAACAACAATTCTGAGTTAGTGAATTACAGTTTAAATCTGCAACACTCAAAGAGTCAAGTCTTGAAGTGCAGATTTCCTATAAGAAGTGAAAAGCAGAACTGAAATTACAGAAGGTCAGAGACAATGCGGTCTCTTGCAGTGTTTTCTGCACATCGTTTACTTTCCTTGATACCTAGTCCACGCTTTCAAATGAGTTTCCCTCATGCCAGCTTTTAAGGACAGAAGTTTATTTTCTGATCATGAAATGAAGTTTGAAGTGTTTTCTGCTTACTAATGAGGTGAAACTTGTTTTACCTTTCCCTCCTGGTGAGTGCAGGTAGCCAGAGGCCTTGCTAAGTGCTAATGAACTTGGTTCTTAATTTCAGCAAATTATGAATTCCACCATTTCAGAAGGGGATATGCTGAGGTAAGAGACTTTACTGAAATACAAGGAATTTAATTGTATTAGGTTCTCACCTCATTAAATATGTTAGAGAATTTGCCAGAAGTAAATGCTGTTTTCCTGGTTTCATAGTTATTTAGTGGTTAGCTTGGTGTAAGGGTTTTAACGTTTCAATTGGAACATAGATACATTTTTATACTCCTGTAGTAAAATGATGTAGTACACAATTAATCATGCCTGTTGGAAGTTTCTCTTTGCACTCTTAGGTTTATGGCAGGGCTGTGTAAAAAAAAGATAAAATATTACAGTCACTAGCATTAATTTTTATCTGAAATGCGTGTTCATATTAAAGAAGAGAGCATAAATACCCCAATGCTACTGACAACTACAGCTTTTCTCTTTCAAAGAACCTTGGTTTTGTCTGAAGAAAGCAGGGACCAGAGCACCCAGTGCCACATCCAGTTCTTTTGAACACCTCCCTGGGCAGCCCCTTCCAATACCTGACCACCCTAGGCTACACCAGCAGAAGTGGTAGGGGAATTGTACAGTTTGCCATAAGAAAATTTCTGTGTGACTTAATAAATTTGCAGCAAATTCAGTTAGATATTACTCTGCCCTTGACAGAGCAGTAGCATCAGTCACGTGGCTGAGGAAGGTACAGCAGACCTACAGAATGTCACTGTTTTTCTTCCCGTGATATTTCATTTCCCATGGCAAATGTTGCAGTATCCCTGCCCCCATTCTTCCGTGTACACTTTTTATAGCTGCTTAGTTTGTTTGTAGGTGAGGATTAAAGCTCTGCTATAAATAGGAAAACATTTTTTTCAGGCTTTATGTATAACCAGTGGAAGACGTGAACACACTCCTCTTGCTTTTCTAAGCCAGCTCAACTTTTCTAAGCCACTTGGACTTAGGGCTTTGAAATTCCTGAAATGCTGGATTGGCCAGTGTGTCTGGCCTTGGAGAAGCATGACCAGAGTGTTCTTCTTTTTTTTTTTTTTTTTTACCTCTGTCTGGTGGATGCTGAAAATACAAAGACTGTGTATTTTCAAAGAGAAACATGAGTCTAATGCTGTTGCGGGTTTTCCTCTAGTGTTTTCTGTCTGTATCCTCCTTCCCTCGGGAGAGAAATTCAAGGTACTAAATCCATCCACAGAATTTTCTGCCTCTGTCTTTGACAGAGTATTCAAGCATTTGAGAGAATTCCTATTCTTGAACAGTTGTTCTGGATTTATCACGGGTTTATTTTGCCTGGTGGATTTGGCCTATTTTCCTGGGATGAGAAATGAGAAATATGGACATGAGCTTTGTAGTAGAGCACACACTGTGGTTGGTTCTTGGAAGATCTGTCAGCCATAAGCAGGAATCCTATTACCTTCCATGAGAGCTCAGACCTTGAAGGCTCATTAATTTCTTGCCCATTTTCATAGCTTAGTTCATGTTCCAGCCTCTTTTAATGAATCTTACCCAAAATGGGATAAGATTCCTGGGTTTTTGGAGTGTTTGCCCACTTTCCTCTGGCTGGGAGCCTTTCTTTTTTTCTTAAAATGTCCTGTATGCACTACTGAAATGAATCCTCTGCAGGAAATACTGGGAAAGGCAGAGATTTGGGAGCATTCCTCTGGAATGCAAAACATTTATAGCAAAAGGGGATATTATCCAGGTTGCAAGACTTTAATCCTGTAATAGACACTCTGATATGAGTGCAAGTGAAAGGATAATCTGATCCCAGGATTTCTGGGCTAATGTGGAGTCTGTGGATCCCTATATCCACCCTGCTCTCAGCTGTGCTGATACAAAAGGCTGCCCCCTGACCTGGGGGTAAAGTTCTTCTGGCATGATTTATATATGATATATTTGAAAAAACATAGGGGTATTTTGGAAAGCCAGGGCCGGGTTATCTCCTGTCCTTGGTTTGGTTTGGTCTGCAATGTCGCCTCTACAGCTCTGTCTCCTGGGACATTGGTCAGTCAGATGGACAACCAGGGTTCATTGGACAGGAGGTTTCTGTTGGAAAGCAGAGCTGTGCTGTTACAAATCTCTAAAATTAATACAGTGTTTTGAGAACCAGACCCGTTGACCTTACGAGGTATCACTGCCACTCCAAGGAAGGTCACAGAGCTCCTAATCTGAACCTTACTTTTCACCTCTAGTAGCTATAATTTTCCGATGGACATACTGCCTTAGTTACAACGAAATACCTTGGAGAAGGGAGAAGTTTGTAGAAGGGGAAAAAAGGTAATCCAATTTTTTCTCCTTACTTTTTTTCATCTTCTGTCCTGCCTTTCTCACACACTTGTCCTGAATCTGCTTTATGTCAGGTAAAACAACACATCTTCCAAAAGCAGTCTCCTGTCATTTGTTTTCTGGAAATTCCATGTCTCTTGTAATGGCCAATTACATATTTGATTTCAAATAAATGGGAATTGCTATATGTTTTTTGTTCTGTGGCAAGGAGTGTAGAGCAGAATTTTAATACCTAAAATACCCATTTTTGGCCTGTAAAATTCTTGCTGTGTAGTTAGTAGAGGAGGATTTGTTTAAGGTAGCACTTGAGAGAAGTGCTGCCTTACAGTCTCTGAAAAGAAAGGCTTTTCTTTAGGAGGAAGGGAGAACCCTCTAAATAAAGTCCTTGTCTGTAACGGGCAATTCCAGGGAATGCTGGAACAAGCAACAGGTCCTGCCAATAGGAGGGACTGTCCCACTAAGTCTGCCAGTGTCCTCCATGTGGAAAATTAATCTTCTGTGAGCAGTCACCCCATGGAATAGAAAGTTTTATCTTAATTGAGATTGAGTTAAAGATCATGGTAATGTTGAAAGGATGTGTGACCTGCCTGTTCAGTTCCTGATTTTCACCTCTGCCAGGTAACCTGCGGGACTTGTCTGTAAATCAAAGTGTGTTTTGATGAAGTGAGCATTTTTCTAAACTGCTAAAGTGGATAAAAAATGTCATGAAAGAAAGGCTAAACCAGTATTTTTCTCAGAAGTTATTTTGTGAAAAAGAACGATAATTACTCAATCACATGGCTTTGAACCACACTGGGCGTTTGCTAAGCCTGTTATTGCTTTCCATAGGTTCCTGTGAGAATACTTTTCACCATATTATGCTGAAGATTTATGTTTTCATAGAATCATAGAATATCCTGAGTTGGAAGGACCCACAGGGATCATTAAGTCCAACCCCTGGCCCTGCACAGCCCCCCCAACAATCCCACCCTGTCCCTCAGAGCGCTGTCCAAACCCTCCTGGAGCTCTGGCAGCCTTGGGGCTGTGCCCACTGCCCTGGGGAGCCTGGTCAGTGCCAACCACCCTCTGGGGGAAGAACCTTTTCCTGAGATCCAACCTGACCCTGCCCTGGCACAGCTCCAGGCCATTCCCTGGGTGCTGTCCCTGGTCACAGGGAGCAGAGATCAGTGCCTGAGGTCCCTCCACCCCCATTTGAGGGGTGTTGCAGGCAGGATCTTTTAATACATAGACTACTTTTGTGGAGCTACTAACAAAACTCACCACTGCATTGTCAGAGATTTGCACAGCAGATCTGTTGCATGGGCTTCAGAGGTTGTAGCAGAAATCAGGAACAGTCCCTGGCTGGGCTGCACCTTATAAATATACATATTGGCATCATTTGCTCCAGCCTGGTTTCTTGGAGGAGGTCTTGGCAGTTGTAATTAATCCTGAAACCAACCCATCCCTGAATTCCACATTACATGGCTGAGAGTTTTCTCTGCTTTTTGTTGGAAGAATCCAATTTAGTTGTCATTGACCTTTGTTCCTTCCTTATAGCAGAAGTTATTTGAGGAGCAAGTTTTATCTGAAACTAATGTATTTAAAGTGTTTAAGGGGAAATTTATAAGGAAGCCTTGAAAAGGCTGCATCAAAATTATGGATCTTAAACCATCTGAGGAACTTGGTGCATTCTGGTGTAGCTATTTTAAGGCTGTAACAGCATTTGATTCGATCTGTTTTCCTTAGCTGGTGAAACTGAGCACCCATTTTTAGCACTGAGTCCCACTTGGAATGCTTTCAGGTTGCTTGTTGTTCCTTGTTTTTCATCTCCCCTCTTTTCACATTTAAGAATGAGGTGGTGATGCTGTGCTGGCAATGATGCCAAAGGTTACTCTGTTATTATTTTTAAAAATAACCTGGTGTCACAAGTTCATATAGGGCTTTTTCATATAAGTAAGAAATATTTCCTTCCCTGAAGGGATCAAATTATTTGCGTATTTTCAATGTGTGCATGTGGCATTAAGTAGGCATGTGACACACCTTCCTAGAATGGAAGTGAAATGCCCTTTAGAGGTGTGATGCTGTGTCTGGAAAGTTGCTGGAGCTTTAGAAACTTCATTTCATCCATCTGACTGCTTCAAACTTGGCCAGGAATCCAGAACCGAGAGGTGAGGTCATTTTCCTGTCCATCTCTTCCCTTTCTGTCAGCCCAGAAAGTTTTTTTTTGTTACCGTAACTAAATTTTGGATTTAGATGAGGGTCTTGGTCCAACTTGTAACACATTTCAGACAGTGAAGTTAAAGCTATATTTATGCTTGATGTATGGAAACACGTTTGGGTTTAGATGAGGGTCTTGTTCCACAACCTGTAACGCATTTCAGATAGTGAAGTTAAAGCTATATTTATGCTTGATGTATTGAAACATGTTTGTATTCTTTATGTTGCCAAAGAGACATGTAAAAAAAAAGAGGTATTGGTGATGTCCTGACTGTGCCTTATCCAGTATTTGTCTCTCTGCAGAAGCAGGGGGCATTGTGCAGTGGTGCCAAAGACAGGCACAGCTTCTCCCTGACATAGGGAAGGATCAGTCTCTTTGGTTGTTTTCCTGTGTGGAATTAGTGTTTCATAGTGACAGTGGCAATAGAAATGCTCAGAGGGTACCTTAATGTAGAAATTTAAGAAATACTCCCTTCAGGAAAACCGAAGCAAACCAACTTCCTCCTACAAAGACAGGTGCCCATGTTTTAATCCTAAAAGCACTGTACTAAAAGCAGCTGGTTTAAAATGTGAAACCAAATAATATTTACTGGTTTGTTTAAAAGCTCCTGTTTTACTATTGTACAAAAATGCCAACCTCCATGCTGAGCATTCTGAACTGCTCATCATTCATTATTTTGGCAGACTGAAGATGCTTTGCCATTACTATTCCCATTGCTCTTTTGTAAGAGTGCAACTCCTGGCTTTTGCTGCTGTTTTACCTTAAGGACTGTTCCAAACATATTTGGTGATTCTCAGAGCCAGGTTTCCCACTTCCTTTAAGCTCCTTCCAGAGGTGCCTTTCTCAAGTGTCAAGGGGCAGAACTGTGTGAAAGCAGCAGAGCGTCGTCATTTCCTTGGGACATTTGCCAGCAAATACGAGATGATCTCCAGTTTCTTTTCAGGAATGCAAAATGAAGTTTCTTCTCTTACACCTTCCTTCTGGACTGCATGTGCAGTCACAGAATCACAGAATTATTAAGGCTGGAAAAGGCCTCCAAGATCATCAAGTGCAGCCTTCAACCGAATCCCACCACTCTCACTAAACCATACAATGAAGTGCCATATATTCTCATTTTTGGAACTGTTCGAGGATGGTGACTCCACTACTTCCCTAGGCAGCCTGGTCCAGTGCTTAACCACATTTTCAGTGAAGAAGTTTTTCCTAATATCAAACCTCAGACTCCCTTGGTGCAACTTGAGGCCATTTCCCCTTTTCCTGGTGCTTGTTGCCTGGGCGAATCCATGTTCTTGGACCTCCCCATTGGACCTGGCGAGCTGGCACACCTGGGAACCCACTGGCCTCAGCTCACCTTGCTCTTTTTTTGAGAATGTGCAGTGTCCAAAGCTGGCTGACACTTAGGAAACTCCTTCTGCAGAGACTGGGATGGCCGTGTGTAATTGGTGTGGTTAATTCTGTCACACTGTAGTGGTGGAGTTTCCATGTGCACAGAGTGCCAAGGCTGGCTCCTGGCTCCAGGAGTGCCCAAGGAGTGCCCCTCAGACACGATCCAAGCTGTCGTTTCTTCTGGGGATGTTCCAGCAAAGGGAATCTCAGGAGGTTTAACAAGGCCAAGTGCTGGTGCTGCCCCTGGGTCAGGATATCCCCTGGGATCAATCCAGGCTGGGGATGAGCAGATGGAGCAGCCCTGGGAGAAGGCCCTGGGGGTGCTGGTGGGGCAGAGGCTGGACCTGCCCCGGCCCAGAAACCCCCCGTGCCCTGGGCTGATCCCCCAGCGTGGGCAGCAGGGCAGGGGGGGATTCTGCACAGCAAGGACATGGAGCTGCTGGAGAAAGCCCAGAGGAGGCACCAAGAGGATCAGAGGGATGGAGCAGCTCTGCTGGGAGGAAAGGCTGGGAGAGCTGGGATTGTTCAGCCTGGAGAGGAGAAGCTTTGGGATGACCGAATTGTGGCCTTCCAGGGCCTGAAGGGGATGACAAGAAACGTGGAGAGAGACTATTTCCAAGGGCCTAGAGTGGCAGAACAAGGGGGAATGGATGCCCACTGTCAAGGGGCAGGGTTAGATGGGATATTAAGAAAAAAATCTTTCCTGTGAGGGTGATGAGGTCCTGGCCCAGGTTGCCCAGAGAAGCTGTGGCTGCCTCTGGATCCCTGGAAGTGTCCAAGGCCAGGTTGGATGGTGCCTGGAGCAACCTGGGCTAGTGGAAGGTGTCCCTGCCCATGGCATGAGATGAGCTTTGAGGTCCCTTCCAACCCAAACCATGTTATTTCTGCAGTAATGGTTGTGGAGTGTGGCTTAGTTAGACCTGTCTCAGTACTTTTAAAAGGCTGTCAAAAATGTGATTTTGTTTCTGGTTTTTAAGTTCTTGCTGCCCATATTTCCTCAATATCTGACTGCAGGTGCAATTCCAGCCTTTACTTAATATGCTCCCTGGTGGTCTCTCCAAGGTGATAGATGGCAAGGAGATAAGTGTCAGGAGGCTCCAGAAATCACTTCTTTGTAAGCTTTTTTTTATCTGAGTGTAGAGCATGTTTAGTGTTTGGATCCAAGACTCTTTTTTTTTTTTTCCTTTGGGGAGAAGATAACTGTTGAGTTTACCATATATAATTCACAGCCACTGCTGCTAAAAGTCTGCCTGGCAAAGAGCTGTGTGTATTTCAAGGATGGCTCCTTACGTTCGGACTTGGGTGATGGTCAGGAGAGGGTGTTGGCTGTTCCTGTGGGCTGCAAGGGCAGCAGATGCTCCCGGCCTTCCCTCACACAGAAGCTGGTGAGATCATGAGCATGTGGCCGGGTTTCTCTCCTGACTGAAACCCTGCCGAGAGCACATCCCTCATCCCAACGGCAGCAATCCGTTGCCCAGCCAGCCTGGGACAGAGGTCAAGAGACCCTTCAGATTAGAAAAGGTGGTGAAGTCCAAGGGCTCACCCTGTGGAATAACAACTGAGTGAAAAAATGTGTTAATGTTCAGTAGTTACTGAGCTGGAACTGCACAAAGAGATGAGAGATTTCTGAGGTGTGTTCGGAAAAGAGAAGCTTCAGGGTGACCTAATTGTGGCCTTCCAGTACCTGAAGGAGTGACAGGAAAGATGGAGAGAAGCTATTTCCAAGGGCCTGGAGCGACAGGACAAGGGGGAATGGCTTCACACTGATAGAGGGCAGGGTTAGATGGGATATTGGGAAGAAATCCTTCCCTGTGAGGGTGGGGAGGCCCTGGCACAGATTGCCCAGAGAAGCTGTGGCTGTCCCTGGATCCCTGGAAGTGTCCAAGGCCAGGTTGGATGGTGCCTGGAGCAACCTGGGCTAGTGGAAGGTGTCCCTGCCCATGGCAGGGGGTGGCACTGGATGGGCTTTAAGGTCCCTTTCCAGCCCAAACCATTCCATGATTCTATGATGTGGACGTCATCACTTCAGGCTTATACTCTGCCTTCATTTCATGTAGAAATACAGAACATGTCAATTTTGGCCAAAGTAGGAATAAGTTTCTGCACAGGGAAGACAAATGGATAATTTCCCTAAATGTTTTATCTTTCCTGTGGCTAGAACCTTTACGCAGAGATGCTATTTTTGAAACTAATAGCAAGTACTAAGCTTAGGAGATTTTAAAAACAGTCATGTTTCTATAAATCAGCCTTTTCTACATTCACTTTTTTTTTTTTTTTAATCCCAGAACGTCCAGGAGAGGATAAGATGTGAGAATTATTTTGGAGTGGAATGGGAAATAGTGTCTGTCTAGTGACTTCCTGAAGATGAATAGTCTCTAAATAAGTAATAAAGCTGCAATAGCTGTAACTTGCTCTTAGGAGTTTGTTTATTGATAGTTTCTGCCACTTGAGCTTAGATTTTGCTGTCCTCAAGTTGAAATGGGCATTGTCAATGGTTTTTCTCTTTTTGAGATTTCTTTTGGTGGGGGTGGGGGTTTGGTTTATGTTTTTTGATTGGTTCTTTAGAAGCTGCATTAGCATTATCCTGACAGGGTAGTTATTTCTTATTACAATATACTCCAAGGCAAGAGTTGAAATTACAGTCTAAGGGAGGTTATTATCATTTACTGCATCATCTAGAACTTTTCTAAGCAAAATATTTGTTTATAAAGAATGCCATTTGGGTTTCTGTAGTGCCAAACCAATGACAAATAATAATTGGGCTTTTGTGTACAAAAATATTTTTCATGCCTTCATTTTTTTTTTAATGAAGCTTATCCCAATTAGTCTCCTTCTCCAGATACCAATAATAATTGGTGTTAAAGTTTTCCATGACACTGAATACAGCCATGGCTCCCAGTTTTGACCAGTTACCTAACAGTGCCCTCTTCTTTGAGCAAAAACGTGTGTGGATGTATCTGTGTAAACTCTAGAGAAGCTGTGGCTGCCCCTGGATCCCTGGAAGTGTCCAAGGCCAGGTTGGATGGGGCTTGGAGCAACCTGGGCTAGTGGAAGGTGTCCCTGCCCATGGCAGGGGGTGGAATGAGATAGTTTTTATGGTCCCTTCCAACCCAAAGCGTTCTGTTTCTATGATTCTGGGCTGAGGGCATTCCTGGGAGCTGTGCTGCTGCAGCCATTCCCAGAGCACGGGTCAGCCAGAGTGTGGGGCTCCTCTTTGCTCTTAGATGGTGGCTGGGAGGGTGCTCAGGCTTGTGGTGCTGTACCTGGTGTGTGTTGGCAAGAAGGATCTGCATTTGGACATGTCCCAAGTTAATCAGCAGCCTGTGGGGTATCTGGGTACTGGGGTTTATTTAGGAACCTGACAAGATTAGAGCTTTTACCCTCCTTGATTCTCTCCCACACTCAGCCCTGGGAGCCACCCTCAGCCCAGCATCATGTTTATTATCACCTGACTTTCCTGCCCACCAGGCAGGTCACTGCTGGCTGGAAAGGCTGGACAGAAAATCCTCTTTGTTCCTGCAGTTGCTCCGTTACCAGTCTAGAGCATCACCAGCCAGGGTCTCTGGGCATCCCCTGACGTTCATCTGCACAGATGTCCCCCCATTCCTAGGCTCTTCCTGCATTGCCAGCATCTTTCCCGACTGCTTCCCAGGCCCCAGACCCCTGGTTCCCTCCCTAACCAGACTATGTGCAAAGCACACATGACCAGCTTCACATTTTGTGTTTTCACCTCACCTCTCTTTCTGAGCATGGCAACTGTGTTTAACCCTGGTGTTATGAGCGTGTGATGCCCTTAGCGCTACAGACAGCAGGGAAAGGCTTCTGTGGAGAGTTGAAGAGTTCACTTTCACACATTCATGCACAATCCTGTGCTGACTGCCCTGTTTAACCGCGGTAAGGCCCCCAGGCTGCTGTGCCTGCAAATGTTCTGACAACTGCAGGTTATTGTCCTGTGCTCACTGTTGCACAACCCCGGATGGAGCCCGTGCCACAAGTGCATAGCTGATGAGCTGGGGTGGGATGCTTCTCACACCAGTGGTTTTGCAGCCTGGGTGCAGTCCTGTAACAAATTGTCCCTTCCAGAGTAGTATTATTTCTTTGCATTAGCGGGTCAATTTCAGGCCGATTCCAGCTGGCTTAATGGAGCATGGGAACACTTCTCCAAGTGCTGGGCTGACAGAAGGGGAAGATGGATGGTTGTGGCAGAAACCACCAACAGAGGCTTGGTGCAACAGAAGCTCAGTCTGTCCCTGATCTTTCTCTCCCTGCCCTTCTCAGCCCGTGCAGGAAGCTCTTCTTCAGGGCTAGAGCACTTAAGGGTGCTCTGGGCCGAGTGTTAAAATCCAGGTGGGTTTTGGTATTTGTCCTTAAATCTGAGAGTTTGGGATCCACTGCCTTCTCTTATCTACTCCAGGTTTGTGGATCTGCTGTCGTTTGATGGCTCAGCACACGACACGGGGTCAGGGCTGACAGAAGAAGGACATGGGAATCTGCCTATTTCTTCACCAAAAAGGTGGTCAGGCCTTGGCAGGGGCTGCCCAGGGAGGTTTGGAGTCCCCAGCCCTGGAGGTGTCCAAGGAAGGCCTGGCTGTGGCACTCAGTGCTCTGGGCTGGGGGACAACGTGGGCATTGGGCACAGGGGGGACTCCATGGGCTGGGGAGGGCTTTTCCAACCCAATTCTCTGATTAAACAGTAATGAGACTCTCTTTGGTACTCAGGTACCATGGAGTGCCTATTGATGATGGGACACAGATGTCTGAACCTCATGGTGTGCCCCACAGTCCTGGTCCCTTGATGATGAAGCCTGGAGAGCCTTTCTGAGCACCTTGCTGTAGCTCCCTGCGTGCTCTCGACTTCCCTTCCAAAGGGAAAGAGATTGGGAAGAGAGTTGAATACAGATGTGTGCAGGGTGTGCACCAGGAAGCTAGGAAGTGCCCTTGTCCCTCCCTTCCCGTCCCCAGCTTTATTTCTTGGTAAAAGTTCTGTTTGGGAAGGCTGGGAGCCTATGAAGCTGAAACAAAGGGCATGTTTGATGTGGTACTTGCTGAGGGAAATATGTAAATCTGAGACTGCCAAACAAAACTGTTTATGGTGAGAATTCAGCAGTGGTAGAGGATCAGTTTATCTGTGCTTTGTGGAGGTTGCTGTGTTTTATAAAAAGTTAAATATGGTTTCTTGGCTCTTATTCCAGCTATCCAGAAATTATTTTACTGAGGGATGTGACCAGTTTTGCTTGTGATCTCACAGTGAGCACAGACACGGCTAGGAACGATATAGTGACTGTGGTGATGACACATAATAAGACTATTTAGTGGGAGTTTTGCTGAAGAGTATAATTTTAGGCCCATTTCAGAGCAATCAGAATAGTTGCAATCTAAAGGTCGTGTGGAAAATACCAGAATTAACAGCCAAACAGCCAAATTCAGAAAGCTCTTTGGCACCACTAAATTCTGGTCATTCAGAATGGAGATCATCACCTGCTGAAATGTTCAGTTAAAAGACACTTCCTGCCTTTACAGGCACCATTGTTACAATGCACACACGTGCAGAAATACAGCTTTTTAGCCCACAGGACATGTGAAGATTTCAGGCTCTTTCTGGATGCAGATGGCAGGTTACCAACCAACCCCACTTTGGGAAGAGGTGTCAGATTTCTGTGTGTCCCTGAGAAGTGTTATCCAGGCCAGTGCAAAGGTGGAAGCAATTTACTGCTGGCTTTTGAACCACGTGGTAAAGACAACTGGCTCCATCCCTCTTAACATTCGCCCAGAGGTGCAGAATCAGCAGTGAGGGGTGTAATGGGAGAGACTGCCCAGAGAAGCTGTGGCTGCCTCGTCTCTGGAAGTGTCCCAGGCCTGGTTGGACAGGGTCTTGGAGCAACCTAGGCTAGTGGAAGGTGTCCCTCATGGCAGGGAGTGGAATGAGAGGAGCTTTAAGGTCCCTTCCAACCCAAACCATTCCGTGATTCCAGGTGTTTGGCACATCTGGGAACAGCCTGAGACTGGGACCAGAGCAGTCTTTGCTGCAGCAGAGACGTGTCATTGATCCCTCCTTGTTCCTAACAAGCTTGGGTTGTTGACTTCGGCAGACAAATGCCAATTTTAGGGGTTTTTTTTAGCAATGGTGAAGATGATGTGGAAATTCCAAGTTTCTTTGCTGTGTCTTTTGGAGATAAAAAAGTAACCCCCACAGGAAACCCTAGGATACAGATTAATTGTCATGACCTGAAAAGGAACACAAAGGTTACTTATCTAAGTAAGTCCTCGATTCAGAACTTCCTTTAGTCCCCTCCTGAGGTCACAAAGGAAGGTGCAGTGCCACAGCAAGGACAGGAACGAAATCTCTACTCTCCCTTTTCCGGTCCCAAGGTAAATGAGTGTGCTGCTGCAGATGGCAGAGGAAGCACTTAGGATATAACACCCATGTCCAGTGGCTCTTTCTTACAGCCAGAAACACAAAAAGATAGTGTGACAGAATTGCACTGAGCTGCAGGTGCCCTGCCTGCTGCTCACTGAGAGGTTTTTCCTCCAGAGTTCCTTAATAAAGAAATAAAAGCTCCCTGCAGTTGGCAGTCTGTTGGCAGGGGAGGGGTGAGCTTTCAGTTGCCAGAACAACAAGCAGATTTTTTTTTTTTACATGTGACCAAGGCCACTAGCAAAAAACTTGGAGGCCTGAAAGGTGAGGAAAGGGTTGTGAAGACATGTTTGAGGAAACTCAGTCACTAAAATCACCGTATATTTAACATAATTGTTCCTGAAGGCTGTGAAAACCCTGAATTATTTCACATCAAGTTTGCTCATTATGTAGGTTATTGGTAGTGCCACGTTTAATTTGCTGGAAATTAAGTGCTGTGAGAAAAGATGCAATTTTCACAACCACATAATCTTGTTTTGTAGCACAGACATATAAATACACCTATAAAACTGATACAATACTCTCAGATATTCCTCAATCCAGTGGAAACATCTGCTGTGAACTCACTCGTGGCTTTTAATGGAAAGGTCCCACAAGTACATGCTTTTAGAGCTAATGACTGATATTTGCAATATCTTAATTAAAAATACATAAAAGAAAATAGAAAGTGGAACCTTGTTTTGCAGTTCTTGCTGATCTGAAAGCTTTTCTAAAAGCTGATTGTGACACTTGTGAGTGTGAGCAAAGAGAACAAACATAAAGTTGTAAAGACACCCAACGACAGCAGCTGTCCAGATTGGAATCATTGAAGGAGGCAGAGTGAAAAACCTTAACTGGCTGGAAGCTCATTCCTTCATAGCTATTAGAGCTGTTAATAGTTGGAAATATTTCATTATTTTGATGGCTGTAAAACATTTGCTGTCCAAGGAGGCTTGTCCTTTGCAAAGACCCCACCTGACCTCTGTCCACCTCAAGCCCAGTGGCTCAGGGGGGGATTCTGCCCCTCTGCCCCTCAGGGGAGACCCCCCTGCAGAGCTGCCTCCAGCCCTGGGAACAGCACAGCAAGGACATGGAGCTGCTGGAGAGAGCCCAGAGGAGGCACCGAGAGGATCAGAGGGATGGAGCAGCTCTGCTGGGAGGAAAGGCTGGGAGAGCTGGGATTGTTCAGCCTGGAGAGGAGAAGCTTTGGGGTGACCGAATTGTGGCCTTCCAGGGCCTGAAGGAGCTGACAGAAAGGATGGAGAGAGACTCTTTCCAAGGGCCTGGAGTGGCAGGACAAAGGGGAATGGGTTCCCACTGCCAGAGGACAGGGTTAGATGGGATATTGGGAACGAATTCTCAGCTGTGAGGGTGATGAGGCCCTGGCACAGGTTGCCCAGAGAAGCTGTGGCTGCCTCTGGCTCCCTGGAAGTGTCCAAGGCCAGGTTGGATGGGGCTTGGAGCAACCTGGGCTAGTGGAAGGTGTCCCTGCCCATGGCAGGGGGTGGCACTGGATGGTCTTTAATGTCCCTCCCAACCCAGGCCATTCTATGACTGTGATTTTATGACTTTTATAGTTGGAACAGCCACAGTTGTGTGGCAGGTCATTAAATATCAACGGGAAGGTTGCTTGAGGTTCACATGTGCCATAATTCCACACTATCTTGCCTATGCAGACATTTGCCCTGTGAGATACCGACAATTTTACGGTGTTCCTTTCAACCTCTGTGAGTGAGTTATGGGTTCATTTCTGCAGGGGAGAATGAACAACATCAATAGGACTTTGGAGAGCAGTTTGAGTTTCAGAATGATGTATCCTTATCTTTTGAAGTTCTTCTGTACTGATCTTTGAAGCAGATATGAAACCATTCAAATGGTGTTTTATAACCTACCCTTGGGAAAACAAATGTTTGTAAACATCGCTCTCTTTTAAGGCCAGAAGAAGTAGCTACTACATATATTATGTACTCTAGCCACTGCACTTACTTACAGATCCTCATGTCTTCCCCTTTTATCTTCTTATTTTTACCCTAGCTCTTACACATTATTTTGCTTCAGATTCGTAATGACTCCCACAACGCATGGGGGAGATTGGGTGTAGAAAAAGTGTGTCCAAAAGGAAACCTAAGGATCTTGGGAGTAGGTAGGTGCTCATGTTACTTGTTTCCACTCATAGGCTTCTGATGAGAATTAAATTGAGGTCAGCCCTGGGCACAGAGGTTTATTTGATATTGTTGGTGTTGAGAGTATGTACAATTAATGTCTGACCTCGGGGTGCTGCAGCCAAGCAGATTGTATTATCTTTGCAGGTTCAGCAGGGAAAGCTGCTCCCCTGTCCAGCACCTGAGGGAGAGAAAAACAGTTTCAAAGGATGCTTCGAACTGTGCCACCAGGGCATGGGAGACTGCTGGGGTCTGACATTCATACAATTACTGTGGTGTACCTTGAACTTGTTTGTTTTCTCCTTCAGCTCCCAGTTGATGAAATCTTTCCGCCCAGTAGCTGTAAATTTAGCTGTAAGTGGTTATCTGTCTCATTCCCAGCCTCAGAGGGCTCATTCCTGCTTTACAGCCCTTTGTTATCATGGGAAGTGAAAGAAAAGGGGAGCTTGAGTAGCACCTCCTCTGCAGTGGTGTTGAGTCCAGGACCACTGACAGCCAGAGCCGTATCCCGTGGCAGACTCACGCTGCTCCGACGGTGCAGGAGCACTTTCTCCACCTGAGCACCTCTGCTGCACCCTATCAAAATACAATGCTTTTGGAGCATATGTGGCCAGGACAGCGATTTGATTTCTCTTTCTATCTTTCCCTGCTCCCTCCTGCACTTCTGTCTGCCTTTCTCTGTGTCTCAGCACCTGCTGGTTCACGGCCATCCTGGGATTGACTCATTTACTCAGATAGTTTCCTCACATAAAACATGTTTAATGCACCAGTATCACCACCAAAATAAATAGTGAAATTGGTTCCAAGCCCAGTCCTTACACTTAAAAACTCTCTCAGGTTGTTTTTTTTTTTTTTAGTCCTGGGTGCATTTGTTGGTGAGTTACTCTCGTGGATTGTGAAGGATGAGGTGCAAAGCACTGCAGCTGAGGAGCACCACTGCAGAAAGGTGCCTCACAGGTTCCTGGATTTCATCCTGTATTTGCCAACTGGAGGTCATTGCCCCAGAGGAATTATTTTTAAAATTTAAAATATGCTCTTTTTTCTTCATACAGGAATTATTTAGGTGCAAATCACATTATTACTGTTATTAACAGTGCAGCATTAACCCTAGAGGATAGATGAAGGTTCTTCCCACACAAACTATGTTAAATCCAGGGAGAAATGATTTGGAATGCCACAGGGTATGCACCCAAAGGTTATATTCTACAAATCCTGTTATTTAATAATCAGTTGGTGCGCTTACCTCCCACATATTGCTTGGAAAATGTACTCATAAATTCAGTCTGAAGGAAATAGGGTGTTTTGAGCTATTGAGTCCGTATTTTGGGTAGTAGGAGGCTGTTGGGTGTCATCAGGCTCACACTGCTGTAGAATAGCTTGGGATTCTTCATGTTTGGGTTTTTTTTTTTCCCAAGAAGTCACAGTGTTTATCTCTCAGAATGTTAGACCTTTGTAAAGAACACATCTTGCCAGCTGGTATAATTTGCATGGCAGTTTTTCCCCATTTCAATGTTCACGCTGTTTTTGCAGGAATGTAATTTAAGTTGTAATTTGACACGGGCTTGTTTTTATCTCCCTGCTAAGATTTTGGTTTGGGGAGGTTTGCTCTCCATCTCCACTTGATGAACTAATGCAATATTCAGAGTCTGTGTGGACCCTGTATTTCAATTTGGCTCATCATTTGGAGGAGTGTGGAAAATGTTCAGTGCTGTATAATCAAATAATTTAAATTCAGCTGGGCCTTTTGCCAAGGCGAGAAGGTGAGTGTAGGGAGTGCTGAGTTTAAAAAACAAATCCTATGAATTACATACAGTTTTTGGTAGCTTCCAGAAGAGTTTTAGGACAATACTGAGGTAATGCAGGAGGCTTGTCTTGAAGAGGGAACCCAGAGAATTCAGAGAACTAAGATAAACAGAGAACCCTTGTTCCTTGGAGGAACAGAGTTGCTTTTGTTGTACCTTGGTTGTCACTACTCGAAGGGGACGCAGAAGTAGGGCTGGGTTAGCAGGGTTGGGCAAACCCTGAGGAAGGAGAAGAGGCAGGGGGTCCCTGTGGTGACACCGCTGTCCTTCATCCATTGGGCTGGGTGTTCATTTTTAGGGTACATTGCCTCAAAAACGTACCCTGAGTGTACAAAGTGTTGTATGGGCAGTGCTCCTGTCACTTGGTGTAGTTCACTTGAGCTAAGACTATGGTTCCCCTCTGGAACCTGTTCATTTTATTCTACCCTGGGCTGGAATGGTCCGGTAGGAGGGACCCACACACGTCATGTGAGAGCTCGCACAGGTGAGTTGTTGTCCTGGTTTCTTCCTGCCGTGTTTTTTTGGTAGAGCACAGGAAACTGAAGAGTCCTTGGCTTGCAGTGAGCCCTGCTCAGCATCAACTAAAGCATCAGTGTGTTATCAACATGATTCCCATCCCAAATCCAAACCCACAGCACTGTACCAGCTGCTGGGAAGAAAAATAACTCTGTCCCAGCCAAACCCAGGGCTTTGGAGAGAGCAGAAAAGGGGAATTTCTTTTTCCTTCCATTAGTCTTCAAAGGGCTGGAAGAGAATCAGTGACGTGGAGGTGGCACCTTCATGACATTTTTTGTGTCCACCAAGGAAAACTCCCGTGAGTGTGTTTGACTGTGATACTCGTGTGTGTCCATAACAAAATCCAGAATACGGGAGCAGAGAGAGGCAACAGTTGAATGACATTTACTTTGTCTAGCAAAGACGCTTGCAGAAATCACATTCGCAGTGACAAAGGCTCCCCATTTTTCTGTTGTGATTCCTACACCACTTGCTATGGACAGCTTGGGATTTGTGCCCCCAGCATTTGGCCTTCTTGGTAGCATTGGTGCCACTGCTTCTTTTTGGTATTTCTCCTTGTTGTTGGGGTTGTGAAGTTTTTACAGAATTTCTTGTTTTCTGCATAACATTACTGTTATGTAGAGAAAAAAACGTGCAGTTTTATTCAAGATTTTTTTTGCTTGCTTTAGGTTTGTGTTTAAAAAAAAAAAAAAGGCTTTAGATTTTTTTGAGCGTGATTTTCTTAGTGCAGCCTCTTTTGCTTAAGAAGTTCTTGATAAGAAACAGATTAAGAGGAGAGCTCTCATGATATGAGAATGAAATGACTTGTTTGTTTTAGGCTTGTAATTATTCTCCGTGATGGTTTTAGAGTTGTAACTGATTTGTAAGCTTTAATAATCATAGTGTGCCATCATACCTTGCAGCATTTTACGGATGAATCCATCTCTGTTTCCAGCTTGGTGTATCAGCACATTTAATGTGGTTGCATTTTTCATGGTTTAATTAAAACTATTAATATCCACAATTTCCAAATTGCCCATTCTGGCAGCCTATGGATGGATGTAACGAGGATCAAATAATCGTCTTTGGGGAATGCTGGAATTTACAGGGAAATTTGGGCCCAGCTCAGGTGGTTTATAGGAATTTGAAAGCTGGTGTGTGTCTTCCTTCCATACCAGTTATAGGCATTTTGTAAAATTACTTTGTATGGCACGAGGGCAATGAGAATTCTGCGTCACTGACAAATACAATGAGTATTTTTCCCTCTGAATTAGTGAGGAGAAGCAGCCTGAATGACTCCCTGTCTGTAATGCATTCATTGGGTACAGAACAAATAGGCAGTGTGAAATCCCTGCTTGTATGCTTGGTTTCCAATTTCACTACATGATGACTTGAAGGGGAAAAAAGATCATATAATGTTATTTCGGGTTGTATTTGAGATGTGGAAGGAATTTTAAGTTCTTTTATGTCGGGACCACTTTTACTTAGTAAATATATATCTAAATTTTCTGTTTCAAACAGAAATAGGAATAACATATTTCATAGTATAATTATAGATAAAATAATAAATATACCACACTATAATAAATATATATATGTGTATATGATATGACATAGTTCACTGGCACAGGTTGCCCAGAGAAGCTGTGGCTGCCCCTGGATCCCTGGAAGTGTCCAAGGCCAGGTTGGATGGGGCTTGGAGCAACCTGGGCTAGTGGAAGGTGTCCCTGCCCATGGCAGGGGGTGGAACTGGATGATATCTAAGGTCCTTTCCAACCCAAACCATTCTGTGATTCCATGATTCCATGATTGCTCTGTAGTGTGACTTATGCCGGAGTTTGTGTGTATGAATTAAATCTGTTCTGGTACCATGTCCAGCACTTCCATAGGATTCATCTCCTGAGTGTTTGCACATCAAATATGCCGCTGAGGCCTTCAGCAAGGTCATGGGAACATGAGAAACGTGGGAAACAGGGGATTTTGGACATCTGAGTGAGGGAAGCAACAAAGTTCCCTGAGTGCCTGTCCCAGGGCCAGCCCTAGGAATGGCCTCGCTTGGAAACTGTGCCCCAAGTACTTGTGCTGGAGCACAGGGGTAGGTGAGATATTCTGGAAGCTTTAAGGGAGCAGAGGTGGGAGACAAGTAGTGGCCAAGGGCTCATCGGAGTTTGCAGGGTCCTAAGGGTGGAACAGAAATCCTGGGGAGCGTTTCAGAACCATGACGAGGATGGAGGAAAATGTCCCTTGTTGAAGTGAACAGGTGTGTTCAAGTGTGGTCTCTGGAACGGGAACACCAAAATCATCCAGACTTTAAAGTCATTTTGTTTTTTTTTTTAAATTAAAATGTCTATGACACTCAAATGTTCATGGAAATTAATGCTATTAACAAACCCTCAGTAGCTTTAAAATTAATTATTCCTTGCCAGTAGCAAAGGCTTAGAGTCACTCTGTGATTTGATAAAAGAGACACTTCAGAGAAAAATTGTCCTTCTTTTTGGCTATTCTACTTATTGTTGCTTCAGTCAGAGCCACCTTTTTTACATTATAGTCAAAGTCCCTAAATTATCCCCCTCAGCTCCTGAATAGCAGGGGTAGTAGTTAATGCTGTAATAAGGTTCCAAAAAGTAAAGTAATAGACAGATGCAAAGGTGGGCCACTGTGAGTTCTTGATCTTATTTTAAACCTCCTGTGGAACTGACCTAGAGGTTCTGGATATTGGGGATTCCTTCATTTGTTGCCTGTGGCTGAGGCAGGCAGGTGTGTTTGCACGTGGAGATGGCAAAGGGATTTATTTTAGTGTGATCTTACTCTCCAGCTTCTTGTCCTGCAAAGGCTGGTGAGTTCTGACACACTGTTCCCAGGCTTAATGAGTGATTTACAAATGGCCAATTCAACAGTTATATTACCAATATCTATGTTTTTTCTGGGAAGTCTCTCTGGTTCAGAAGTGAGATACTTTCCTCTGCCTTTGATTTTTTTGTTGGTTTTTATCAGGGAAAAGATCTACACAAGTGTCATGGCACTCCATCATTTATTTTAGGTAAGGATGGGATCAGAGGATCTGTTTTTCAGAGGATAAATATGAAAAAATACTGTCTATTACATACTGGATATAATATCCTGGATATAAAATATTAGATTAATTATACTGATAGCATTTAACTTTTAAGTAGTGAGAGCATCATGTTTGCCGACAATAAAGAATTCATTGTAAGGAAATAGGTTCTCACAGCTGGATCATAAAACAGTTTTCCCCAATGTGGCATAAGAAGAAATTACACTTCTCATAGATGGCAGAATAGTCGTGCTGCACACAAATGGGATCAGTCAAAGGGGATGCATGAAGGGAATGGAATTAGGATGGAAATATGCTTTGCTGAACATCTAATTGCTGCATTAAAAAAAAATATAAATTGGGACATTCATGCTGAACATGTTCTGACTCCAGACACAGACGGGGCACCCAGGAAGGGGAAACTGCAACCTGGAGTTCCTTCTCTGAGCTCCCTCTGCCTCAGCTCGTCATGGAATCACAGAATGGTTTGGGTTGGAAAGGACCGGTTCCACCCCCTGCCACGGACAGGGACACCTTCCATTAGCCCAGGTTGCTCCAAGCCCCATCCAACCTGGCCTTGGACACTTCCAGGAATCCAGGGGCAGCCACAGCTTCTCTGGGCAACCTGTGCCAGGGCCTCCCCACCCTCACAGGGAACAATTTTTTTACTAATATCTAATCCAAACCTACTCTATCAATCCATTTCCCCTTGTCCTGTCACTGCAGGCCCTTGGAAATAGTCTTTCTCCATCTTTCTTGCAGGCTCCCTTCAGGTCCTAGAAGGCCACAATTAGGTCACCTCAAAGCCTTCTCTTCTCCAGGCTGAACAATTCCAATTCTCTCACATTTCCTCATAGGAAAGGTGCTCCATTCCAAAGGCTTTACTCTAATTTTTTAAAAAAATCAAATTTTCTTACATAGTTTTCTCATTAAAGTTCCTTTGGTTCATCCTTTTATCCACTGGGCCTTGGCATTTCCTTTCCTAG
The DNA here is from genome assembly GCA_013396775.1 of Cephalopterus ornatus. Taxonomy (NCBI): domain Eukaryota; kingdom Metazoa; phylum Chordata; class Aves; order Passeriformes; family Cotingidae; genus Cephalopterus; species Cephalopterus ornatus. Next base: position 285,303 of record VZRE01004679.1, read on the forward strand.
ATGGTTTCCTGCTTATATTATTTAATTATAAAATAAAAGGAATTTTATTTAGACAATATCGTGTATTTTAACAATTAAGGTAATTCCTTTTCTGGAATGAAATCCTGTGATGGAGTCACCATCCCTAGAGGTTTTGAAGTGACTGGATGTGGCACTCAGTGGTCTAGTTGACAAGGTGGTCAAAAGTTGGACTCGATGATCTCGGAGGTCTTTTCTAACCTAATTGTTTCTGTAACGAATGGGAAGAAAGAAAGGAGAGAAAAATCTATCTAATGACTTTCTTGAAGATCTTCCTTGTCAAGGCTGAGGCAGGATTATCTTGTTAGGGATGAAGTGCGAGCACTAACCTCTGCAAATACATTTGTATTTTGAGGGTGTTGTTGGCATCAGCAAGGAGGTCAGAACTGGACATCAAGCAACGTCAACATGGTACCCACCAAAATGAACGGAAAAGTTGTTTCTTCTCCTGGTTAGCAGGGCAAAAATGTTAATGTTTATTGTTCTACTGAGAGGGAAGATCTGAGAATGCAACACTCAGGTTGCACAGTCACCAAAACCGTAACACTTGGAAGGAAGTTGGTAACATTTATGGGATTCATAGAGGTGTTAGGAATCATTCTAGGAATAGGAATCCTCAGGAAAATAATTTATGAAGCGATACAGTAGTGTTATGAGCTGGCTGGGTCTGGGACCCTCCACCTGTTCCTCCGGCGTGGGGGTGGGTGGCCACCAGACCTTGGATACTGAGTGGTTTGTGTGGCTTCTCTGCTTGCCAGGCAAACATGGCAAATGAACCAGGAGTACAAAAATGCCTTGGAACAAACCCATCTGCTTTGTACAATGTAGAGTACAAGCAAAGCAGCGGAAAAAGCATAGTAACTATCTTAAAAATATCAGAATCCTTGTGTGTAATGGATATTACAATTATCAACGGATCATTTCCCAACTTCTCTCTTCCTTACCATGACTGGAATACTGTGGGAGCAGATCCAAGTCCTTTTTGTTTCTGGGGAACCCCTCCTGATTCAGTGTTTCAGGCCGAGTGCTCTGCTCCTGGCAGAGCACTCAGAGGTAAGGAAAGCACACTGTGACACAGGGGACCTCTGTGAGCACCAGGAACCGGGACCTGAGTTGGATTAAAGAGGATGCTCGGCTGCTTGGTAAAGGATGCATGAGCTCCACATCCTCCAGCACATCTGCCCATCCCTCTTTCTGCTGTCAAGATCTCCGGGCACCCTCAGACAGTGGTATCTCATTTCTGTCGTGTCCCCTGGGTCCAACTCTGCTGCCTCTCTGAGTTTAAAACTCTTTGCAGACATAGCAAGATGCTCCTCCAGCCTTTAGCAGTGCCCTGAGTGGTTTTTGTTTCACCAGGAGTCTGCTGGGTTCAAAGGGCTATTGGCAAGATACTGTTCTTTGGTCGCTTTACCCACTGAAAATGAGAGCAGGGTGAGATCAGGAGGTGAATGTGTGAGGAGAGGATTTTGTGCAGCACGAGATGATTTTTGGGCAGGCATTGAGCACACAGCTGATCTTTTCCTGCCTGCTGCCCAGGAATTTCTGGTGGTGGGAGTTCTGCCTTGTGTGTGTGTAAGAATTGCTGTGTTTGCTTCTTTAAGGTGACGAAATTTGTGCACTTCATGGCTAGATGGGAATGTTGGGAGGTTGCCTCTGCTATTGCTTTGCTGTGGAGCAGCACCAAGTGAACCCTGTATTTTTTGGTCAACAGAAATGTAGAATCACAGAATCATTTAGGTTGGAAAAGCCCTCCTAAGATCATCGAGTCCAACCATTAACTCACCACCACCATGTCCACCACTAACCATGCCCTCAAGTGCCACAAGCCATTTGAACACCTGCAGGTGTGGGGACTCCCCCACCTCCCAGGGCACCTGTGCCAATGCCTGACCACCCTTTTGGTGAAATTTTCCCTAATATCCAACCTGCCCCTCCCCTGGCACAGCTGGAGGCCGTTCCCTCTCCTCCTGTCCCTTGTTCCCTGGAGCAGAGCCCGACCCCCCCCAGCTCCCCCCTCCTGTCAGGGAGTTGCAGAGCCACAAGGTCCCCCCTGAGCCTCCTTTTCTCCAGGCTGAGCCCCCCCAGCTCCCTCAGATGCTCTTGAACCTGATGACTATGTTGGCATGAAGATATTCTTATAGATATTACATTGTATAATACTGGTTTGGCTCTTTCTCTCCAATTCTCTGTTTTGCGTTTCTTCTGCATTGCAGCACATTGTTTAGACAGAGAACAGGAATAGGGAATGCCCTCCCCTCTTAGGATGCAGATTTGAATCCAGGAGCAAGTGAACTGATGTGAGAGAAGTTTTGTTTGCTTTTACTTTTAGTGATTTATTTAGTGTAGCCCTAATTAATTATGTGATGTTATGACCTTTAAGTCTTCAGGTCTCCTTGTCTTTAAATGATATTAAAATTCCTCATGGCAGCATTTGCTGGGTTTTGGCTGCAGAAACATCTCCCACAATCCATATCCCACTCCAGGACCTTCCTGCTCCCCTTGGACTTGCTGCCTCTGTGAAGATAAATGACCCAAACTTGCCAGCAACGCTCTGGATGAGCAGTGCTGTGACTTCTGCTTTGTGCCCTTGGGCTTTGAAGATGTCCCCAGCCTGAGGACGGGCCACAGAGCCCCTGACAAACCCTCTGGGTTTGCCCTTCTGTTCTTTAAAGAACTCTGGTTTGTGTGATCCATGTTCAAACAGACTCGTGTCCTTTCACTAGCGGGATATTCAGTCTCTTGGGATAAAGTGGCTGCTGGTGAAGATTTGTCTGAGCCAGGAGAGAATGTACCAACTGACAGCAAGGGATTAAGTGGTTCTGTTGATGCCAGGGGTAATCCTTGTGGAGAACTCCAAAATCAATTGATCCTGAAGCACAGAAGGTTTGGGTTTTTTTTTATTTCCAGGGCTGTGATCTTGTCCCTTCTGACTTTGTTCTTTCCCCTAAAATACAGTGGAAAAAGGCATTAATGAGCGGTGTGGCACTAAGCAACTGGGAGTATGAACCCAAAAATGTCGTCAGATTTCGGTTTTTCCGTGAGTTAGGAATCAGGTCTGGTGATGTTAAATACCATTCAGTGATTGTTTAGCCCTCAAGGGGCTGAGGGGCATTAGAAAAAAGAATGTAATGCTAGATCTGCTGTAGTTTTGTGAAATTTAAGAGATTAAGCAGAGAAAAGTCTTTGTCACAGCATGAGGTGCTCCCAAAGGGTCGGATAACAGATAATCCCCTCATACTAAAGCTATATATTTCAGCTACAACAGCAATCAAAGTAAAGCCTTGAGAGCCTGCAAAAACCTGCCTGAAAGGCAAGGGCTCTCCGAGTGCTACAGAAGCCGTTTCAAAGTTGATACAACAAGAATCAATTCCCTCTTTTTCTAAACACTCCGTGTTGGATGTTGGGTCTCCTCTGATACCGTCAGGAGCTCTGTCCCGGGCGGGGATCTCCGAGCTGTCACCTTCTTTAGTATCTGCGTTTAAAACAAAATGTATAAATAAAAAACCTCTTTGAATGAGGTTGGTGTGTTCGAGGAACGTAAGGGTTTTTTATTATTATTTGATTTTTTGCCGGTCGTGTTAGGCGAGCCAGGTGACAGCTCAGATGGGTGTTTAGCAGGCAGGAGGATCTGCTGACCTGCTGGAAATGGGGAGAGGGGAAAACACAAGTGAATTACACTTACAGGTTACAAAAGAGGTTGTGAATATGAACTGCCTTTTGGCCACTGCCAGGCAGTCAGAGTGGAAGTGTCTGTGGGGTGGCCAGTTTTTAGCCTTTTCCCTCAGAGAGCCGTCCTGGGTCTGAGGTCTGAGGATGGGGAGGATTTCTCGTTTGATCCCCACTGTCAGGTCAGGGAAGAAGCCTCTGGGTGAGGGGCTGTGACTCTGGGAGCTGGCAGAGCCGTTTTGGACTCACAGGGACATTTCCCAGATTTTCGGGCCCCCCTTTTCCTCTGGTGTAAGAATACCTTAAAGCTATTTGAGCCTGGATTTCTGGAATTTCTCCTTGAAACAAAGCCGTGCTTTCTCTGTCTTGCCTGAGTCGCGTGTTGCGGCACCGGGGGGTGTGCGGGTGTCTGTGTTCCCGTGCTAGGTCTAAATACTTCAGCACATCTGTGCAATTTAGGAAGGAAACACAGCTTTTATTTTCTCTTCCCCACGCCTTGTTTTTCTCCTGCTTTTCAGTCGTGAGGGCTCCTCCTGACAGCCAGGAGCCCTCCCAGTCAGACGTTACCCTGTTACCTTCCTTGAGCCGTGACTTATTTCTCTTCTAATATGCAGCCATGACAGGATGAAATGCAGAACCATCATTAGGCTTTTACAGAGGCAGATTTTTGAAGCTGAAAACACTTGCGAGCTAATTTTTAAGATTTCCTTTCACCTGTAAATTTTCGCAGCAAAAATGACTAATTTTGTACTAAATAAGGGACAGGAGAGGTACGATACTATGTGACAGCTGCTGCACATCCCAAATTTGAATAGCTGTTAGTGATGATGGCCAGTTTTGAAGTGTTTCTAAATAATTGCCACGATGGAGATGAGTGACGTAGCAATGGGTGGCAACATTTGAGTGTAACGTCAGGTTATTCTTTAGAAACCACCTACTTCGTGGTGTGTTCCTCCCCAGTGTCTGCTGTGCTCTTCATATGTCGTGTCTTTTCTCCTTACTCCCTTGTTTGATTTCTCTGCTTTTCTCTTTCTCCCTCAGTCTTTAAAACCCCGTGGTTTTCTGGGTTTAGGACTTAGGTGCATTTAGAGTCTGTGCTGAGGAAGGTGTAGAAGCATCTTGCACCTTGTTCACTGAGCCTCTGCGACTTGTGCCCAGCGTGGTATGGAGAGTTCTGGGGGGTGAAGTCAAATGGAACCTGTATAACTGCTGAATATAAAGGAAAAATCAGGGCAGTAACAGAAGGAAAAAAATCTCTTAATGCCTAAGTTGTTCCCTTTGCTGCTTACATGACCATCAGGAAAGCACTGAAACATTTCATAACTACCAACTGAGGACAAAAATGCAAACACAGAATCACAGAATTGCTGAGTGGTTTGTGCTGGAAGAGTTCTTAAATGTCATCTTGTTCCAATGCCCTGCCATGGGCATGGACACCTTCCACTATCCCGGGTTGCTCCAAGCCCCATCCAACCTGGCCTTGGACACTTCCAGGGGTGGGGAGTTGTTCTAACATGGTTTTATACAATGTATAAAAGTATAAAGGTATAAAAGTAGAGGATAGTGGTGCTAAGTCCAGACCTTGCGCTACCTGCCAAGTGTGAAAGCACTGGAGTAATAATGTTCCCCAGAAGAGGAAAGATGCGCTTGTAACAGTGTTATTATTTAATAAGTAATTTCAAAAGTCCCACGAGCAGGTTGGTTTGTGGACAGGGAATTATTTGAGTGGGCAGTTCAACTGCCTGCTTTGATCCTCAGGGTTTACGGGAGCCACAGTGGGTCTGTGCTTAGACCCCCAGCAGATGTCCAGGAGGAAGATGGGAGGTCACAGCTGAGCTGCACAAATGTATGTGTGTGTCCCCTGGGCACACAGAGTGCTTGGAAGAGCTTTTCTTTGAAGAGCATGTTTTTCTCACGTGTTTGTGTTTGCCTGACTCACATAGTGAGGTTCTTTCCACGCCACTGAGTGTCACCAGGGAGGTCTCCTTTCTGATTCAAGTCTGCTGCCTTTGCTTTTCTGCAGCGTTAGGCATTCCTCCTCCTCCTCCTGTGCTTCAAAGGTAGTGGAAACCAGCCCAGAACACCCCAGCTGTGTTCCTTCCTCTCAATTAGCAATCATAAGGCACCCTCAGGACACCTCACTGTTCCTCAGTGGAGGCATTTTATCCCTTACCATGTGGGAAGCGTAGAAGTGGAGAATGCTCTCTGTTGCAAATCACCAGCAAGTACATCAAAGGCTGTTTCTAAGGCCATGGGTGAAGATTTGTCAATAAAAGACATACATGAAGCATATACTTCCTCTGCTCCAGGAGAACCCCAGTGAACTGTGGGGTCACTTTCACAGAACTACATCATTTGGTGTTCTTTGGTACCACCCTTCTTGTCCTCTCACAGAACCACAGGATCACTGAGACCTCCAACCTCATCAATTCCCCCCTGTGCCCGATGCCCCCCTTGTCCCCAGCCCAGAGCACTGAGTGCCACGGCCAGGCCTTCCTTGGACACCTCCAGGGCTGGGCACTCCAAACCTCCCTGGGCAGCCCCTGCCAAGGCCTGAACACCCTTTCCAGCAAGAAATTCCT
>VZRE01004679.1:291693-310245 GCA_013396775.1 Cephalopterus ornatus
CCCCCCTCCTGTCAGGGAGTTGCAGAGCCACAAGGTCCCCCTGAGCCTCCTTTTCTCCAGGCTGAGCCCCCCCAGCTCCCTCAGCCGCTCCTGCTGCTCCAGCCCCTTCCCCAGCTCCGTTCCCTTCCCTGCACACGCTCCAGCCCCTCCGGGTCTCTCCTGCGGAGGGCCCAGAACTAAACACAGGACAGGGAATGTGGCCTCACCAGTGCCCAGCACACAATTGGTTGTCATCAATTCCCTCCAATAACACTGTATTAAAAGTGTTAGTGTGTGTAGAAGGAGGAGGGGTGAACTATAGGTTGTAACCAGCTAGTCAGCTCTGTAGTACCTCAAATATAAAATAGACTTGTAATTGGTGATGGGAAGAGGTTGCACAGTTTAGAGACCTCCATGTAAAGCCAGTCTCGACCTTGGTTTTGTTGAGTGATACACAACAACAACCAGAAAAAAAGCTCTGAAGAGCCTTTTGCTTTCCAGAATTCATGTGTGAATTCTGTTAAGGCAGTAAAGGCCTTTGAATCCAAAAGTACATAATTAGTAAAGGGACAAATGATACAGAGGTGCTTATGTCCAGGCATAAAACTATCTCTGCAAGTACCTTGTGGAGAAGGAAAGTCTAAAATAAAGATCAGGACAAGGTATCACCCTATCAACTCTTCAACAAATATGTGAGGTGGTGCTAAGAAGTTGTATCATCTCAGCCACCTCAAAATTCCTTCTGGGAGCTTTTATAGCTCAACAGCTCCTTTTTCTAACATTTTTCCTCCAAAACCTGTGGCAGTTCTGTACCATGTCTGCCAGTCTTTCAGAGGGCTGTGACAGAACAGGATAATCATCTATTTAAGAGAAAACCATCAGAGTCAGATGAAGCAACGTTTGGGACTTTGGAGTGTGAATATTTTCCCACTCTATGGAGTAAAATATTTATCTTAAATTATTTTTAGATTTAGTTTTGTTACCAAGTAAGAGTAAAATGCTTGGCACTTGTTCTCCAAAGGATGAAGTATTGAATAGTATAGTCTAGAGATATTTAATTTAATGCTTCCTCTCATTGTGAGCAGAATTGCAAATACAATCAGAGTTTCCTCACTAATTTAGGGAGATAATGCGAGGGTCCAAGGAGGAATAGATAAAGTTAGAAAAATAATTAGAGATATGATTGGTATTCAAGTCACCAGAGCCAAGAAATTCACCCTAAAGCATCTACAGAAGTCGCCACAACAGGGTGACCCATTACCTGTGACCTGTCCCTGAGCCTGGCGGGCTACAGGACAGGTCCCAAAGGACTGAGGAGGGAAATTTCACTGCAGAAATGATCTTTTTATAGATTTGTGGTTTGTTTCAAGTTCAGTTGCTCTTTTAAAAATTCACCACGTGTTGTTCACTTAAGTGAACATCAGAATTATGGCCCGGAGTAGGTCACCAGGAACACGGTCCTGGCTCAGTGTGACGCTGCTGTCACACAGGGAAGGGTTTTCGTTCCTGTCTGGAGCTTGTGACAAACATTAAACATTAGATGCCACGTTTAATCTTTTTGTTAATTCGTTGGCTGGTGAGATATCATAGACTAGAATTGGAAAGCCACAGACACAGCGGCTTCAGAAAGGACTGGAGACATTTTGACAAGGACAGAGTTACAGTTTTAAATGATGTTGGCTCAGGAAGAAATGCTCTGTAATAACTGAGATTTATTTTAGTCACAATGAGTGCTTGGCAATACCAAACAGAGAAGAAATGGCTGTGCATAACTAATAGGACTAAAAAAAGCCTAATCAGGGGCAGTTTGGGTGAGTGGCATCGTGTGAGGAGACACTGAATGGATTTGGAGTGGTGCAGCCGAGGCTTGGGCCTCAGGGAGGGATAGAAGCTCCCCTGTGGGGAAAAGGGGTCACAAGCAATTTAATAATTCTTCCTCATAATAGAAGTAGTAGGATTAACATATTTGCAATGAAATTATCCAGTAGCAAATTTAAAGCAAGCAGATGGAGTGCTTGCCCATGTCCTGGTTAGTGCCTGGGGCTCACTGCCCTGGGGTGTGGTGAGATGGGGTCACCTTATAGTTCCTTCCTGTGCCTAAAGGGGAGGAAGCCTTTCCAGCCTTAAAGAAGACTGGAAAGGGACTTTTCACAAGGACATGGAATGACAGGACAAGGTGGAATGGCTTAGGACTGCCAGAGAGGAGGATTAGATGGGCTATTGGGAAGGAATCCTTCCTTGTGAGGGTGAGGAGGCCCTGGCACAGGTTGCCCAGAGAAGCTGTGGCTGCCCCTGGATCCCTGGAAGTGTCTAAGGCCAGGTTGGAGCAACCTGGGCTAGTGGAAGGTGTCCCTGAGCCTCATGCTGATCTGTAAAAACCCACTGAAATTAGTGAGTTTTTCTCTGTAGTTAAGGAAAAAAATAATATATGTAAAATGTTTTGGGGCCTCTTGCCATGAGAACAGTTTCACGACTGCTTTTATCATGCAATAAATTACCCAGGAAAAAAGGATAACAGATTAATTTAACTAATCTAACTAAATTGCAAATAGTATGTTGTTTTATTAAGCAATGCTGTGGTGTAATTAAGAGTTGTTACTGATTAAACACCTTGTAAACACAGAGCTATTAATTAATACTAAATTACAATAAAATTAACCAAGTAACATAAACAAGCCATGTAAATGTTTTAAAATGACAGATAATTCATCAACTAAAAAGCTGCTAATGGAAACCATTTCCTGTAGAGTTCGCTGAAATTAATATGTATATAATAATTGCAAAAATGGAAATAGGGCAAGAAGAGCATTCTTTATGCTTTTTCGATGCAAAACACTCCTTTGATCAGAAACATGGTCTTTTTTTAAGGTGGATATTCTTAAACAAATGTTGAAACCAAGGCCTTGAGCCTCAACTTACAGAATGCAGGGGAAAATGTAAAAGTCAAACTCAATGACACCTTCAAGACTATCTCTGGATTTGACACTTGTTTGTCTTATTTGAATAGGAATCTGAACAACTCCTGCATTGCTAAGCTCTAATTTACGTATTAATGCTATGGCTCCCATTCAGTTCTCATTTGCAGGAATGTCAGGGTGTCTGAAACTTATTTGCATGCTTAAAAGATCTGCTGGATTGGATGGTTCACGAGTTCTGGAAATCCCAGAGGTTTTCATTTATCGCTGTGCATTAAGTAGAGGAATACAAAATCCATGATATCAAAGTGCAGGACTACAGGGGATGGTGGCAGTAGGATATATAGAAATAGCTCCGAACTCTTCCAGACCTGGGATCAAATCTGATTAAGACCAAATAATTTGAAGCCAGTTTTAGCAGTGTCTGAGAACACCTAGCAGCAAGATTGCCAAGATGTGTAATACCACTCAGGCCTTGGGCTTTTGTTCTGTGCGAGGCAATGTGAAAACTCCTCTAAATACCTCTGGGGTTTAATGGCATTTTGGAAACTACTGAAACTTTCAACTGACTATTTTGATTGTCTCACAAACAGAAGCTCTATAAATAGACTATGTTTTCTCCTAAAGAAGTTATTGAATATTAAAAACTAAAATTATTATGTTTGTGTTGTGCTGTTGAATACTGTAAGTGCCAAAAATGTAAATAGATGTAAAATGTAAAATAGACCTGGTGTGGGTGCAAATTGAAGCCCCAATGCCTCAGCCAGGAGGCAGCTAAAAAAAGTTTGTCACAAATATCAAAATCCCTTCAAATTCTGGCTTAATATCTCAGGGAAAATTTGATCTTTCATGTGTTTTAATATATCAGTGTGGCATATCTTTGGTTAATCAACAGCTTCTATCTTGTCTTCTTGTATAGACCACATAGGCACATGGTGAGGACATGGGAACATGCAAATGCATTTGCTTCAGAATCCCAGGATGGCTCAGGCCTGAGCACAGCAGTGACCATCGCAATGCCCTCAATGTGCAGTTCAAACCAGAGGAATTTATGGAAATAAGGCACTTGCTGGACTTGGTTGTGCCTATCATGGCCATGGCATGAGCAAGTCGACACCAAACACTGAACAGCAAAACCAGCCCAGCTGCACAGCAATACAGATGATCCTGCCCTGCCTCTGCTGCTCTGCTCATCCTCCGGGCCAGGTCTGAGAGCAGATGAGGAGTAATGACAAAGCCTATTCCATAAACTCCAAATGGGAGTCACTGCAACTCTTTTACAGTCTCACTGATAATTGTAACTGAGCTCAAATGTCAGGTTGGTACCAATCCTCATGTAATGAGACAGGAGCTCGTTAATGAAGAAATATTGAGATTTTATACTGGATGATCACAGAATCCCAGAATGGATCAGGTTGGAGGGACCACAGTGGGGATCTGGTGCCACCTCCCTGCTCCAGCAGGGCCAGCCCAGAGCACATGGCACAGGAGTGTGTCCAGACAGCTCTGGAATATCCCCAGGGAGGGGACTCCCCCCTCTCTGGTCTCTGGTCAGGGCTGGGTCACTGCCCAGCCAAGAAGTTCTTGCTCCTGTGCAGGTGGAACTCCCTGGGCATCAGTTCCTGCCCGTTGCTCTTGTGCCATTGCTGGGCCCCCCCGAGCAGAGCCTGCTCCATCCTCTGCCCCCTCCCTGCAGCCCCTGCCAGCCCTGGCTGAGGGCCCCTCTCAGTGTCTGCTCTGGAGGCTCAACAGCCCCAGCTCCCTCAGCCTTTCCTGCTCCCAGAGATGCTCCATCCCTTGGGCATCTCCGCAGCCTGCGCTGGCCCCGCTGCAGGAGCTCCCTGTCCCTGCTGTGCTGAGGAGCCCGAGCTGGGCCCAGCCCTGCAGATGTGCCTCCCCAGGGCTGGGCCCGGGGCACGATCCCCTCCCTGCCCTGCTGCCAGTGCTCTTCCTGCTGCCCCCAGGATCCCATTGCCCTCCCTGTCCCCAGGACACACGGCTGGGCAGGGACAGCTGGTTGTCCCCCAGGACCCCCAGGTCCCTCTCCCAGAGCTGCTCTCCAGCAGGTCCCCCCAGCCTGTGCTGGTGCCTGGGGTTGAATTTCAGACAGTTCCCTCTGCCCTTCTCCCCAGCCTGTCCAGGCCCGTCTGAAGGGCTGCACAACCCTCTGGGCATCGGCCTCAGCTCCAGCTCTGTGTGGGCAGCGAACCTGGGGAGGCACCGACCCTTCCTGCAGTCACTGCTGAATGTATGGAGCAATTCTGGGCCCAGCACTGAACCCTGAAGGACAGTAGTGACAGGCCTGTAGGTGACTGTGGGTACAGCTACGGAGAGGTTTGTAGGAATTCACATGTAACATCACTGCACATGTGTGATCTGTCACATGAATGGCCTTGTAGGGACCCATTTGCTTGCAGGTACCAAAGTATTTGCAGATGAAGGTATTGGCTTGAACAGTAAAGGCCATGAGGTTATGATTTTGTCTTTAGTTATTTTAAAAGTGGATGGAGGGCTGATGGAGGAAAAATAGCTGGGAATAGGTATGTTTGGAGCCATAAAACATTGCTGAAGGTTTCCTTCAATAGTTCCATTTAAGTGGGAGAAATATTAGCCAAGCCAAACACAGCCTAAAACAGGCTGACATAAATATTCTACAGACTAGGGGATGAAAAGACTGTGGGAGCTTTTATTCCTGACTGTGCTGTTCAAGCATTCCTGGACCTTATTAAGAAGGAGAGTAGGAGGGAGATTTCAGGAGGACAGGGAGGAGTATGAACAAACATGGAAGAGCAGCCACTTGTTTAAGAAGCACAGCGTAATCGTGTCATGCAATTTCATGTCATCCCTATTCCAGAACTCCTTCAGTGCCAGGGAAACACAGAGTGTGAGCAAAGGATTGTGTCTGGAAACATGCACCTGCTGCTTCTGCCCAGGTTCATGGTGTGGAGTGTGTGGCTGAAACCACAACATTAAGTTTGCGGTCTAGGAGCAGCTGCAGCTCCATGTTTGCTCAGATAAATCCCAAATCCTTTCCTGTCTCGTGCAGGTCTTGCATTTGGCATCTCTTGCTGTCAGTTTGTACCTGCAGGACAAATGGATCTGATTGAACTCTGCATCTAGTGCAGACTCAGTTTCTCTTGAGGACTAAGGCGGGTGTAGGCACCCCATTTTTCCAGAGTGGAAAGGCTATTCCCACTTTCCCCTTGGCTGTGTTTGCTGAGAAGGTCAACCTGCTGTTACCCATCACTCTCGCTGCATTCCTACCTCCCCAAACCTCACAACTGGGCAGCTTCTAGGGGTTTTTCTAAAATCAGGGTTGGGTTTTTTTTGCCAAATGAACCACAGTCTGCCACTTACACTTGTTTTGCTGGGATGGAAGCAGATTGCAGAGTGTGCTGTGCTCCAGCAGGGCCGGGGGAGTGGGAGCCTGGGCCACAACAGCAGTGAGGAGCAGCTGGACGTGGGCTGGGATACGTGGGGGCCCAGCTCGGCGCCTGCCGGAGCCGGAGCCGGGTGAGGACACATCGGCAATTTCTTTCTTTCTTTCCCTGGGTTTCTCTCCAACTGCCTGATGAATAAGAGCATTTCAGAGGAAAGGACTGGCACCCTGTTTTCTGTTTTTAGAAAGAAGTCAGTATTAGGAGAATCGAGGCCCTCTTAGCCTGAATTAGCCAAACAAAGATAAAAGGTATTTTTCACAGTTCTCCTCATGTCAAACCATTGGGAAGGTCTTGAGTGGTGAAGGATCCATCTCATTGTGCTTTAAGACATCCTCTGAAAGGAATAATATTTGAGGGGGGAGGGAGGGAAAGAAGGGGCTAATGAAGCTGGAGGAACAAGGCAATACCCCAGCATTAACTGTATGCCAGATTCCAGGGATGGGGTTGAGCCTGGAAAAGAGAAGGCTCCGGGGTGAACTCGGAGCCCCTTCCAGTGCCTAAAGGGGCCCCAGGAGAGCTGGAGAGGGACTGGGGACAAGGGATGGAGTGGCAGGACAAGGGGGAATGGCTTCCCACTGACAGAGGGCAGGGTTAGATGGGATATTGGGAAGGAATTGTTCCCTGTGAGGGTGGGGAGGCCCTGGCACAGGTTGCCCAGAGAAGCTGTGGCTGCCCCTGTATCCCTGGAAGTGTCCCAGGCCAGGTTGGACGGGGCTTGGAGCAACCTGGCATGGTGGGAGGTGTCCCTGCCCATGGCAGGGGGTGGAATGAGATGGGCTTTAAGGTCCCTTCCAACCCAGGCCATTTTGTGATTGTATAAACCAATTCAAATGCTCAGTTCCTGGCCAGGCTGTTCCAGACAACACCTCGCAGCGGTGATTCCCTGTAATCTCTCGGTGTGTTGTGAACCCCCACGTGTCAAGTTTTCAAAAATCTGGAAAGTTCAGTGCCTTTTTGAATTCCCTCTTCTGTTGTGTCTGATTTAACATAAAGCCACACTGGACTCAGATGTTCCACACTGACCAGCTTGAAATCCCTGATGATCTATAATCAAACCATTTTCTGAAGCCCTGTAAAAGTTTGAGTGACCTACATTTAGAAAACAGATCACCAAGACTTTTAAAAACTGGTTTTGAGGTTTTATATTATCATTAGCAGTAAATTCTTTAAACAGACTTTAGATGCAGTTGTGAGAGAACTCATAATCTGGTTATAATTTTGGAATTTGATATCTGCTCCTGTGTGCAACCAACCAAGTTCCACCAGCTGTGTGAAACCAGCATTTACATGCAGTAGAAACAGAGGCAGGCATAAATATATATGAAATGTATTCAGAAAACAAGAAATAGTGCTAAAACAAATCTTACTTTAACTCAAGTTTACTTTCTGTTGCCAAGAAAAATATGACTGAGTTGATTTTCCGCAAAAGGTTGACAGTAAATCAGGTTTTCATTGCTCCAATTTGACAACAAAACTTACAATAAAAATGCCAGAATAGTGCTCTTTTCATATTATTAGTAGTTGAGGGAGACTTTTGGAAGATGGTGGTTTTCTAAGAAATTCTAGGAACACCACCTGTATGGCTTTGTAGGAAGAAATAAGGATATCTATTTACAAACCTGGAACAGATAAGTTGTATTAGTTTTATTAGGGGATATAGTTGCATTTGTGTTTTATCTGGTGATAACTTTTAACGTACTCTTCAGGCAAAATCAAACCCTGTTTTTTGCTACAGATGAGGAGAAAAGAATGTTTGCACGCAAAGCAATCCTGCTGCCCCCACCCTGACCCTACTTAGGGATTTGGGTTCAGGAATTTGCCTTGTAAGCAGCCAAAAAAAAGTAGTGATTAGTCTCTGCAGAAAGCAAATTCTGTGCATATTTCAAGAGCTGATTAGTATTCTTTACTTTCTTGAGTTATGGATAAAAAAAATCATAAATTTCTGCATAAAAATTCAGGAGCAGACTTTGAGAGAAGTGTAGAGATGGAGTTTGATATGGGAGATGATATAAGAAAATGTATGTAGTGTAAGCATCCTTATAGGTAACATTTGCTTAATTAAAATAAAGGGGGTAATTTTCAAAGCTGCTGGAGAGATTTAGGATTCTTGCTTCATGAAGAAGGTGAATTTGCATTCCTTAGTTGTGATAATAGTGCTCTTCATGATGATCTTTAAAATTCTTACGCAAGTTATTTATTTTTGGTGGAGAAGAGACCGAGTGAAACTCTGGAGTTAGAGAAGGTGCTGGAGTGAAAAAAAGTAAATTTCACATAGACATAAATAGTGCAGGCCCAAAGAAATTAATGAAGATGTTGTTTTATAAGTTCCCAACTAATGCTACCCTGAGAGGGAAGGGGGGGGTTAGGGAAGGGAGATGTGGCTGGGAGAGTGCTTGAAAGACCCCTTTGGACTGGTGCATCCACCAAGAACCTGGAGCCCTGATTTTAAACCTAAACCTTAGGCCTAGCTCTTACCCTATTCCCATACTCCGAATCCTAACCCCACTGTTCTAATCAGTTAATCATGGAATAGTTTAGGTTGGAAGGGACCCTAAAGCTCATCCCGTTCCACCCCCTGCCATGGGCAGGGACACCTTCCACTAGCCCAGGTTGCTCCAAGCTCCATCCAACCTGGCCTTGGACACTTCCAGGGATACAGGGGCAGCCACAGCTTCTTTGGGCAACCTGTGCCAGGGCCTCATCACCCTCACAGGGAATAAATTCTTCCCAATATCTCATCTATCCCTGCCCTCTGGCAGTGGGAAGCCATTCCCCCTTGTCCTGTCCCTCCATCCCTTGTCCAAAGTCCCTCTCCAGCTCTCCTGGAGCCCCTTGAGGCCCTGGAAGGTGCTCTCAGGTCTCCCTGGAGCCTTCTCTTCTCCAGGTGAACATCCCCAGCTCTCCCAGTCTTTCCCCATAGGAGAGGTGCTTCATCCCTTTAATCATCTTTGTGGCCCTTAAGAAAGAAGGACAAGTCCTCAAAAATTAGAAATATACCAAAAAATGTTTCAGATTCAGTGATGGGAGTTGTTTTTCAGGCAGTCATCAGTTGTAGAAATTAAGTTAGTCTTCAATTACAGCCTTGAAAATGGAGTTAGTGAGCACTGTATTTTACAATGGTTCTACCAACGTGCCTTTGTGCTCATTATTACTTGTGGCATTTTGGGTCAATTCAGTGTGTTTTGGTGCGCTTGAATGAGCTTCCTTTTAGAGGAAACTAACCCAGAAGCCCCATTCTGGTGGGCACAAAATGCTCTGCTCCCCCTAATCCAGGTGTGAGAATCCAGCAGAGTGGCTGATCCTTCACAGGGCTCTGAACCACGTGGATGTGTCAAATCCAAAGGAAAGCCCTGAAATATCCATGGTGAGGATGAAATGGATCCAGCAGGACCTGCTCTCCCCTGCTCCTCTCACCCCAAAGCCCAGGCTGATGTAGCAGCCACGATCCATGGCTGTGTTGTCATCTTCCAGTGCCAGGGAAAACTACGGGCTGCAGTATCTGTCTCTTTTTATAAAGTTAAAATCCAAAGCAATCCCCATCTAAACAGCCTTTTTTGTTGTTGTTGTAAAATAATATACAGAGCTACTAGCCCTTGATGATTAGAGGAAAAGTGTTCTGCAGTGTGTGAACAACACACAGCACGATGCATCTTCATTACCCAAATGCAAAATGACGGTCATTTATCATAAAATCTGCTGACAATGGGCATTAATCTCCTAGTAAAGCAAGTAGTAAACTCAGTTCCCGTGGCATTGCAATTCATTTTGTCCCTCTCCCTCCACTCCACACATGGAAAACTGGTCATTCTCTGGGCAAAGCAATTGCAGCCTTAATGCTGTGTATTTCTGTGGGTGAAATATGGAATTATTTGGGTGAGATGTGGATTCAGTGGTGACCACGGTGTTGGCAGGACGTGCCTGTGTTTCATACGAGCTCCATTTCCTCCCATCCTCAATCTTACACCAGCTCTGTTTAAAGCAAAGAACAGGAGTTCTTTCAGGAGGAAGCTTCAGCGGTGCATTTTTATGCTGGAAACAATTTTTTTCTTTTGAAAAACGTGATGGAATAGTTGGACATCTTCAGAAATACATCTTCAGAAATGATTTGGTCAAGCAGACCTGGGGAGAAGTTACACATTCCCACACACATATGGAGTCCTGATAATGAAACTTTTACCCATTTTTACTGAGGTAAATTTTAAAGACTGAGGAAATGCCACGTTTTTTCCCCTTACAGGGTATTTTTTTGGAAAAAAACAGCACAACATCTATGTATTTCCTCAAATTTCCATCAGACTTCAAAGCTGTGAGTTCATTCCTAAATCTGACTGCCCAATGCAAGTGTATTTATTCCACCTCAGAGCAAAACAGCAGATTTGGTTATTGCAGAGCAAAGCACGTGTCCCTCAATATCCCTGTCTCTGCTTGAAGAGCAGGACAAGCTGGCTAATTCCAGTGGAACATACAGCTTTGTGCTGGTCAGCCTGGAGGGGAGAAGGCTCCAGGGAGACCTGAGAGCACCTTCCAGGGCCTCAAGGGGCTCCAGGAGAGCTGGAGAGGGACTTTGGACAAGGGCCTGGAGTGGCAGGACAAGAGGAAATGGCTTCCCACTGACAGAGGGCAGGGTTAGATGGGAGAGTGGGAAAGAATTGTTCCCTGTGAGGGTGGTAAGGCCCTGGCACAGGTTGCCCAGAGAAGCTGTGGCTGCCCCTGTATCCCTGGAAGTGTCCAAGGCCAGGTTGGACAAGGCTTGGAGCAACCTGGGCTGGTGGAAGGTGTCCCTGCCCATGGCAGGGGGTGGAACAGAATGAGCTTTAAGGTGCCTTTCCAATCCAAACCATTCAGGGATTCTGTGAATTAACAGCCCTGAGAAGAAGTTTTGATCTTCTCTTGCTTGAGTTGCAGCTCTCTGTGCATTCTGGGTCCTGTTGGGTACATAACTTAGGAACAATGAAGTCAAACAGAAAACAGCAACCTGCAAAATGTTTCTGCCTCCTGTGGCGTTGTCCCACTTGCTGACAGGTGCTTTGTGAGGAAAGACCTGTATTTTGGCAAAGAAAAGGGAGGTGAAATGAGCCCAACAAAGTGCAATTCGATTTGGCAGCCCACTAATAGGAAGTTACAATGTGCCCCCGGCTACCCTGGGTCTCTCACTCCCCATAAGGAGCCCTGGGCTCTCTGCCCTGTGCCCGGCAGGCTCTCTCTGGCACAGGAAAGGTGAAAATCCAACCCAGTCAGTGCCTGGAGGCCAAAATTCCTGTTGAACATTCCCTGGGCATTCCGAGCTTCCAGATGGAATGGTCTCACCTGGGTAAACTCTGGAGAAAGGGCCCCCAAAATACTCCCAGCCCACCAGACCGGTTCCTCATCCCAGGGAGGACTCACACACACACACACACAGCAAAAGGCTGCAAAGTGCCAGTCAGGGATTTTACTGTTCAATATTTTAGGTTGGGGAAGGGCAGAGAATATATTTGAGTCTAAACAAATTACAGATAAGTGCCTGATATGTTTTAGGGTAGGTGTTTTATAAGAATAAAAATTGCTATGAATTTTTCCTTGGTTTTTGAGTTGACAGCCTTCATGAAAATATGTAAACTACTTTAATGAAAACCTCAGGCTTTGTTTTCTTGTTATTTTTCTTATTTGAAGCTGCATTTATCAGGAATAAAATAGCAGATATCAAAAACTATGTGTTCTGCTCTTTTCTGTTTGGAAGGTGAAAACTACTTAAATAAAGGCAAGTACGTGATATTAGTTGCTCTTCTTAATCAGTAATTAAAATATGAACAGTATCATTAATCTATTTTATACTTTCCAGGTGATTAACATATAATCTCACCAGCTAGGTCTGAGAAGTGCAGTTAAGTTACTGTGATAATTTCCCTTTTAATATGGATGTGTTTTTGCTGGAAATGATTTCGAAAATGCCCTCTCCAATAATCTACTTAATAACCTGTATTCCTGCCTGAAAACTATGTGATTTTTTTTTTCCTTGTATCCCTAATCTTTCAGTTTTCTGGTTTTAAATTCAGTCCTGTTTTAAGACATCTGTGTAGACACACAGTGAGAATAACGCTTCCATGATCTCCTGGCGGCTGAAGGTCATGTCTTTGAAACTTTAAGTCAGAAAATATTGTGGGGTGAGGATGGAAACTCTGTTCTCTTGGAATGCCGGCTGCTGCACGCTCCAGGGCACTAAGAATTTGTTGATTGGAATCCCAAGGTGGAAATCGGCTCAGCAGCTCTGCTGTTGCACAGGGAGAAGAGGGTTGGGTT
This sequence comes from Cephalopterus ornatus, assembly GCA_013396775.1. Classification (NCBI taxonomy): domain Eukaryota; kingdom Metazoa; phylum Chordata; class Aves; order Passeriformes; family Cotingidae; genus Cephalopterus; species Cephalopterus ornatus. The sequence continues at coordinate 304,307 of VZRE01004679.1, forward strand.
GGTTGGAAACACACGTCTCATGACCAGAATTACCTCTCTTCAAGGCGTGTTTCCACTTGTGAATTCCAGCTGGGATTTCAAACACAGGAGGTAGAAATGTGTCAGGTTCCTTTTCCCGGGCACTTTGCACTGAACTCAGGTGGCAACATAAAGTGCAATGAAAAAAAGTATTTTCTTTCCTATGAAAAATTCAGGTAAAGCCTAAGAACTTATTGAACAATGTTAAACAGTCGTTCTCAAATGACAGGAACTGATTCTTGCCAAAGCCATTGTCACGGCAGTATTTCCATTCCGCTTCTAAATGCTCCTCTACTGGTTTGATATTGCTGTTGGAGTGGTAAGCTGTAAAATCATCCTGGAATTCCAGAGTCTCCTTTCTGTTGGGAATTGTTGTTGCTGAGTCTGTGTGATTTATTTAAGGATGAACAAAGGGTAGCAAAGCTCTTGTTTTTGTCAGCTACTTCCTTTGGAGAAACTGAATAAGTTACTTTTCCCATTTTTTTGTCTCTGATCTCTAACAAAAACTTGGAGTATTTATTTCCATATGGGGATAATGGACTTTGATGTGTGAATACTGTGCCAAAGAGATCCTGAAAAGTACATGCAGATTGGGTTATTTCTTAGGTCAGGTTTTGAACAAAGAGTAATCAAGGAGGTCCTAAGTGAAAAATGGGATAAAAAGCGGAATTCTGATTTTATCTGACTGTGGGGATGGTTACTTTTGCTGAGACAGTGAACAGCTCAGGCTGCAGGAATGTGGGGGGCTCGAGCTATTGAGATTTATAGGAAGCATTTACTCAGTACAGTTCCCAAAGGAAATTATTATTTAAAGTGGAGATGGAGCAGATTAATACAGGAATTATAAGAAGCTGGCTAAGGCAGATAAGGAGCTGGGAAGAGAGGGGACCAGGAGGGGATGTACTGAGAGTTGAACTCCCAGGTTGCAAGGGGAGGTATTGGAAGTATTCTGAAGGGAAAGGTCCTGTGACCAGCCCCCTGTAATTCTTCTTTAATAACCTTGAAACAAGGTCTTTGATACGGCTTTTTAGACTCCTGTAATGCTGTGAAGGACAAAAATATTATACAACAGAATTTTGTTGACTTTGTGGATTAGTATGACAAAGGCAGGGTAAAATTTAATAATCATAAACGCATTGCCATTCTGTTAGGGACTAAGAGCAGGGGGTTGCTATAAACAAGAGTTTTAACATATGGAAATTCAACTTTTTTTTTTTAAAAAAAGTGTTTGTTTGTAGCACATAGCTGAAGCTCGCATAACTACAACATTTTCCAGAACACCTGCTCAGCAAAGAGCTGTGATTTCCCCTGAAGAGTTGAGAGCTTAAGTATTCCATAAATTCAGAATAAATAAACCCTTAGTTTTTAAATATCAGGTTCTGAGCCTTATTCTATCAAGTTCAAAGCAGCTGCAGGTGTGAACCCTGACCTTGTATGAGGAGTAGGAAGGTGCCAGACTACCAAGGTGGAGGTTATTATTGTAGCAGCTGAGGAACTGATCTTCATGTAAGCAGCCCATCCGCCTCCTCCTCTCCAAAAATTCCCAAACAAACAAAAAAACTGGAAACAAGTCAATGTGGATCTCAGGCACTAAGTGAGCAGTCCTGTTCTTTGAGGTAAGAAAGCTCAGGATGGGGGGAGCTGCAGCAGGAGCTCAGCCACGGAGACAGAGCTGGAGGCAGAGCAATCTCTGGAACGAGGGGACGTCCAGCAGGAATCTGAGGGATAAAATGGTACAGTTTTGGCTCCAGCGGGGAGGAGTCGAGCAGGACACTCACTGTGGGTCAGATCAGCCTGGAGCAAAGGCAAACTGATGTGATCAGTGCTCACCCCACCTCACAGAAGAACCAGCATGTGCTGTGGGGGTCCAGCTTACTAAAGTGGGTGTCAAAATATAGTGACACCTCCCTCACGTGGGGCTGACCAAGAGGAGGGCTGGGTGTCCTCAAATCAGCTGCTTGCAGGAACTCAGGGACTCCGAAAGGATCACTGACACACTGCCTTCAGGGTCATCACTCATCAGTCTTTCCTCTAGTGGAAGAATCCTAGAACTACTGAGAAAGAGGAAAAACAGGGAGCGTTTTATCGCAGAATCACAGAATCACAGAACAGTTTGGGTTCAAAGGGACCCTAAAGGCCATCTCATTCCACCACTAGCAGGGACACCTTCCACTAGACCAAGTTCCTCCAAGCCCCGTCCAACCTGGCCTTGGACACTTGCAGGGATGGGACATCTTAGCACAATCCCACCTCCAGAGTAGCCACCCCAGAGTCGTACCAAAATGACATCATGGTAGTAAAAAGGAGCAGATGAACCCCAAAATGGGCCCTCATCAGTGAAATGTGGGTATGCTCTACTCTGTGGCTGATCCTCTGAGGATTGGGGATTAAAGCCAAAAAGATGAGAGAGAAAAGGAATGTTCTACAGATCAGCAAAAAATTGGTCAGAAGAGATGAAACAGAAGGCAGGACTAACTGATCAGTTTTGTGAGTGAGAGGATGACAGCAGCACAGTCTCCAGAGAATCTGTGCACAAACCTGTGATACTCAACTGATAAATGAACTGCAAAAGAGCCAGAGTGTGCTGCTGATGCTTTTATTAGAGCAATGAAGCCAAGTGCTGACTGTGGAAAATTGCTGGAGGATTGAGCAAAACAAAGTGCCTGGGCAAGGCAGTGGCAGGGGAAATCCTCTGGAGGTGGGAGCGAAGTGAAGACAAAAATCCCACCCATGAGGTGATGAATGCTGAGCTGACCATTGCCACTCGCTGACCAAAATGTTGGGCAGAGCTGGAGCTGTAACATGCCAAGGATGCTTTCCTGAGGTTCATCATAACAGTCATCACGGAATGGCCTGGATTGGAAGGAACCTCAAAGCTCATCCCATTCCACCCCCTGCCGTGGGCAGGGACACCTCCCACTAGCCCAGGTTGCTCCAAGCCCCGTCCAGCCTGGCCTTGGACACTTCCAGGGATCCAGGGGCAGCCACAGCTTCTCTGGACAACTTGTTCCATGTTAACTTTAGTTATGGAAGTTTCGTAATGGGACCTGTAAAATATAAAGCCTTTTTTTTCAGGAAGCGAGTGAACTGCAAGTGTTTGGGGATCAGTTGGGAGTTTAGGGGAATTCTCCCATGGGATGAATATCTCTGCTCTTCCTTAGGGGCTACTGCTGTCAGGGAGGGACTTTTGGGCTTGATAGACCCTCCTGTGAAGGGCTGATCATAGCTTGTTGTGGAGCTTAAAGTGGGAGGAGCAAGGAGCTACTGTTGGTGGAGCTGCTAAAAAATCCCCAACTGAAAGGAATTTCAGGCTGTGCCTGGTGAGTGGGAACAGGGAAGTGTTTGCCCAGTTGTACAGGGCTCACTCACATTATCATATGTGGTTTCGTTCCTTGTCATCAGAGGAAGATCAATTTAAAATTGGAGAGTTGATTGAAGGGTGAGTAATTGCATCCCTCCCTGTTACAGGGCTGATTGGGATTTCATTGCTTTTGTAATGAGAAAATAAAGAGATGTCCAATTTTTTAAAATACAGGGAGGGTTCAAATATGAGGAAATAGAACCTATTAATGTGGATAGAAAGGCTAATGGATTTAAATGTGTCCTGAGATTGTTTGAACTGGAAACTGGAAAAAGACGAGTGAAATGCCAGAAGGACTTTCCAAACACAGCTGGGACACAAACCCACTGTTTTTGCAAGACGCATTTTATGACAGGGATGAGATTTCCGAGTAGAAGCCCACCTGCAGTTCTCAGGAACAGCTTGCAACACCGGGAGGTGGGCCCCCAATTTGTGGGTGTCCCTAGGCTTTGAAGAAACCAGACCTGAAGGACCTGTCAGGTGTATTTACTGTTGTACAGTAATACAGTCACACTGATTATTCCTCTGCCTTGGCACTTCACAAGTTGCCTCATGAGTCCAGGAGGAGCTTTTTGCCTTGATGTTTACTTGATTTCTGGGATGTTTCCCTTCCTCCAGCACAGCTGGATTGGTCTTGTAGAGTCCTACGGATGTTTTCATGGGATGAATTCAGCCACTTCAGGTTCTGCAGTGTCAGCCAGACCCTCCCCTTTTCTCCTCCACTTTTGCCATCATATACCACAGCTTTGGAGACTTTCCAGCTCATCTCCTAAAGACCATAACTTGATAAAGGCTGCAGTTGGCAGTGGAAGCTGAAGATAAATGACTCTTACCCACAGTCTGCTGAGGCCTTCCTGTTGCTCTGTGGACATCCCTGGATGGATGAATCCTTCTCACAAGAGGTGGATGGTGACACTTGGATGCAGCAGCCTGGATTTCAGTGCAGGACACTAGTGTTAGATCTGTTAGGATCTAAAATATTTGGAGCCATATACAGCGTAGATGCTACAAGTCCCCAAGTCCATTCTGCTGTTTTAAAGCAACTTAATTATAGAAATAAACTAATGGAGATCTCTTACGAAAGAATAAAAAAGGTAGATTAAAGCAATGTCATGAACATGAGATCCTAAGTCGTATGAACTATCACATTTTCATCAGCTTGGTTTTTGTGACAGATTTAGAGCAATGGAAAATACTTCCCTATCCCAAGGTGTGACATTGCAAATCCAGGGTTCACATTTTTGACAGGACTGAGAAACTCATGAGGGCTTCAAACTAATTTTTGTCTTTGCTTGATTTTTTTGTTTTACAATGAAAAGAAACTGTGATATTGTGGGAATTTTAAAAACAAACAGAAAACTGTACACGTATAATAAGATGAAACATGGTGTCACTGTTAGCTTACATCTAACAGGACCCTTACGGGACAGATGTTCTGGGAGAACAGATATCCACTAGAACATGATGGAAGGGAGAGATTTTGAAAGGTAGCCAGAACCTGCAGATGGAAACTTCAAATAAATAAAAATCAATTTCTAAGTAGCCAGTATAAATAATGCGGGGAATAATGTGTAACACGTTCCGGATGGTTCAGCCCAGCAAACAAACACGCCTGTGCATTCTGAGCCGATTGGGAGGGAGGGAGCGGCCTTGCAATGGCATTAGCTGAGGGGGACTCAGAGCCAGCCATCCCCATGGGCATTTGCAAAAGGAATGTCAGGACAGAAAGGGCAAAGACTGCAGAATTTGATTTTTGAACAGTGCTATTTCTCCTCCCTGCTACTGTAACAGTTAATTTGGGGATGCTCCATCCTTGATGAGTCTTTTAGCCCATTCTGAGGATCATTAAAGGCAAAAGGAGAGGGAGGGGATGTAGAAGGGCATCGTGTGTAAGACTGTATGAAGATGGGTAAAAGGAGTCCTCCCACTTGGTCCAACGTTTTCATTTGTTTTGTAACAGAGGAAGTTTTTTTGGCAGAGTCGCAGGAACAAAAACAGAGTCTCCTTTTGAGAGTGGCCCCTCCAGTGTCCCAGCAAGTCACAGGTAACCCCAGCAGCAGCAGAGGGCAAGGGCTTTGCTGCGTCACACATCAAAAGAGTTTGGGGATTGTTCACTTTAAGAAACCAACCACAAAACTCAGAAGATTTTTCATGTCCAAGCAACAACCAAGAGAGTGTTCACTTAAAAAGAAACCCCACAGTGGCAGCAAGAGTCGATTTAATTGTGCTAATTGTGAAACAGAGAACAACTGTGAGAAGGAAATGGTGAAGCTCAGTGTGGCACTGCTGGCCTGCTCTAAGAAGAGCATTGGAATAAAATATAAATAATAATAAATATAATAAATATAATAAAATTATAAGGGTGCTTAGCATTGGACACTGAGGAGCAGAAACCTTGTGTGAAGACAGATAAAATCGTGGTTTTCCTGGCAAATACAGCTGCCCTGGCTTTGAACGGGAATGCAACTTTCCAGTCATTGTGGAGCACTTCAAACCCCAGCTCCTGCCAAAAAAAAAAAAAAAATTTAAAAAAAAAAATCAAATGGCTTCCATAAAAAAG
>VZRE01004679.1:312503-370848 GCA_013396775.1 Cephalopterus ornatus
ATTACCTAAAAAAAAAAAAAAAATCACAGCAAGGGTTGTAAAGCATTGGCACAGGCTGCCCAGGGCAGGGGTGGAGTCACCATCTGTGCAAGTCTTTAAAAAACCTGTAGATGTGGCACTTGGGGACATGGTTTAGTGGTGAACAAGGTGGTCGTGCTTGACAGTTGGACTTGATGATCTTTAAGGTCTTTTTCAACCTTAATTTGATTCTGTGATTCCATGACCTCTCCTGTGCTGCCCATCTCTGTGTGTTAGTAGCCAGATTGGTACATTCAAGAAAGCTTAAGGGCAAGAGTGTCTTTTGTTACAACAATAATGACTTTATTCTTCAGAAACTAGGATTATTTTTATTAATTTTGCTGCAGTAGCTGCATTGCTGTTGTTTCTCTCAAAGCAGTTGCACATTAAAAATGTTGTGTTAGTGCAGTGCTGTTTTCTTACTGCATCTGTCTCTCCAACCAGCCCTGGAGGCTTATTGCTCCAAACACAGATTTACCTTATTTTCACAGTGATCTACATTCTCTGTACTAAAACAATGCCATAAGGAACAAATTGTTGGTTACACTGTTAATCAAACAGCATCACAGTGGGAGCCAGCCAGCTGCACCAGCAATTACAGTTTATTAGACATCTCTTCTTAAACAGTTGATATTCTTACACATGATATTATGTGTTTGCTAATAGGCCACATATCTTATTTATGCATTTCACCCTCCTTTACCTACACCAATAGTTATGCTCCAAGCACATGCTTTTGCACATAAATAGGATCATCATTTGGAGCTAATCCAGTTTACAGATTCTCTCAGTCAAGCAACAGCAGGTCTGATTTGAATAGTCAAACTGGAAGCCCCCCGCTGTCATTAGCCCTCCCTCAGTGTTGTTCAGGTTCTTTTCAATATCTGAGCTAATATAAAGCTCCTCTGAATAACCCAGATCTTTCTTCCTGCTTGTGCTGTGTAGTTTTATAGATGGGTAAACCCAATATCCATTTTATGGTTGCCTTTGCCATAATGCCACTTAATTGTAAAATTAGTCATTATTGGGGTTTGCAAGGAAAGAAGTGAGACAGAGAAATATTCAGGAAAGTACCTGTGGTTTAACTCTATCAGATTGTTTTTGTGGGCATTTGAAACTGGTCAAATGGAGGTGTCAGTAAGAGAAATTCCTGCATGGAAGTCAGAGGGGATTTTGCAGTTCTGACTTCCCCAAGAGGAGTGGCAGCCAAATCTGGGCCTGCTGCCTGAAGAAATGGTCCCTCCTTGGAGAATGATGCTCTTACACTCCTGACTTTATTCCCTGTATATATTTCTGTCTGTGGGTTAAGAAAATGAATGCTTTTTGGAAGTTTTTATTTGATTCAAACTGAGGCCAGACTTTTCTTGGTTAAAACCTGCCATTATTATTTCTGTGCATAGTGTAAAAGTCCTCCCTGACTTAAGAGTGAAATATTTCCATGGTAAGAATAAATAACATGCACACTGACCTTTCAGTCCCAAGGAGAGTGTCTGCTTAAGAGCTTCACAGCTCCCTGCCTCGGTGCAGGTTGACATTTGCAAGGTTGATAAGTTGGTTATTTGGATGTAAATCGACATGGAAGGAAAAACAGTCCCAATAGTTGTGATAAGAGTCCACTTTTTCTCAGTTTAATATAATATAACGCACAGCAGATCACAGAAACCCACCATCAATGCACAGTTTAAATGGGGGCTGCTATTATGTGTCAGTGTGGAGGTCTGGAAAAGGAGAGAGTTAAAATTTAATTGATTAAAGAGGAAAAAAATGCCTATCAGGGATTTTGCCCACTATGCCTTAAAGCATCTTTGCAAGCAACTATCCGTGGTGATAGTATTTTAGGGATTAGAAGCAGGCGGTGGAATATGAGTCATCTTGAATTCTAATCAAGATGTGCGAACCTCTGATGCAGAGAACTGAGAAAAATGAAGGTTTGGAGGTTTTTTCCTTCCTTTGAAGACCCTGTAACTTCCATCAGTGTTTCTGATCACCAGGAAGGTGATCAGTGGTTTGCTCTGGCCACAGCAACAGCCAGTTCTTTGTTTAGCCAAAGCTTCTTCCTAGTCTTCCACAAATCTTTAGGAATTTTGGCTGGGCACAGGCAGGCTCACTGCTGCGCACCTGTCATGGCTTCAATGTAGTGGTAGTTTTAACCTCAGGGCAGGGTGGGTGAGGGTCCAAAGAACTTTGTAAGGAGCTTTGGCACGTGGGCACAGCACAAACCCTGCAGGAAAGCAGCAAAGCCCTGTATGAGGTGGAGATGAGGAGGGGAGTTCAAACCCTCCTGGAGCTCTGGCAGCCTTGGGGCTGTGCCCACTGCCCTGGGGAGCCTGGTCAGTGCCAACCACCCTCTGGGGGAAGAACCTTTTCCTGACATCCAACCTGACCCTGCCCTGACACAGCTCCAGGCCATTCCCTGGGTGCTGTCCCCGGTCACAGAGAGCGGAGATCAGAGCTGCCCTTCTGCTCCCTTTAGGGGGAAGCTGGATTTTGGCAATCTGGCCCTACTGAACAAACTTTTACTTTATTATTCTCTATCTTCCTACTCATAGATCATCTTTTTGGAGATATGGGCAAGTTGTTACACTCACCATTGCTGTTCTGGGCAGATAAAGCTGTTTATTTAGAGGCTTCCCAGCTTAATCTGTGCTTCTGACGCTCAAGGACCAGTGACTAATTCAGTGTTTCATTAAACATGACTGTTTAAGATCATACTGACTGTGTAAGACTTCCTGCTTCTGAATTCTTCATGGTGATTGCAAACTTTTAATTCTTCTATGGAGAGGGCTCACAAAATTCCTGGTATTCTCTTGTTACATTCTCCTGTTACATTCTCTTAAGCACCTACAGGCCGCTCCGTACTGGAAGCTGTTCCAAATCAAGCTGAAGCTGAGACAGAGCATCCTGGGTTTGCTGCATCCCGGCCAACTTTGAGCACGATATTCCCAAATCCAGTCTGTCCCCTGTTCTCACCTCAGCCCTGGAACTTGTTATTAAGTTTGTAGAAAAAGTGCCTTACAGAATACATGTATATTCATCTACTTCAAAGTTATCGGCAAAGCCAACACCATCTCCTTCAGCCTCTGAGACCTGCAAGTCAGCGGAGTGAAACAGCCCACTGCCTTTTATTAGATGTTCTGCACTTGACAGCCAAGTCAAATGCCAGGCTGGGAGAGCAGTAATTCAGTTTCTGACTAATACACTGTCCTCCAGAGAAACGTGTGACCTCTGCAGTCAGCTCCAGCTTAAAATAAGAGATACTTCCTTGGAGGTCTCCAGATTTGCAGTGTCTGAATCCCCCCTTCACAACCCCGTTTCACTTTCCGGAGTCTTCAGCAGCATGGCTTTGGAACTGGGGAACAAAGGAGAGTCCATGTCCATGCCATCCCCAGACAGTGGGGAGAGATGTTGCTGCGGTGCCATCTCATCAAAAGTAATGAGAAAACTGATTTTTAGTGGTCATTTCGGAGCAAGTCTAGAAGAGGCCTCAAGATGATCAGAGGGCTGGAGCAGCTCTGCTGGGAAGGAAAGGCTGGGAGAGCTGGGATTGTTCAGCCTGGAGAGGAGAATCTTTGGGGTGACTGAATTGTGGCCTTCCAGGACCTGAAGGGGCCAAGAGGAAAGATGGAGAGAGACTATTTCCAAGGGCCTGGAGGGACAGGACAAGGGGGAATGGCTTCCCACTGTCAGAGGGCAGGGTTAGATGGGATATTGGGAAGAAATCCTTCCCTGTGAGGGTGGGGAGGCCCTGGCACAGGTTGCCCAGAGAAGCTGTGGCTGCCCCTGGATCCCTGGAAGTGTCCAAGGCCAGGTTGGACGGGACTTGGAGCAACCTGGGCTAGTGGAAGGTGGGTGGAATGAGATGGTCTTTAAGATCCCTTCCAACCTAAAGTATTCTGTGATTCCATGATATTACCAATACTTTTTGTGGAAAACCCAGCCTTGAACCAAGCTGAAGGAGTTCCTTACTTCACTTTGGTTCTAAGGGTTGCTGCCGTGAACACTTTTTCTCTGCCTTAAGTTGGTTTTGGTATACGCAGCAATTAATTGCCCTAAAGCATGGAGAGACTCCCTTCCTCAGCCCCCCAGGTGTGTGGGGACAGTGCTCACCTGCCTTCTCATGCTGAGCTTTTTGGACTAGAGCTGAAAGCTTCATCCTTGCAGCGTGCAGTAGTTTGGAAAGGGCTCAGGGCAGTGGTGGAGTCTCCATCCCTGGAAGTGTTCCAAACACGTGTGGAGGTGGCACTTGAGGACATGGTTTAGTGGTGAACTCTGTGGTGGTGCTGGCTGATGGTCGGATTCGATGGTCTTTTCCAGCCTTGACTCTTCTGTGCTGTTCTATTTGGTGAAGCCTCCTCGGTGCAGAAAGCAGTGCTACAGTGAGAGTTTCTTACTCTGCAGCTCTGCCTGGAGGGGGCCCAACACGCAGCCTTTGAACACAAGCAGAGCTCAGTTATACTGAGATTACAGGAAGATAAGCCCAATGACCCACAAAGCCTTGGTGCGCTGACAGACAAGACGTCTTAATTGTGCTTTTGCTAAGCCAGCTCCATCAAGGCCCCTGAAGCTGCTGCTTCCTTGTTTTCTATGTGGTTCTAAGTGGTTTTACTGTTTTACTGCAGACCGAAGTCTTGCTTTACTCACAGCAACTGCTCTGTCTGACGCAGAGGTGAGTCAGAGGTGCAGCAATCCCAGAGCTGCAAGTCATAGAACCATTGAGGTTGGCAAAGACCTCCAAGGTCACCCAGTCCAGCCTCTGATGGAGTACCACCATGTCCATTAGGCTGCATGACAAAGTGCCACGTTTGTTCAGGAATTTGCTTGTGATAGTTTTATTTTACTCTAAGGAAAATTGGAAAACAAAATTACTTTTTTTCACCTCAGCATATTTTTACTTAAGTGTGCTATTCGTGTTCCAGTGGGTGATGCTGTATTTAATATATTAGCTTATTTCTAGTGGGAAAGTTTAAAAATTTCATTTCACTATCATGTAGATGAAGAGTTGAGGGTCCAAACATGTGCCAAGAGTTAGGCAATTTATTTAATGAGGATTCCCAGTCTGCTTTTTGTAGTTACTCTCAGGATCAAAGCAAGATTTCTCACAGGGCACTAAAATCTACCGAGAGTGTCTGTGCAGTGAGGAAAAGAGCTTCTCATCTGTCACTGAATAAGTAAATAAACACAACTAATGGCCAGAGGTGATGATGAAACTGTTTTAAGGATAAACTTTCAAGAATAAACTGAAGGACTGACCAAGAGGCAAAGAGCTAATGTGCTGAAGTGGAATTAGTTAACATTCATATTTGTAAATTTGTAAGTAAAATGAAACTGTAATAATTCAACTTCCATCTGCATGGAAATTCCTCAAAATCTTACACTTTGGATGTTAATAGGGAAATCAGAACACTTCTTCTCTTAATGTTAGATGGGGTTACAGACCCAACAGATGCCAAGTGCTGGTCATATAAAATTAAGATTAAATACCTTGGGGTTTCTAAGGATCATAGGATATAAACCCACGGGGTAACTCCACTCTGCCAGCTTCAGAGAGGTGAAAAACTGCTCAAGCCATGAAAGCAACCAATCTGGTTGGCCATGCTCTTTGCATTCACTATTTCAGAGCATCTCCTGAGCCACCTGCACCTAATCATTGCAAGGGCATTTTCACAGTCTAAATTGCGATTCCAGAGGGAAACATCGACATGAAAGAATTTAAGCAAACGTCCTATTTTAAGCAACTGCTCGCTGGTGTAAGCAGCTGGTTCAAACTCCACTGCATGCCTTCCTCTAGGATTGGAAACTATATTCCTCCTGGGGCTGTGTTTTAAAGAGAAAAAAATATACAGAAAGGAAAATCTGTAATCTCACACCTTTTTTTTTTTCTTCTTTCTCCCTGAAGAGACACGTAGCAGCCACCATTCCAACACAGAGGCAAACTGAATATACATGTCCTTAATGTAGCATCTCATTCAACACGTCCCTCTCTTGTTTTCCCTCTCAGATGTCTCAGGAGCTTTTTGAAATGTTAAGAGGTGAATGAGACAAAACCAAAACATGAACAGATACCCTTTGGAAAAATACAATAGATAAAGACATCACTGCTGCCGAAGGTGACAAAGAGTGGTGGAAAAATTATATTTTCCACGCTTCTACCAGTCGTATCGGAAGGCTCTGCAGTGATGGTTTAATTTTGTCTGATTAGGTGTAACGGATATGCAGTGAGGGTAATTCTTTTCTTACACAATTGGGATGAAGAAAGGTAGGATCACTCCTCAGCTGAACAGGATAAAACTTCTTTGGGATAAGAGTGGTCTCACCCATCAGCCTCTCTGGGATATGAATTGGTGGTTCTTTTTTCTGGAGCCACCAGTGCTTCTGTTACCAACTTTACCCTTCTTGCCTCTTTGCCTTCTTCCTGATTGTCCCTTATTTCCCTGTCACCAGCTTCAGCAGGATGTCTGACAGGACCTAAGTAAGATAATTTGGATGGCGAAAGGGGGAGACATTGAGAGGGAAAGCAGGTTAGCTCTCTTAGAAGAGGGTTTGAAATAAATTCATTTACAGTTGTATACTTAAATTTTCTCAGTTTCACCTAAATCAGGGTGTTCAGAAAACGAGTGGACGTGACACTTCCCAATATGGTTTAGTGGCCACGGCGGTATTTGGTCCAAGTTTGGAATTTATGATCTTGGACGTATTTTCCAACCTTAATGATTCTATTTTCCTATTAAATCATAGTGCCACTGTGAGTTCAATTTATACTTCTGCCTCCCTTTTTCACACACAGGTGTAAATTCTGGTCAGTGGCATTGTTTTATTCCAAAAAGTGCAGCAGCAGGGTTGGGCTCTCTTGCCCTTTTCCAGGTTGTTTCAGGTGAATGTCCTGCTGCTTTAGGAAGATCTGAAAGCCAGCTGCCTCTCCCACGCCTGGGAAGGGCAGGAGGAGCTGCTTGTGGTGGAGTCATGGGAAACTACAGCTGTGTGCATTGTAGTTTCTGCTTCAGGAAAAATTCCAACATTTTATGACGAAATAATAAAAGAAATCTGAATGCAACTGGGTTAAATTATTGTAGTTTTAGATTGTGAAATGCTTTCATTTGGGTACCAGGTTTCTTCTCTCTCTTTTTTTTTTTTTTAAATGTTGATTTATGATAATATTTTCTCTTAATTATCCTTTGTTTTGTAGTTGAAGAAAAATAGACTAAGAATGAGCACTCAAAAAAGAAAAAACCCCCTTGAGCAGAATTGGTTTTAAAGACACCTCAGCACCCTTAAAGCTCCTAAGAGCCACTTCACAGCACAGGCAGCTTCTTAAAGACATTGAGCCAGTCCCAGGGCCAGTTTGGAGAGAGATGGGAAATTCCATTTCTGTCTGAAACCAGGGTGAATTCTGCCAGGGTGAGTCCAGAGTCAGGCAATGATCAAATTCCCTCGCTTTTCTTCTGAGGAAAAAGAAATAAGGATGATGTTCAGTAAGAATCCAACCCTTAAAGCAAATAAAAAGTGAGGAAAGGATAAGGATTACTTTGGAAGAGAAAGGAAGGGAAAAGGATTAGGGGGGGAAGCTGAATATGAATCAAAAGTGCCATTGTGATGGGCGAAAAGATAAAGGCAAACATAGTGCTGATGTGTGTAGCACTGGAGTTGGGGTCTGGTTCCTGCTCTGAGCTCTGCATCTCAGGAAGTTGTGGGAAGCCAGAAGAGAACAGAAAGATCAACCAGAGGTCTAGAAAACACACCTTGCGAGGATAAATTGATATTTAGTGTGACAAGGAAAGAAGGGAAGTTTTAAAACAGTCTTTCACTGCAAGAACAGCGACTGTAAAGCTGTGTGGATGTGACACTTGGGGACATGGTTTAGTGGTGAACATGATGGTGGTGCCGGGCTGACCTGATGATCTTAAAGGTCTTCTCCAACCTTCATGATTCTGCAATTCTGTAAAGCTGTTCTTTTTATCCATGATGGATGGTGTAAAACCAACGGGTGGAAATCACAGTAGGGAGTGTTTGTAGTAAATATTTGGGTGCACTGACAGTTCAAGGAGTGGATGAGTTGCCTGAGGCCAACGTAGCACATCCCACGTGGTGGAGACACTAAAGTCTCTCCGAAGACTTAAAACAGGTACCCCTGCAATTCTGAATACAAATATCCAGGGATTTTGCTTTCACCTGTAAATCACTAAGTGTGAAGACTCAAGTTCATTTTGCTCCAGTTAAAATTTGAAGATGGCAGTGCTGATGGTGGGGACTTGAAACCTTCCCCTGTTCCCATTAAGACAGTTTGTATATTCCAGTTTTTTGTTTCTATTTTTAATGAGCATAACAGCTCTGCTTGCCAGAAGCTTCTCAGTGTGCTTGCTAATGAGAGAATGAAAATAGGTTTTGGAACGTTTTTAGAAATCTTTGGATTAAATGTGTGTATTTTTGAGTGACTTACCCCTCTGTCTGTATACTAACAGTACGTTCACAAAAGCCTTCCTAATTTGCCAGTGGCCTAAGGAGCCAAATTGTTTCCTGTTGCTGAGAAATTTTATTGCTATGGTATTTGTTTTACCAGGTTTTCTGCATAACCATATGGTCAAGAAATCTGAGGTGAAAGGCCATAAACTGGAGCCAATACCTCTGAGGTTTTGCTTTCTGTTCGTCACAGTCATCCTCTTGATCTTGCATAATTTAAAGGAATTATTTTTATGAACAGGTAGAAATCGCAAATCAGCATCCGCTCACCTTTGCTAACAGAGCCAATGCCTACACTGATAACGCACAGCCATCACTGCATCGGCATTTGTGGCTTTGCACAGAGTTGTGTCTCTGTTTGAGACCTATCTTTTTATATTGATTTCTTTGGTTAAAATGCAAACCTCTGTTGTATGAATGCTGGAGGGAGCTTCAGCACAGCTTTTGGATTACTTCCAGAGGAGCAAACCATAAGCAAACAGTTCTTAAAAGAACCCAGCTTCTCTTAGTTTCTATTCAATTCCATGGTTATTTTCCAGTGGGAGGGACAGGAAGGTTGGGGTTGTCTCAGCTGCTATCCTTAATCTGCTTGTAGAGAATTCTTTCATTCAGCCTGGGCAGGTGGTTTGTTGGTTGAGGCCTCTCTGCCCGGGCCAGGGAGTTACTGGCTCACATCTGAGGAGGTTTTGGGGTGTGAGCAGGTCCTTGAGATGAGGCACCAGTGGAGTCATTCTTTGCCATGACTCTGATCACCCCGTCCTCTTCCAGTGGGCACTAATGGTGCATCTTCCCGGGGGAAGATCCAACCTCTCATCCATTTCTTACTCTTTGTGGTTGGGAGGTAAGAATTTCTCAAGGTGTTTGAAAGCTGGACTTTGATTTAATCTGTGTGAGAGGCACTTGGGTGCAAGTGAGAGATCAGTGTAAAGGTAAAAGAGGAACAACCTCCTGACAAATGAATGCAGCCAGTGGGAAGAGTGTAGTGTAACCTGTTCTAGCTTAAAAGAGTAAAAGTCCCAATAGTAGTGCTTTTCCCCTCTGAGCGTGAATAATATTGTCCCAATTTTTCATTCCTACAGGCTCTCTCTGTGTGACGCTGCAGCAACTCTGTGGAGTATGAAGAAGGCCCAGAATTCCATGTAAGTGTGTCTCGTCACAAATGGGAATTGCCAAAGCAGCTGTTAGCTCTCTAGTCCTTTTTAAATCTGAGGGAATTGATACAATGGGGGAACACTGATGGAAAAGGGATGAGACCATCACAGGGGCAGGAAAAAAAATAAATTAAAAAAAAAATCACAAACAAGGTTAAAAAAATGCAGCAGGTGAGAGTAAATTGTCAGCGTCTGACTGCTTGGGAGCAGTGGCAATTTATAACAGTGGTGAGTCACCCAGGAGTCTGGAAAGAACAATAACGCATTGCTGACTCCTGCTCTCTGTTTTTTTGGAGTGGGTTGCCTGCATCAGGGACCAGTGGTTCACTGCGGGGCTGGAGCAGCTCCCAGTTCCCCACCCCAACAGCTCCAGGCCGTGGGGCCTTTCAGTATTGAGACCCTCAGAGCCCTGGCATCACCTTTTAGCACATGAATTTGCAAGCGTTGTTTTGTTGCCTTCTCAGTTCCTGATGGTTTTAGTCGTGTTTGCAGATCTAATCTGCATTCCACGGATAAACAGGGCATTAACTGAGGTGTGGACCCTGGTAATTGCAGAGCCAGTTTCAGAACTGCACAACAAAGCTGTGAGAAGTTACTACAGCACAGCTGAAATTGGGTAATCAGGGCCTGGTGCTGTATTGATTAACATTCTTACTGCAAGATAAGGCAGAGTGTACTGTATCTACTGTAATGCTTTTATCTGCTGTGCCTAATTTAAGTTTTATCCTCAGTTTTACATATTCCATCACTAATGAATTCATTGTATATGCCGTGATCACGTGTCTAAGGAAGTTATCAGCAGTGTGATCCTGATTCTGCATCCTCTTCGTGCTTGAAAACCAAAGAGTAATTATCCAAGAAGCTGTTTTCTGCTCTAGGTCCTGGCTGGTTTGATATTAAGCTGATCTTAAATTGAACAGTAATGTTATACTGTTGCATATTGTGTAAACGCTCAGCTTTGCTCAATTGTTTTGTCCCTTTTTCTTGGTTTAATGTGACTCTCCGTGGGGGAAGGGGAAGTCTTGTTTGCCTAGGAGCACCGTGCAAGTCAAAGGGCCTGCTGCACATTTTAGCTGAGGTGCAAGGAAGTGATTCCTGTTTGAAAAAAAAAAAAAAAATAAATCCCAAGGGAAGAGCACTGCTGTAAAACCTGTCAGTGCAATCTGCCAGAGAGCCTAGGATTTGGGCTTGGAAAAATCCCATTGCAGTAATCCATTAATCCATAGAATTACCTGGAAGCTTTTCAATATAAGGGAGTAATTAGATGAGATCCCAATTTTTAAATTTTTATTTAACATTTATGGCTAATGCTGGTGCTTTATTTTCTTTTATCCACTGCCCTCTACAGGTCTCATGGATGGAGTTAGACCGAGGGAAATGAGGTTGCAGCAGTGGCTGGCTCTGGCTTTAAAAACATTGCAGAGATGCTCCTAGAGCTGTTTTCCACAGTCTCTGGAAAGGGAAAAAATATCCACACTGGCAGAAATTCAGGTTTTAATATAGGGATTGGCAGTTCCAGTTTTTATGAGCACAAAAGCAATGATATAAGATTCCTTTCTAAGAGCCTGCCTGCTTTATTACAGGTGATAAGAGTTATGGCACAAAGTTACCAGGGCATCAAATGTATGGCTATTTATCCCCTTTTAGTAAATTCTTGTTAAAAACCATTTTCAGGGAGAGATCCTCCTTACAGATGAACTACAGAAATGCTTCTGAAGCTGAAAGTCTTGCTCTGAATAAAAGAACGAGGGAGTTCCAAGGTCCTTAGGGGTTTGTGTCTCCTCGCTGGGCTCTGGGGGCCCTTGCCAGGCACTTCCCTCTCCCAGGGAGTTGGAACAACTGTCTCTTCCATGGCCTTTCCTTGTGTTAAAGAACATGAAGTGTAACTGCGGCACATCCCCCTCATAGGGATGTTTGGGAATCACTCTCCTCTATCTGGCTGCTGCTTTCCTGAAGTGATTTGCATCTTAATAGCTTTGATACTGCTGTCAAAGATTTTTTGGGGAAGGACAAAAAGGCGGCGGTGTGGTAGGATTATGTGAACCTTGTTTCTTGGAGAAACCCAGCTGAAAATAGAAATGTTGTCTTTAAATTATGGCAAGGCTTCAGTTCAAGCCCTGCTGCGCCCCTGGTGCTTGGCATCGCTCTGAGAAATTAATATAAATTCATGTTTAGCTCTTTTGCCCTTTATTCCCTGGCAGTTGCCACGTGCATCACTCAGCAGAGCTGCCTGCAATCCCAATGCTTATCCAATTAGGGAAATGGCAGCATGTCTGGGCTTTGTGTTTTAGTGAGGGAAACGATTCCGTACTTCTCCGAGTGAGCTTCTGCGGGGTGTTTATAAGACATTGTGCTTTATCTTCGAAGTGAAGTAAATTAAAATCGGCTGGAGCCCAGGGCCAACAACCAGCCAGGGAGCCACTGTGGGATGTTTTGGATGGACCGAAGTGTGTTGTAGGTTGGAACAGTTCCTGCTGGGGATCCAACCTCTACCCAACACATACAAGAGGTTTCATGCAGGCTGTACCTGCTCCCTGAAGGGGCTGGCCCTCAGCAGCTGGAACAGCCATGCCATTCCTGGATTTCATCGTTTTATCCTCCAGGAATGCAGGTTTTGTGCTCCCAGGCCTCCCTGAAGTGCTGTGACGTGGGGAGAGCAAGGACAGTCACTTCAGAATGCACGTCTGACCTGCACTGCAGCACTCTTCCACAGACACCCTTGATGGATCAGTATCTCTGTCCTCACCAGCAGAATAAGATTTATCGTGGATCTCTGATGCAGTAATTATGTAGCCTCTGTAAATTTATATATGATACTTATCTCCATGATTTGTCTCTCCCGTGTACATCCATAAATTTATTTTCCCTGTTCAAAATACAGTTATAGATAGTTTTAAAGGCTCTGCAGTTTGAGCTTTAGTTGAATTGTATCTCAGCACTGGGCCATTCCTCCACAAAGTGATTCTTTTCCTAAATTATAGTCCCCAAAGGGCAGAAATGTTGTCAGTTCTTGCCGTTGTGCAGTGACACAAGTAAAGCCACAGAAATAACTAGACCTGGCTCTGCTCACTGGGGCATCCAGAATTAGTCAACTGGCTTTGAAACTCAGCTGGGGATGGTGGAGATGAAAAATGAATTTCCATAGATCTGCAGCTTTGCATTCATCTTAATTTTCCAGTTGATTGGAGATTTGGGGTATCACAGAAGAATTTGTCTGTTATCAAAGTCTTGAAGCACAAATAAACCACTGGAAGTTGTCACTTACAGCAAAATGTTTTGTAATTAATGAGATCTGTGAGATTTAAACGGGAAGGAGAATGGAAACACTGGCCACCTTACAGGAGCTTATGGGCACAGAAATGAGTGTAAGGAAAGTGTAAGGAAACACCCAGGGAATTAACTCAGGTAACTACAGGTAACAGTAGTAGGAAGAAGGTGAGATGGGTACATTTATGATGCAGGCAGAGACAGGAGAGAGGTCTGTGCTCGTGAGTTGGACACCCCTTGGGGGAACAGGAAAAATTCCTCCTTCCTTTGAATCAGGAGGAATTTCTCCCTGGAAAGGGTGGTCAGGCCTTGGCAGGGGCTGCCCAGGGAGGTTTGGAGTCCCCACCTCTGGAGGTGTCCAAGGAAGGCCTGGCCGTGGCACTCAGTGCTCTGGGCTGGGGACAAGGGGGGCATCGGGCACAGGGGGGGCTCCATGGGCTGGGAGGGCTTTTCCAACCCCAAGGATTCTGTGATTCTGTGACTCCTTCCTTCAGTGTCTTCCCACACACCAGGTCTTCTCCTCAGCAGCTGCTGTTGGAAGCTCCCGACTGGTGAATTGTTCTCTCAGCTTCTCGGCCACCCCTCTGCCTGACAGGGCAGGGATGACCAGCTCCCCAAATTCCGGGAGTACTGTGCATTGCCCCAAACCCCATTTGCACGCCTGGGCTTCCCACTGCCGGTGAGGAACACTCTGCCTTCACCCACACAATGACCACCCCAGTATTTGCTGAGAAATGTCTGGGGGTTTTGTCGCTGCACAAATGCAGCCAAGTTTTCCGAGAGCGGATGTTGAGAGGTGCATAATCAGTGTTAGCATCAACCTGAAGGGCTCTGCCAGTAGCACATCAGCTTTAAGCCAGGGCAGGACAAAATGGCTGGTATCTGTTAATTGCTGTCTGTTTGATTTTTGGATCAGAACTGCTTTTTGCAGGTAACAGAGACCTTATTTTGTTCTGATTTTCCCCAGGTAACCGTGTCAGTCAGGATACGTTTCCCACAAATATGTTGTTCTTAACGCTAATTATACCTGCAGATGGCTTTACTACACAACTCCGTCTCTGCACGCCTTTATGTGATACAGGGTATTATAAATCCTGATGTTCTCCTTAAAAAATACAACAGATGTAGATTAAAAGCAGTTCCTCTTCACTGATTGCTCAGCTCATAAAGTTCTTCTGCCCTCACATGGGTACCGACCATGCAGGTACCTACAAGAGAGAAAAGGACATTGCTGCCTGCCTTGACAGGCACTAAGAGATCCCTTGGGATGGTGTGTAGTATCTGCATCTCCATTTATCACTTTCTTGTCATACACTCATATATTATTTATGAAAGAAAGCACTGTCGTTTCATATAAATATATATGTATGCATTTATGCATTGAAATAAAATGCATCAAGGAAATTACAGTTCTCCTTAATTCCTGGCCTCTTGGAACTGTGGTTCCTTCCTGAGTCTTTGTTTAGGATGAAAGCAGAGCTGCTCAGCTCCAGCAGGGCCTTGCTCGCTGGCCGTTGATGCGTGATTTTGTTTGGGTTTGTAGTTGCTGCTTAAGGCAGTAATTAATACGTAAATATGCAATTTGTAACATCTCAGCTGAGGTTATTCAGGCTGGGGGGCAGAGAACCTGGAGGCAAGGGGAGGACTGGTGTCCCTGGGACAGGCAGGAATAGCAGAAGCCTGGGTTGGGTGGTAGATGTGGGTGTGGACAAGGGCAGCTACCAGGGCCTTGGCTTGGGCTCTTGTTGATTCTCAGCAGTTGTACAGCAAAAACTAAAAAAGCTCCCAGTGCTGGAGCTGAAATATAATGGGATTATATCAGAATCACCTCTTTCATTACCATTTTAAAGGTCTGCTTTTCTATCAATTCCCTGTGATTGCTGGTTAAAAATGCTCCCGGATTGTTTACCTTGATGGAGACCAAGATAATCTTCAGGCTACTCCACAAGGGCTCAGGTATTTGGAGCAATTTCTCAGAGCTGAACATTGGCTGAGTTGATTTGTCTAGAATCAAAGAGAGGGTTTTTTTTTTTATCTGAATGGGAGCAGAATTCCAGCCAGGCTGATTTTCTCACAAGTCAGCTTTCCTGCTCCCTGGTTTAGTCTCTCCTTCATGTGGCTCCGATGAAGGCAGCAGCTCCCTGATGTCTCTACCCAGTTCAGAGCCTTGGCTGTGACTGCCAAAGAAATTGTCACTCTGTACTTGCAGCACTGGTAACTTTTGTGGTCATTAACAACTTGGAGATTCTTGAATAGGAATTTAGTGTTTTATGCAATTTGGGAATCTTGAACTGATCTCTCCTCTGTGAGAAGATGCTCTCCCTGCTCTCAGTACCCCCAGCAGCAGCTCCAGGTGCTCAAGTTACATTTGAAGGTAAGAAAGTCCAGCATTTGAATAGCTCAGTGCATCACTCCTGGCCACTTCCATGTGAAGCTGAGTGAAGTTTTGAGCTTTGGATTATTGTGGTTTTTTTTTATTTAGAAAGGCTTTCATTTATAATGCTGTAGGAATCAAGCAGGAATCCCCGTGCTCCCAGGATTCATGCCAGCCTCTCCTAAACTGCCAGAGACAGAGCAGCAGGTGATCCAGGTGCTTTGAGGGGACACTCAGCAGAGCCCAGGAGGCTGTTTGCCCTGTCTGTGCCCACCTGCTGCATCCCAGCACATCCCAGCACATCCCTCAAGAAGAGCAAAGTTGCTTTCTTTAGTGGCACCGTCCTCCTTACCAAGGTGAGACGTTCTGGCTCCTGTGGAGCTCAGAAACAAATCCTGCTGGATTTTGGGGACGTCGTGGAGACTCATGTGCCATCCATCACTTGTTCCTGTTCCTTGTTCCAGCAGCAGCTCTGAAGGGGCTGGACAGGGAATGAAGGACAGTGGGCTGAAACTCTTGAGTCATCTTGGATTATAAACAGCATCTCTAGGGTGAAAATGTCACAGATGTTCCCAGATCCGTAATTTACTTGGACAATTCATTCTGCAGTCTTTTTTCTCGGGTGCAGTGTTCAGGTCAGCCTCAGGTGTGACAGTGTGCAGAAATCCAGGCTGGGCTGAGCTACAGGTGCTCGATGTTTCAGTGTGGGACTGGGCTTTTCTCGTCCCTCTTACCTTATTACATGGAATTTCTGTTAGGTGGAGCAGGAGGCTCAGCAGGGACACAGCCACCTGCTGCTGTGTTTCTGTCTGTTGTCTTAGAAGTGTTAGGGCCTCCTGCACCAAGACAGTTACCTGGGGAACACAGGTACACCATCCACAGGTGGCAACATGAATTTGGAAGTACGACGTGGCAGGAACAGGTGTAGTGTTCAGAAACGTAAGCATGCAGTTTCAAGGTATAAATCAGACATGTAAAAATTTTCTTATATGACCTGAAAAATCTAAGCCATAATATAAGATTGGGAAGCTTGACCAGAGAAGCTGTGGCTGCCCCTGGATCCCTGGAAGTGTCCAAGGCCAGGTTGGATGGAGCTTGGAGCAACGTGGGCTAGTGGAAGGTGTCCCTGCCCGTGGCAGGGGTGTGGAGGTCCATTTGAGGTCCCTTCCAACTCAGACCATTCTATGATTCTGTGAAGAGAACAAGTTCAGAGATTTAGACCAGCAAGAGGCTTTTCCTGTGTATCTATTTCCCTAAACACACTTCCAGAGAGGAGTGGTGTTCAAATGCAAACAGCAACATTGGCTGCAGACTGTCTCAAATCCTGGGATAGGGATGGGAGAGACAAGGACCAAGATAAAAGACATGTTTTCTAGTTTCCTTGCTGCGTGATTTGGCAGCTGACATACAAAATACTCCTTCATTGACTTTTTCTTTTTTTCCCCCCCTCTGAATTTTGGAATCTCAAGTTTAAGCAGAGAAATAGCAAAAAGTGATTTTTAAGGAGAAGCTTTACAGCCGAATGGGCAAAATTTGGAGCACTGTGGAGATTGTGGCCCTTTCCATATTATTTTGTTATGCCATCTAGAGTCCCTGCTCAGTGTGTATGAATAGGAGGGACACTACAGGTGTATGAGCCAAAGGAGAGGCTCTTAGCTATAAAAATGCTGAGCTAGCTTTCCTTTCTCTATCCCTTTTGCCACCTCTTGTTTCTCAGCTCTCCTCTGGGGGCCTGGCCTTATGACCATCCCAACTTAAGATTTCTCCAGCAAAGTCAAAAGAATTTATATGTGAATATACTTTGGGGGGGGGGTGGTGGATCTGAGGACTCTTAAAGCATTCAGAAGTGTCTGAAAGAACCTAAAGTGTCATGGGCTTAGTCTGCCTGTGAATGTCATCAAATCAAAGCCGGGGTTTGGGTTGTTGGATGGATTTCACTGGTTTAATTACTAGTATAAACAAAGGCATAAGGAGAGCATCCTTAGATGCTGAGGAAGGAATAGTCTTTGTCGATCTTTTAATGCAACGAGGCAGTGACACTACAAATAGTCTATTCAGCATTTGAAGAAACTCTGCCCAGAACAGGGGTAGGAAGGAGGTGGGAGCAAGAAAACTGTCTGACAACCCTGAGCTGGTGCCAGCTGTTTGAGCAGAGTGAGGATTTTAAATCACAGGATCATGGAATCCCAGAATGGTTTGGGTGGGAAGCACCTTAAAGCTCATCCCGTTCCACTTGAGGGCAGGGTTAGGTGGGATATTGGGAAGAAATCCTTCCCTGTGAGGGTGGGGAGGCCCTGGCACAGGTTGCCCAGAGAAGCTGTGGCTGCCCCTGGATCCCTGGAAGTGTCCAAGGCCAGGTTGGACGGGGCTTGGAGCAACCTGGGCTAGTGGAAGGTGTCCCTGCCCATGGCAGGGGGTTGGAAGGAGATGATCTTTAGGATCCCTTACACCCAAACCATGCTCTGATTCTACGATTAATGAGCACAAAACACGTTTTTCTTTTTTCCTCTGCAGTGTAATTCTGCTCTTTATACACCTGTCCTGCAGATAAATGTTTAACTTCTTCTCCAGTTTTGTTCGTGCTAGAAGAGATCTGGATTATATCAGCTCTTCTGCTCTCCTGGCCCAGTTGCTCCTGTCTCCCTGACGCTTTTCTCTTGTCCTACTGTTTCTAAAGTCCTTGTGTGCCATCTATTCAGCGTTTCCAAGATGCACGGAAAATGTAAAGCCTCCAACAGAAGACGAAGTTTCAATTAGTAAACTATTTTAGACCCATTATTTACCAGTAAAATCCATGAAGTCATAGAATTCACAGAATACTTTGGGTTGGAAGGGACCTTAAGGACCATCCAGTCCCACCCCCTGCCAGGGGCAGGGACACCTTCCACCAGACCAAGTTGCTCCAAGCCCCGTCCAACCTGGCCTGGGACACTTCCAGGGATGGGGCAGCCCTAATAAGTCCAACCTAACCCCAGTCCTACTAATGACAATTGATGTAGGTTAAGGAAGGCAGGAAAGAGGCAAAAATCCCTTCTTGGAGTATGTGGAGCCAGCTTGACAACTTCAAATCAAGAAAATTGTTTCCTGGTGTTGCCATTTAGTATGATTAGTAATTCCTTACTAGAAATTCCTATTTCCACTTTCCTCTGGTCTGATGGGACATTTTCCACTTGATCATTGTGAGTATTTTGTTCTCACAGTCCGTGTCAAACACCTGAGGACACAGTGGAATCAGGGTTAAACCCCAGCAGCACAGTTCTGTGCTGGCTCTCCTGAAGTTCCCCTGGCAGCCTGGCTGAATCTCTGCAAACTTTAGGTTAAGCTTTCTCCCAATTTACATCTCACTGTGGTTTGACACATTAAACAACCTCTTCTCCCCCACCCCTCCCTGGTGTAAGAGCCCGACTATTTTAATCAAACCCGTGGAAATCAGGCAGGAGAATTTGGTTGCTATTTCTAGCTCTTAAAACACTATTTAGTGTTTTTTCTTTTTTGATATAAATGTGGGGGTTCCCTTCCTAATCTCGTGTTACAGTTTTGAAATTGTTTCTTGGTGCCGGGGACCTTTCATAATAAAATACCACTTCACTGCCTCATTTTGCATCGTCTGGCTCTTAGTGAGACCAAAATTTGGGCCTACACTAAGTAAGGTTCGTATTTTGGAGCGGAGTACTGATGGAAGAAATGGCAGGAGTCATAACCACCAAACCCTAAATGCATTCTTTGGTATTTAATTTTACATAAAACCCAAGGCTTTCCCACTTTCGTGCTCGATCCAGCTCCACCATTGCTAATAAACTCCTTTCTTTTGGTAAATAAATGACTGCTGATGATATTATTTAATCTTGCCCCTATAAAGTTGGGGTTTTCTTTTCAGTTATGTAGCAAGACATCAAAGAGGCACGATAAAGAGTTTTCCTTCCTCGGAGAACAAATACCAAATTTCTCTTTGAAGCAGGAATCAAAGTAAGAGCCTACAAATGATTTGAGAACTAGGAGACAGGCATCCTGTATGAAAGTAAAATCACAGGTTTGGTGTTGACAGATACATATTTTTTTTAAATACTTGCATTTCCTTGTGATTTTCCCCTGACTTAAGGCAGTTTCAGCCACTCCAGTGAGCCAGAGTCTTCAGCTTACGGATTTCTTTGTTTCCATTGCAAGGGAAAGCCAGGTAGAGAGAGGAAAGATGGGAACTGTTCTAACACATCATCTTTAACACACAAAGGGAAAAATAATGTAAATAATAGAATCTAGGGCTTCTAAAAATATTTCTGAAGTGTTTGATCCACCTAGATCTCTTGAACTCTAAAGAAAAGGCGACATCAAGACAATCTTTCTTACTTCCCTTTTTGGGGACTGGCAGCTTTGTGCTGACTCGGTGAATTGAACTGAACGTTAATGAGTGTTTAAAAATGCCAACATATTGTGACACTTCCACAGATAATTCTTAATATTGAAAATATTAAAAAATAGATTAATATTTCCTTGGTGGCTTCCCTTAGCAAGGTATTTCATGGAGTCATAGAATCCCAGAATGGTTTGTGTGGGAAAGGGCCTTAAAGAACCTGTTCCACCTCCTGCCACGGGCAGGGACACCTTCCACTAGCCCACGTTGCTCCAAGCCCTGTCCAACCTGGCCTTGGACACTTCCAGGGATCCAGGGGCAGCCACAGCTTCTCTGGGCAACCTGTGCCAGGGCCTCCTCACCCTCACAGGGAAGGATTTCTTTTCAATATCCAACCTAAAATTCCCTTCTTTCAGTTTGAACCCATTCTCCCTTGTCCTGTGACTGCAGTTCCTGATGCAGAGTCCCTCTCCTTCGAATGCTGGAAGTAGATCTAATCCCAAACGCTCCAGATATAAAAGAGGAATATAAACTGAGGCCTTTTTTCCCCATTAAGTGTCAGCCCTGAGACTTTACTGGCTTCCTGCTGCTTTGTTGTCCTAATGATTTTTATATTTCTTAGCATTGTGTTGGGTTTTGTGCTGCAATTTTTGCCTCAGATTCTCTAGTTCTTCTCCTTCTAGCCCTAATTGTGGTTGTCAGTTGTTGAATCAAAAAGAAGTGCAGCTGCAGGCTTGCTAAGAGCTTAATAGTACTTTTTGGCTCGTTATGACTATGCTTTGCCCTTCTTGGGGTTAAGAGTCAATGTCATCACTTTGCTATTTCTTTCAAAAAACCAAAACCCTTGGGCTTCCTTTCAGAAGCAGGTTATGCACAGTGGAGGATGCAGCTTTAAGGTCCCTTCCAACCCAAACCGTTCTAAGATTCTGTGATTCTATAGAGAACATAGTTCGTGGTTTGATTTATTCTACACTCCTCTAAAGAGGGGACACCTCCTGGAAAGCAAAGCAAAGCCCGTTTCCAGGTCGCGAGGAGGTTTGGTGCAGACAGCAACCACCGGATGGAATAGAAAATCTGAACCATGTTATCAAAACTGTCTGGTTTTTAGCTTTGCTTGTCCTCTCAGAGCTCTCAGGGTGCAAACCAGGATGGGTTCAAGGAAGTTTTTCAACCACATTTCGGGGGCCGAAATCAAGAGCACAAAGAAAAGAGCAAGTAGGACATAGAGACATGGGGATGAGAAGGACAACCATACAGGGGGCTGAATTGGTTGTAATGGCAATGAGTTATCACAGGTTTGATTTCCAATTTCCGAATTTTAATTTTGAAGGAAGACAGCAATATGAATGAGGCACAGACAGATGTCCTGACAAATGGGGAAAGTCCAGCAAGGAAAAGAGAAACACAGAGTAGCATTTTGAATACTTAATTAAAATCTGGCTCAAAGGCAGTAGCAGCATTCTGGGTCACGCTGGTCAGCAGGGCAGACCCAGCCTATGAATATTCATTCTGAGAGCTCAGTCCTGGCTCCAAGGAAGGTCAGGTCCTCCCTGCTTTTCTCAGCGGTCAGGGAAATTGAGAAAGCAGGGGTGGGTAAAGGAGCTGGAGCAGGATTCTACATGGAAAACATCTTGTGTTCTGAAGGGCAAGTGCAGCGTGTTGAAAGGGGATTGAACTATTTGACCAAGAACAGGGAGATGTTCAAGAGATAATGGGAATGCAACCTGGCAGAACTATTCCTTGACCAAGAACAGGCAAATGTTCAAGGGATAATGGGAATACCACCTGGCAGTGGTGCAGGACAGCTGCAGGATTGGAATGTAATTGCCTTTTAGCTGTGTATGTGCTTTAATTAATAAAACAGAACAAATAAAAATGAACAGAAGTTGTTTGCAATGTGAAGACGAGAGCCTTGGGAAGCCATGGTCATAGCCACTGGAGACAGGAGCCTAGGATCTGGGAATTTCAGAGGTGTGAAGTTTGCTGTCAATGCTAAATCTTTTAGGATAGTGATTGAAGAAGAACTTTTTAGTCCCGGGCATTTCTGTGAGGAAACAGTGAATGTCATGATAGTCAGTGAACATGAAACAGTGAAGTGCTGCTGCCCTGAAATAACACAAGGATTAAGATGGGGATTTTTGTTTTAGCTAAAAACTATGACTAAGTGTCCTATGACAGTCAAGAAAGTAAAATTTAAAAATGGGGTTAGTGGAAAGAAAGCAGAATTTGAAATAGGAAGTGTATTGTCAGATGTGTATGGGGTGCAGTTTTGGTCACTCAAAGGGAGTTACTGGAGGCCTGTTGAAGGTGGAGAGAAAGGGCAACACAGATAATCAAAAGTGTGGAAGGGCTTACAAGGAATAACAGCAGAGGCTGGGAAAGTGAAAACTGAATGCTGTATGATAGAGAAGCATAAAATCCTGAATCTAAGAGTCGGGGAGCAGACAGTGAACCTAAAAGAGAAGATGCCAGGGTCAAAATGAAGCAGAGAAGGTCCTTCCACGTGTGTAGTTACTTTGCAGAGCTCTTTGCCCAGTTGGACTTGAGGAAGTGCCTGGCTGATGTCATGAAGGGAGAATCCATCACTGGCCAGTAACCATGAGAATATGACCTCAGCTTCTGGAAGTCTAATTAACAAGCTGCTGGAGATTACTCCTGGGAGAAACCACTGTGTGCTTTCCTATTCTTAGTCTGCTCCCTGGGCAAAGGCACAGCGTGGCTGGGCAGAGCTCTCCCCTGACAGGAGATGTTCTCACGTTTTAATAGAGCCATTGGTGCAAAGAAGTGCAGTATATACCCATTCTGAAGCTTCCCCGAGCATCTGTAAGCTATGGCTTCAATTCAGCTTTTGTGTTGCAGGGCAAGGAACTCGTTGTTAGCAATAGAATCTATAAGATGATTGTAATTTGAAAAATGAGAGGATTTGTTTGGTAGAAAATTGGGATTAAGGCAGGGAATGATTCCATGCAGTAACTCAAAGCTTGATGCCTGTACAGGTGGGATGCCGTGGGAAAGCTGTGGCAACGATTAGGAATTCCTTTGGGGAAGTATCAAGGACTGAACCGTTGTGAAGCAGTGCAAGATAAAGAGTATAGTAATGAGATGATGAAGCACTTATTTTGATTAAACTGGGACACGTTTAACAGTGGCGGAACACCCTCTCACCAGGGATGCTTCTGCCTGCCTCCCTGCCTGAAAGACTTGATGAATGCCTGGTTTCAAAGTAGCATAAATTTTCTGTTGATACTTAATTGACAGAGCTACAAATAGAAAATAACAGTGAGAGCACGTTTAAAATCATATGGGTGAGCTGAGCTTTTGGGCCGAGTTTCTAATGGTCTGTGTAGGAAGATTTAATCATT
The DNA here is from genome assembly GCA_013396775.1 of Cephalopterus ornatus. Taxonomy (NCBI): domain Eukaryota; kingdom Metazoa; phylum Chordata; class Aves; order Passeriformes; family Cotingidae; genus Cephalopterus; species Cephalopterus ornatus. Next base: position 335,478 of record VZRE01004679.1, read on the forward strand.
GTAAATCCAGTAATACGCAAAAAAAAAAAATGCTACAAATTAAAAATAAAGTCCAGGTAGGATAGTAACTGAAAACCACAACTTATGCTGCATGTGGAGGGATAAAAGTAACAATGCCTTGGAGCTGCATATGTGGAGATAAGGCAATAAATGCTGGAATGTTATCCTGGCAGCATCAGACGTTTGGACTCCCAGAGAACAGTGTTGTCATATTGCAGGGGTGCAGCAAAGCGCAGACACCCCAAGTCAGCTTTTTGGGGAACCCTGACTGGGAAAACACTCAGCCACAGCTGTCTGGAATATTTCTGGAGAACCTTGCGACGGGGTCAAACAGCAAAGAAGCCGCTGGAAAGTGAGAAGTGGATTGATGAGAATTAGTTGCCTCCACTTGACACGTGGAGATGACAAGCAGCGGGGTAAGATGAGGAGAAGAGGCTCTGCCAACGTGTTTTGGGCATGAAAACCAATTAGCGGGGAGGATGAGGCGATGAGCTGGAGCCAGAGGGTGAAAGAAATGCATATAATCAGCTTGGGAGGAGAAACCGTGCTGTTGAAAGGTCCTCACGGGTGACACCACAGACTGGAGCAGGAGATGGGGATTAATGTGCTGCTTCGTGGGGGATTTGTGCTGCCTGACTCTTTAGGGACACGTCTTTCCTGACTCCATGAAATTTCCTGTGCTTTTCGTTTCTCACACTTCTGATCTGTGGCCATTCCAGCACTTTCTGTGCTTAGGAAATACCTGTGGTTGCCCTGGGGGAGGTCAGTGAGTAGCTGGTGAGCAATTTAGCCAGGAAGATTCACTTTTTGTTGACCATAACATATAATCTGGGTTCTCTTTACCAACTATGCATCAAAATACTCCACCACTTCAGCAGCTCTGCAGTTAGTTAGTCCTAGCAGCTTGCAAAAGGGATAAGGTTATAAAAATACATTAAAAAAAAGGAGTTTTTCTGCTTTGATAAGCTCTCACAGGAAAGTACAGAACAGCAAAATATTTCCCCCAGATACCCAGGAGCACATGAGTACTCCTCATTGTCTTTCAATCTTCTGAAGTTTCATGTTTACAAGGTAACTATCCAAGTTTGGAGGCAACCTTAATTTATAAGCACAATGAAAAAAAGTTTCCGAATGGTAGGATTTATAGGGAATAAGGCATTACTTGACAGGATGAAAAAGAACAGGGAAAAATAAAGGAAGGATATGGGGTGGAGAATGGGCCCTGTCAGTACCATCCATTTGGTACAAGTTAGAGCAGAGGAATTTTCTGGAGAAATGTCTGTATCAACAGCTACAAAACTATTTCTTATTACTTGGCCCCGGGCTTTTCATAAGCTTAGCGATATTGTAAAGGCAGAATTCTTTGCCTTTGCACATTTCAAGTATTTTAAATAATTTCTAAAGACTTTTTTAGTGGTGCTGAGATTTGTCTCTCGTGGATGGTGCTGGTCATTATGAACAAGGTACAAGATGGTTCTATTTTCCAATATTGTCTTTGACTGATTAATGCCCCATTTAAATTCACAGTCGGTGAAGATCTGATATTATTTTAGCTATTTCCCTTAATTGCCTTTGTGTTGTAATTTGACTTTAATTTGATAATTTTAATTAAAAAAAAACCTGTAAAACCCCTGTATGTAAATAGTTTGCTAACATTAATTTTACTTTATGAAAAGAAAGTAATTGAGTGTGCAGTTCCTAAATTGCTGCTTTTAGTCATTGAAATCCTGATAATGGTGAGAACTTGTTATCTTTGTATAGCATTTTAGATAATTAGGAAAAAATTAGATGTGATGGTTGTTACCTTTTCCTAACTGGGCTTCTGCCAGCTCCAGCTTTGGGTGTTGCTCACACTGAGGGAACAGCTGGGAGGCCAAGAACTAAACAGATGTGGAGAGCAAACCCTTGTTGAGTTGGGCTAAACTGACACGGCGAGAGGACATGGCAAATTGGGATGGGGAATTTCCAATTGTAGCAAACTGGCCTGTTCAGCTCATGCTTCCAGTAAGTCTTGGTTTTTAACCTGTCAGACTCAGGGCCACGAAATACCTTTGGCTGTCCTCACACCGTGAGGAGAACACTCATCCTCGACACTCAGAAGAGTGTCTGCCCTGCCCTGCAAGGTGTCCTCTGACCTGGGGATCCAAACCATCCCCCTGGCCCTGGGAAGGAACGATTGTGGGTGGGGGAGACAGCAGGACTTGCCTCTGCTCCATCAGTTTGTGTTCAACAGCTACAGGGTGTTCTGCTCTCCCAGGCTCAGCACAGATGTGTTCAACCACCTCCCAGGGTCCTTGGGGCAGTCTGGGGAAGGACAGGCAGTTGTAGCTCCCACCCAGTTTCCATGATCTAAAGAGCTGTAAATAAACAGAACTGGAAGCACACTGTGTGCCTGGACTAAATTAGAAATGGGAGATCCCAAGAATGACAGCACCTTCCCCATAAAGCCCGGCCCCTGGCTGAGATTTTAGTCTTGGTTGCTTAAATTTGGTTATGTAAACCTAAGCCACTGACAGCAGGCTGAAAAGAAGCTTTAAATCCATATTTATCTCTTGTTTGTGCTCATTCGGTGTCCATCAAAAAATATGGAAATAACCATCCAGTAAATGCACGAACGTTCCTTACGCTCTTTAATTTACTGAGCTCTCGATCTAAATGCTTTATTTTTTATCTCCATGATATTCTGGAATACAAACACTGGACTGGAGGGTGTGGGCTTGGAGAGGTTTGTCAATAGTGCCAGTAAAGTCCACTAGAAACATCCCATATAATCTGAATGCAGGTTTTCTTCCTGGTTGTCAGGCATTGGAAGGGGCTGCCCAGGGCAGTGGTGGGGTCACCATCCCTGGAAGTGTCCAAAAAACATGTGGATGTGGCACTTGAGGACAAGGTTCAGTGGTGAACACTGTGCTTGGTTGATAATTGGACTTGATAATCTTACAGGTCTTTTCCAACCTTCACAATTCAATTTTTTTTTAACTTAGTTAGGAACAACTCTCATTTTAAATTCTTGAAGATGGCATGGATACAATTTGAAGGTATCATAGGGGATGTTCTGAACATGCTAACTATCAAAAAAGATAGGAGAAAATCCAAAAGGAACCTTCCCCAGTTGGAAGCAGGGAATTGATAGTTACTAGAAATACAAGAGGGCTGCAGAAAGCTGGGGCTGTGTCCAAGAGAAGAAAGTGGAAAAGATCAATACCTGGCAGATTGAACAGGAAGGTGTGCCAGGAAAGGGTTGGGAGAACAATTTAAGGAGGGCATGAGAGCTAATAAATCCTTTTTGCAGGCACGCCAGGTGGAAAAGCTGTCCACAGAGCTTGTGGGATGAGTAATAGAGGCACAAAAGGAATAGCCAGAGGAAGTAAGGCCAGAACAGAAAAGGAGGATGAATATTTTGCATCTGTATCACTCCACAGAGATGTTTGAGCAGGTTGCCAAGCTCCTGTTTTGAAGGCGAGTCCTTTCTGCAACCAGCTGCAGTTCCTCAGAGCTGTCATCAAGTCTGGAGACAAAGAAATGTGGCTGCATTTCCAAAAGTGTTGGGTGTGGATGCTGCCCAAAGGCTCTGAGAGAAACTGGCTGCCATGAAAGGAAAGGTGAGGTCTTCACATCAAGAAACAATGGATAAACCATAGGAATTTGGCAGCTGTTGTCCTTCTCAAATACCTTCTGGGAAATGGGCTTCACCTCCTTGTCTTCACATTTATAGCTCAGCTAAGCACCAGAATTGGCTGCTCTTCACCTTCCAACTGCCTTGGAGCTGAATCAATCCTATTCTGCTTTCTAGCTAAGGCTGTTCCCGAATTTTCTCTCCTTCTTTGCCTTTGCATACTTAGCAATAGGATGCCTGCGAGCTGTTAGTAAATCCAGCAGCATCGGGGGTTTTTACTGCCCATGAAGATGTCAGTAATTAACACCAGGCAACCTGCTTGCTGATTGCTCTTCTTATGACTGCCACAGTTGAGTGCAAAATGTAAAAAAGATTCTGTGCGAACTGCTGCCTGGATGGAAAGAAAAGCAGAACTTTTTGTTTGCTTACACTGTAGCATTTGCTTTGGGATCCTGGGAAGTGTTTTGAAAACTAGAGTGACAGGCAGCATGTGTTAATATAGCCCACAGTGATATCTTTAAAACATTGGGAACATTTGAGGGATTTTCTTTTTATATTAAGTCACACTTTATCCTAACTTTTGCGTAGTTCTTGCCATAGAATGCTGGAGTGGTTTGGGTTGGAAGGGACCTTAAAGACCATACCATTCCACGGGCAGGGACACCTTCCACTAGCCCAGGTTGCTCCAAGCCCCGTCCAGCCTGGCCTTGGACACTTCCAGGGATGATGCAGCTGCAACTTATCTGGGAAACCTGTGCATAATGTGCATTTATATGTGCAAACACAGATCTCCTTGCCCCTCCTTAAACTCTCCTTGTGGCTTGAAACCATTTGTCAGCTCTAGGAGGGAACAACGCGAATGCCTGTGCCAAGGGTCAGCCTCTCTCACCCCCTACCACGAATCGCAACAAACACATTTTACCGTGATAAATGTAACACTTAGCATTCTACTCCAGATCTTCTGTTTCAGGAGGAATGGGAATATTCTGAGCTGGAGGCCTGGCAGCTGACGGGGCCGTTAGCCTTCCCTGTTAGCACATGATGGAGCACCCGGTGCCACACGCGCCGTGCCCCTCCAAGCACGATGCCAATTATTTTCCCTGGCAAGCTGTCACCTGGCAGGCTGACTCTACTTTTGCAATTGTCCCTGAAGTATATGAAACTAAATGATGCATAAACAAGGCAGGCCGTGGTTTGTTTAGAATCGCTGGTGTAGGTGTTCCCGGACGGAAATGATCCTCTGGGGAAGCGAATCAGTAGGTGCTACATATTGAAATAGGCAGAAGAAAGCCTGATTTGGGATGGAATAAGTGTTCAAGTCAAATTGTTGCATGTTATTGTGCGTTTCCTGTGCTGCCTAATTTCCCAGCAGTTGCTTTCTGTATTTGCTTTCTGGCTTACAGCTGTTCCCTGTCAGATCTTCAGTTTTTGTAAGTGGCAAAAAAACCCCATGTATCACAATTTTGATTTAACCCCCAGAAATGAGTGATGTGATTCATGGAAATTTTCTGACTCGGTTCATTCCAAAGCTCAGAATTCTCTGATGACCACATGCCATGCAAACCTCCATTGAATTTGCTTTTATAAATACCTGTGAATACATTTAGGAAATGTTCTCACATTTGCTATTTTAAGGGAGCTGGTGGTGTTTGGATAAAAGGCTCTGGCAGGAACTCGGTTTACAAAGAGTGCAGTCATCTTCACACCTTCATACCAGGCTAATGCCCAGGAACCTCATGGTTCTCCTGCTGTTTGGAATTTCCCAGGTGACTGCCAGCAATAATTTTCTCCTGCCCACTTAATTACAGCGAGTTTCATTTAAAACCAGGGCTGATCCATGTTTTTGGCTCACTGAAATGGGATTAACTGTGGGCTTGTCTTTTGAGCCCGTGGATGTCATTTGGAAGATAAAACACAGATAATGTCAAGGTTTTCTTAATGGAAATCTAACCATTACCTCAAGTAAAGCCTCCTGGAGCTTGACAAATGCAGCTATTTGTTACCAGCTAGAATTGCAAGAGCCTCCGTTAGAAGGCTTTGGGTCAGAAATTGAAACTGAGCACAAGTTTAGTTGCATTAGCTGCTATTGCAAGAGGCCTCACCCTGGTAGTTTGATTTTCCTGCCTTTTCTCAGAAAAAAATAGCACATAAAATGCAGTAAACTGACCTCTGGTGTTTAGTCTCTAATATATTGGAAAGTCAGAAAAAAAGACAGAGAGAAAGAGAAAGAAAGGAAGACAGAAAGGAAGGAAGATGAAGAAAGGAAGAAAAGGAGGAAAAGGAAGAAAGGAAGAAAGAAAAAAAAAGAAAGAAAGAAAGAAAAAGAAAGAAAAGAACAAACAGTGTTTAGTCTCTAATATTTTGGAAAGTCAGAAAAAAGAGAGAGAAAGAAAGGAAGAGAGAAAGGAAGGAAGACGAAGAAAGGAAGAAAAGAAGGAAAAAAAGGAAGAAAAGAACGAAAGAAAAGAAAAGAAAAGAAAAGAAAAGAAAAGAAAAGAAAAGAAAAGAAAAGAAAAGAAAAGAAAAGAAAAGAAAAGAAAAGAAAAGAAAAGAAAAGAAAAGAAAAGAAAAGAAAAGAAAAGAAAAGAAAAGAAAAGAAAAGAAAAGAAAAGAAAAGAAAAGAAAAGAAAAGAAAAGAAAAGAAAAGAAAAGAAAAGAAAAGAAAAGAAAAGAAAAGAAAAGAAAAGAAAAGAAAAGAAAAGAAAAGAAAAGAAAAGAAAAGAAAAGAAAAGAAAAGAAAAGAAAAGAAAAGAAAAGAAAAGAAAAGAAAAGAAAAGAAAAGAAAAGAAAAGAAAAGAAAAGAAAAGAAAAGAAANAAGATCACTTTATTTGTCAAGAGAAATGAGTGACCCAAACACATTTTTGCAGTTTCTCTTGTCTGGTTCCAAGGTTTTGCATTTTGAGTGATCTGTAAAGCAACTTCAGCTACAGAAATACCCTGGACACCAATCAACACAAATTCTATGAAATCATGGAGGCAATGAATTTACCTGCTGCCAACAGTCCCAGGGAAACAAGTTTCCTAATGAAAATACTGAGTTAGGATCACTGAAAGAGCTGTAAATATTTTAGTAAAGAGTGGGAAACAGGTGTTTTATATCATAAATGTATTTGCAGTTGGTTTAGGTAACAGTAAGCCCTTAGTATTCAAACTGTGCTCCTGAGAAACACAAGTGGATGAGTTTGCAGCGCTGCACCAGGAGGGGAGTGTGGAGAACAACCTGACACAGAAATCATGGGACATAAATCTGTGTATTGCTGCATTTGGATATGGAAATGTTGGAAAAGTTGAAAGAGCTTGGATAAAGTAGGGGGTTTATACTTGTCCTTCTATAAACCCTCCTTTTTGGGAGGGTGCTGGGGGTTATTTAGAAATTATCTGGGGGAAAGCAGTAGCATCCTTCCCCCTCGGCAGCTTTCATCAGGGAAAACACATTGGAAACTCCAGGACAGTAAGATCCAGGCAGCCCTACTCCAGATTCTGGGATTCATTCGTTTTTCACCAAGAGACAGCTTGGTGAAAATTGTTGATGTTTGTCATTCACAGTGTAACCTGTAAGCTGCAGGTACTAATATAATTTAGAAAAATTGGTTTTCTGTCATGTAAAAACTATTTTAATGGAAAGATAATGCCCCTCTTTTGAGACTGAAGAGTTGCTTGGGGAAGAGTTCCTCATTTTCTCAGAAGCCTTTATTTGATTAGACAAATATCAAAGTAGGGGATTAGTAACTTATTGGGAATTAAGTCGAGAGAAGGAAACCTAAATTAACATTTCATAAAAATATTGCAGGTGTTTTTCTCTCTTTCTTTAGCTCTCAAAAGACAGGCCTTCCTACCCATTTCAAAATTCTTCTTGAATTTGGTGGGAAGTGAATCACTCTTTCTCAAAATTATTCAGGCTGCATAATGAATGTAAGAGTAAAATCCAGCTGAAATCCCAATCTGTGCTGTTGTCCCAGTGCCTGTAACCAGTTTATCTCCCTGGCCAGGCTGAACTTTAAGCACCTAATCCATTTACCTGCATATCAATTACCCTGTGGTGGTTAATTAGCAAGTTATCCTGCTAGGGAAGCAATCAAGCAATCACATATGTTCCCGCTTTTCACAGCCATCAAATATTGCGGGTGCCTTCTTGCAGCAAATATTTGACCTAAACACTTCTCAGTAATGACTAAGAAAACATTCCTCTGAAAACACAGCCCTCAGGAAACCAGTGTTCGTTTTGGGGGTGGACGTTCTGTAGTTTGGGAGCACTTGCAGCACTTGTTTTACCGGTGTTATCTTGGCCCCCTCCTGCGCCCCAGAACCATCCCTGAGCTGGGGACAGCCCTGCCCCTGCACCAGAGGGAATGTCTCACCTGCCCTGCAGGGATGGCTGGCTCTGAAACTCCTCATTCTGGAGGAAAGGCAATGTTTTTAGCCCGTAGGGTAAAATGTAAGAGCATCCATTGCCTCACCTGAAGGTGCTGGAGAGAATCCTGCCCTAACTCAAACCAGGGAGCTGACCCAAAGCTGCAGCTAAAGTTACAGAGGTTAAAATTCAGTTTTCTGAGTGTAAAGGTTAAATTATAACACTGTCTTATTTTTAAGTGTGGATTGAAGGCTCTTCCCCAATGCAGATACTGAAGGGAAGAAATCACTGCACCCCACATTGTTTTTCACCCATTTTGAATATGTTTTACGTAGGGTGGCTGCCTTGAAAAGGGTCTCCTTGGGAAGCCTGGGGAATTAAAGGCTCTGTTTTGTTTTGTTTTCTTCAGACAGGTAGGAAGAGCTAATAATAGCAGTTAAAGTATCCTCTTCCTTCTCTTTCATTAACAGAAGATTGAGGCCAGGCTTAGATCAGTTAACAGGGGACATTAGCAAATTAGTTGGTGCAGAAGGTCCCTGTAAAAGGGGTTTGTGGCTGTGATGTCCTGCAGCAATTTCAGGATCGTGTTGGGCAAAGGAAACACATTCTAAAATGCAGATAAAGTTTCTTTGTATGAGGAGCCCCTCAGTAATCTGTACCGTGTACACGGGGGTTTTGGTATGTTTTAGAATTAGTGCTGAGGCTTCTAAAGCCTTTTGTATCAAACATAAAGCAAAGAAATCAGCTGCTGGTGTCTGTAATCCCTGAGCCTGGGTGGGATATTCGTGCTTGCTGCTTTGGATATGAAGAGAAGTGAGGAAAATGAAATTCCTCACTTCCAGCCTGCTGAACCAATTCTGCTGATCTTTATTCACTGGCCACCAAAAGCATAGAGTCCTAAATACCTCCAAATTCTTCTGTTTCAGTTCGGATTTAGGGAAAAAGAGGTGTTACCTTTGTGCTGGGTGACTGAAGAAACACAGGGTGTGGATCAGGAGCATCCTTTGGAGCTGTGGTTGCATCAGGTGATGGCTGAGCAAGGTGTTGGCTCTGCTCTGGGCTGGGGCAGGGTGTTCCACGAGCTGTGGAATTCCAGGACTGGTGCAGAGGGTGCTGCCCTAAATGTTAAGGCAAAATCAACAGGGTGACCCATTGCTGGGCTGGGTTTTGGCCAGAGAGATGAAGAAGGCAGCAGCATATTCAGGGGCTCTGCACATAGAAATAGCTGTGTGCTTTTTTTGGCTCTTTGCTCAAGGTACAAAGAGTTTATGATTTTTGTAAGTAAAGAAGTGGCATAAAGAGCTCCTTAGTCCACGAGTCTTTACAAGGTCTTCAAAAGCTGCAGCTTTCCAAGAAAGAATCAGTGATTATAAATAACAGAAACCTCCTTGTCTATTAATGTTTCAGGGTAAAATGCAGTTTGGAGTCTGGGCTCTGGATGAACTTTGTCCTGTTTGTGCAAAGGGGACTTTCCCTGTGATCTACTCTGTTTTTAAGCCTTCCTGAAAAACCTCATTTTAACCCAGCCTGGGCATAGCTCATGGGCTTACTTGGTGCTGGAGGTGGTCCCTAAAGCTTTGGCACTCTTGATTCTCTGCTGAAGGTGGTCCCAAAAGCTCCATCACACCTGATTCTCTCATGGCCTCCTGGGAGGTGAAGCCAAACGAGCTCTGAAATAGAGACCCTATAGGAAATTTTCAGTACCATATGGATTTTCTTAAAAAAAGTGAGCGTTCACTGGCTGTAGAGAAACAAAATGCCTGAGTTAAAAGGCTCTCCTGGCAAACCTCAGCAGCCACAGAGCACTCTTGGCCCTTGCTCAAATTTTTGGGAGGGTTATCAGGGTGCCTTTCTCTTGCAGGGGCACTATCTGATCAAAACTGTTGCTGTCTGTCCTCTTCTTAAGCATATTTATTTCTCATGTTGTCTTTGATCCCAGAATAGGGATTTTGCTATTAAATGTTGGATGTTTGTCATGGTCTCCCGAAAAGCACCTGCCCCCAAATTCCTGTCTGTGCCAGCTTAGATGATTCCACATAACTGCACCCAAAGGCTCATGCAAGACAAGACAGTGACTCATTCTTTCCTCTTATAAATAACATCCAGAAAGCTGAATAGAGGAAGTAAACAATGAACACAAGGATTACAAAAATGCTTCCCATTCTTCACAAGTTAATTTTAGTTTGTGGTTTAGAAAGATCCCCATCCTCAACATTACTGCCTTTATTATCACTGTGACTATTTTTAAGCAGCACCTTAGATTTCCAAGGGGTTATTTTTGACCAAATGGAAAGATGTACATTGGGCATCAATGGAAATGAAAGGCTTGGTTCACCCTACACTGGGAAGGTGAATTGATTTGCAAACACGAAGGTTTTCTTAGGGGATTCTTTTCTTTTCTTCTGGAGGAGATGGTGGTGAGAGATGGGGAGGGTGACTTCATGAACTAATTCCTGTTGCCTGTTAGGACCTAAAAAATAAGACATATGTGGACATCGGCAACAGAAGGGAGACTTCAGTTGTGCAGACTTTCAGAGGTGTCAGGGTGAGAGTCTCGGTCAGATCTCAGGGGATTTCTACCCCTGCCCAACTCACTGTGACTTTTCCCAGCTATTTGTGTCCTGGTTTTGATCCCATTTGACTTTGCTGGGCACCATTCCTGCCTGTTCTGATCGATGGTATTTTATGTTGTGAAGGCAGAAGTTTAGAACCCTCCCAAAGGGAACTTGTAATTTTGTAGGGAGAAAAAACAAGTCAGCTTTCATCCTTCGCTCTGACTGTATTTGATTTGTCAAACACAGGGGTCCAGAGAACAGCCCTGTGGAGGAAAATGGGATGGGCTCCAGGTGATGAAGAGCAAAGCCACGAGCAAGTGAAGTGGCAATGGGGAACGTAAATCATGCAGTCAAAACAGCCAAAGCTTTTGGTGGAGGCAGGAAGGCAGCACAACATCCCTGGGCAAGGTTGATTGCTCTTCCAAGGGAAAGAAAACACTTCTTTCCTGTTTTTTTGTTTCCATGCAGAATTAAAGTTACCTGCCTGTAATGACAGCGACTGTCCCAGAGGTATTTAGCTGTCTGTGGAAGGAGGAAATTCTCTGATTAAAGCAATACTATGACCAAGGTAATGCCCAGGGGGAAGGGGACAAGAGGAAAAATCAGCCTTTGCCACGTCACATTCTAGAATGGAAATGTGGCACTTCACAAATTAAAAAAAAAAAAGAGTATTGTCATAATTAAGTTTAGCAGCTTAAAATAACAAAGGACATAGTGTGACTTCTGCTACAGTCAAAATGAGATGTAGACCTTTGGTGAAGGGTCTCCAGGGCTTATTGTTCCAAAAATTCCCTTTCTGATTGAAATTTTTCATTACTCAGCCTAAAACTGAATTTGGGTGGAGAGTTTTGTTATACTGTTTTCTGAATTACCAAAGTAGTTCATCTGCCCAGTATAAATAAATGTCTTTGGGCAGAGCCAGCTGACCTCTAACACGCTGTTTGGCAAGAAAAATTATCATGTAAAACTTATTATAGTAAAAGTTTTTTGCTGTTTTTAAATAAATGAAAATATGTCTTCTCTCTCCCCGAAAATGTGTGGCTGTTTAGAAATGGAGGCTTCTATAAGGAATGAATGTATGTTCGTATTGCCTTTATAGGAGTGTTATCTCTTATTTCTATCACGTTATACTCAGCAGGATCTTCACTTCCTAATATTACTCTGATTTAAAATTAATAAAGTTTAGTTGCACTGAATATAAATGTTGGCTCTGCAACTTGTATAAATCACAAGACGAAGCGCTGTTCTCCCTTGCAAATAATTGGGTGTAGATCACAGAATGATCTCAGAGGAGAAAATCCACTTGGATGTTAACGCTTGTATTTCACAATTAAATTTTCCTCTGTGAGTCAAAAAGGGAGATGTGACATTTTAGCCAAAAGGGTGGGAGGTAAGAAATGGGGTTTAAGGTGCTTTGCTTCTGAATGTGTAACAATACAGTATTTATTTCCAGATAATGATCACAATGAGAGGAGAGCAGTGGATATTGTCTGCCTTGACTTTAGTAAGGCTTTTGAAAGTGTCTCCCCAACATCCTCCCAGGCAAACTCAGGCAGTGAGGGATGGATGAGTGGGCAGGGAGGTGACAGAGAACTGGCTGAACACCAGATCCCAGGGGGTCCTAAGCAATGGCACAGGGTCTGGCTGAGGCCTGTCACTGGGGGTGTCCCCAGGGTTCAGTGCTGGGCCCAGAATTGCTCCATACATTCAGCAGTGACTGCAGGAAGGGTCGGTGCCTCCCCAGGTTCGCTGCCCACACAGAGCTGGAGCTGAGGCCGATGCCCAGAGGGTTGTGCAGCCCTTCAGACGGGCCTGGACAGGCTGGGGAGAAGGGCAGAGGGAACTGTCTGAAATTCAACCCCAGGCACCAGCACAGGCTGGGGGGACCTGCTGGAGAGCAGCTCTGGGAGAGGGACCTGGGGGTCCTGGGGGACAACCAGCTGTCCCTGCCCAGCCGTGTGTCCTGGGGACAGGGAGGGCAATGGGATCCTGGGGGCAGCAGGAAGAGCACTGGCAGCAGGGCAGGGAGGGGATCGTGCCCCTGTGCCCAGCCCTGGGGAGGCACATCTGCAGGGCTGGGCCCAGCTCGGGCTCCTCAGCACAGCAGGGACAGGGAGCTCCTGCAGCGGGGCCAGCGCAGGCTGCGGAGATGCCCAAGGGATGGAGCATCTCTGGGAGCAGGAAAGGCTGAGGGAGCTGGGGCTGTTGAGCCTCCAGAGCAGACACTGAGAGGGGCCCTCNCTCGGGGGGCCCAGCAATGGCACAAGAGCAACGGGCAGGAACTGATGCCCAGGAAGTTCCACCTGCACAGGAGCAAGAACTTCTTGGCTGGGCAGTGACCCAGCCCTGACCAGAGACCAGAGACAGGGGGGGAGTCCCCTCCCTGGGGATATTCCAGAGCTGTTTGGACACACTCCTGTGCCCTGTGCTCTGGGCTGTCCCTGCTGCAGCAGGGATGTGGCACCAGATCCCCACTGTGGTCCCTCCAACCTGATCCATTCTGGGATTCTGTGATAATCCAGTACGAAATCTCAATATTTCTTCATTAATGCACTCCTGTCTCATTACATGAGGATTGGTACCAGCCAGACATTTGAGCTCAGTTACAATTATCAGTGAGAATGTAAAAGAGTTGCAGTGACTCCCATTTGGAGTTTATGGAATAGGCTTTGTCATTACTCCTCATCTGCTCTCAGACCTGGCCCAGAGGATGAGCAGAGCAGCAGAGGCAGGGCAGGATCATCTGTATTGCTGTGCAGCTGGGCTGGTTTTGCTGTTCAGTGTTTGGTGTCGACTTGCTCATGTCATGGCCATGATAGGCACAACCAAGTCCAGCAAGTGCCTTATTTCGATAAATTCCTCTGGTTTGAACTGCACATTGAGGGCATTGCGATGATCACTGCTGTGCTCAGGCCTGACTCCACCGCAAGATTTACTCTTAGATTCAGCTGGGGCACACACCCAGAGTGGTTGAGCACAGGTACTAGGGACTGTGAGCCTTCCCTCCACTTATCCCGCAGGGATCCCAGTATTCCGTTTGGAAATACAATGACTGGTTTCTGCAAGAGCTCTGTTTTCAGCCTTGGTTCACCTTGTGCTCAGGGGATGTTTGACTCATGGGTTACCTCTTATTCTCTCCAATAATTCTTTTTATTTGGAGAGAAAGGGGGTGGGACAGAAGGCATCCCCAATCAGCTGGGAGCATTGCCTCCTTTACTCCAGGATCCCATCCCATCCAGGCTGGTCAGTAGAGGGGAATGAAGTATGATGTAGACTCTGGGAGTAAACCTAGGCCTCCTACCCAGCAGTCACAGCTCTTCAGGATGAGCTCTCTGTGCCAAAACACCTAGACTCTGTGCTAGAAAAGGAATGTGGGATCCTTGATCTCCCTTAGTCAGATGCACAGCTGCTTCCAAATGCTGGCACACTTGGATAGGAGTTTAGTCTCCATAAATACTTCTGCCCAGCGCATTTGAATCACAAGAGGTGGAAGGGCACCAGTAGTGGGATAGATGTGAACAGCACACTCTGAAGGATAGTGGGCATCTGGCTGTGGCAAAACATGGAAGTAGGAAAGCTAACAGACAGCTGAGAGTCAAGTCTGGAAATTCTGAAAGTCTTGGGAAAGCTGATATTGCATATCATATTGGGGAGTACTGGTGGGGAGATAAGGGGAGAAATGGCAGCGGGGTAGGAGTGGATTCCACTGGATTCAGGATGTGACCTTTGTGACCTCAGCAGCTGAAAGAAGTCCTCCTGAGCCTCCTCCAAAGAGACAGTGAGGGACAGAAGGCACGAGAAACGAGGTAGGGACAGCCAGGAGGAGGGCAGAGAAAGGAGATGGGAGGAGAAGTGTATCACCCAAGTGCATGAGGAGGAACCAGCAGAGAAGAAAAGGAGGGGGTTCCAAGCAAGAATAGGTGCTCCTGAGACAGGAGGAGGAAGGAACTGGCAGGGGTAGGCACAGAGGAAATAACAGCAGGAGCTGGGAAGCTGGGAGATGGCAAGGAAGGGTGAACAGAGATTCATCATTGAGATTTGGAACTAGTTGAAGGTCTGGTGCAGATACACAGAGAATGGAAAGGAGCAGTTAACAAGAAATGAAAGTACCAGGAGAGTTGGAAAGAAAGGAGAGAATAAGGATAAGAAGTGATTAAGCTTAAAGCAAGGGAGCTTTTTGATCGAGACAAATTAAATGGGCATAATTAGCATTTAGCAGGGAGAGAGAAAAGGCATTTTGAGGTCTGGACCATGTTTTGAAACATATTTTCATGATAAAATATAAATACAAGTAAGTAAAAGCATATTACAAAAGAGTTCTCCAGCTATCTACTAGGATTGGGCAGTTATAGCAGGAGAGTGCAGGAGAAGTTTCAAGAGGACTTGGGTGGTTCTGCAAGGGCTTTTGTAGAAGTGGCTCCATACACGTGGTGATGTGAGAGAGAAGGAAAATAAGGGCACGTGGATGATGGAACCCAGCCCTGCCAGTGGAGCAGGGGCACAGGTTTCTTCCTTCTTTTTGTTGTCTCACCTGAGAGAACCAGCAGGGATGTTTCTAACGAGTTACTCTGTTGGCACAACCCATGTCATGGTTGCAGGTATTGAGGTTTCAGTCAGAAAATGACCAAAGCATGAGGAGAACCGACCTTCCTCTTATTCCTTTGTTAGGTTCTGCAGATACCTGGAGACCTGGAGACAGGCCAAGTGTTCTTTGATTCAGCCAAACACTGACTGTTGTGCTTTTCTCTGGAGGTGTTTCATGCAGCTCTGGAATATTTCAGCATAAAAATTAGAAATGTGGTAGAGAGCAATGGAGATGGAAAAGGGATAAGGTAGTTATCTACAAAAGATTTTAAACTGCAATGTTAATGACTTCAGTCTTCTCTGTATAATACTTAAAAAACCCTCAGGTCCATCTGAAGTATTTTGTCATATTTCCTATAAGGCCTGAATCAACATAAAGATGAATTTGGGGAATACTTAAAGGTGTTCTTAATCCACCTTTGTTCTTTTCAATATGCTTTAAATACGTTTCCATTAACTTTCACAATGCTGCACGGTGTTCCTCCTTCTAAGAGCTGCTTGACCCTTGCTCAAAGTCTATCACATAATAACACATTAACATAGAAATGATTCCAAGAGGTGAAGGTGAAGGCATCGAGTGGTTGCAATCTCTCTTCCTCAACTGGATGAGAAACGTGAGGAAAAGATGTTAAATACACATTGTACATTTTCCCTATTGCCCAACAATTTTCAAGTAAATAAATACAGTCTATGCAGAGCATTTTAAAGAAGCCAGTACTGCCAGCTTTAGAAAAAAAATCAGGAAAGCTGGGAATTCAGCCCTCTGTGATTTGCCATGGGCACTGTGGAGAAGCCAGGATGGCTGCATCCTTTCTGCTCCACCTGGCTCCAGTCTATCTGCTCCAGCCACGTGCACAATGAGCTCCTTGGCACTACAAAGATAATTACTGGCCCCCTGCTCACTTTATGTACAAGACTCCACCTCGTAAAAAACGGCAGTGCTGCCGCTGTGTTGAACTCATGCCAAAGTCTCCTTTTGAATTTAATCCATAAGAGTCTGTGAAGTCCTGGTTAGATTTTTAGATTCCCATCCTAAATATTCACGTCCACTCAGAGAATAAAAAGTAAATCATAGAATCATAGCATCGTTAAAGTTGGAAAAGATTTTTTGGGATCATCGGGTCCAACTGTCAACTCAGTCACCACTAAACCACGTCCCAGGTGCCACATCCACATTCCTATTGAACACTTTCAGGGGTGGTGACTCCATCACTGCCCTGGGCAATCTGTTCCTGTGATCCAAAGATATCCACCTCCGGATCCAACAGAGATCCAAAGGGGATCTGAAAGAGCAGCCTCAGAGCTGTGCCAGCTGGTTGAAAGACTGATGGAAGTGCACTGAAACTCAGCTTCAGAACTGAGGAGAAGGGGCTTTGGAACACAGTGGTTAATTTTTCTCTCCTGCAAGTTCTCTGTGAGGCTGTGGACTCCTTCGGAGGTGTTCCAGACTGGGTTGGACAGGGCTTGGAGCAACCTGGGCTAGTGGAAGGTGTCCATGCCCATGGCAGGGGGTGGAAGTGGATGAGCTTTGAGGTCCCTTCCAACCCAAACCAGTCCATGATTCTGTGATTCTCTGGCAGCTGTGTCTGATGGGCTCTTTGCGGTTCTGTGTGATTTGAATCGGGCAAGGGGGCACTTCTTTGCCATCATCTTTTTCTTGGTAGCTCTCAGTGATAATTCAAGATTTCTCTGTCTTCAGAGGGAGAAACAGACTTGGAGAAGGGGAAGAACTGGACAATGCTCACCAGGGGGTGTCCTGTCCAGGTCCAGGAGCTGGGCTCAGTGATCCTTTTGGGTCCATTCCAACTCAGGAATATTCTATGCTTCTATGAACTGAAGAAGTGGAGAAGGTGTGGAGAACGTCTGAAAGAGAGAGCTCAGGCTTCTGTTGAAGTAAGAGCATGGACATCCCTGCCAAGTGCTACCCACAGAGTCTGGGAACAAGCCTTCATCTGGAGGCATCAAGGAATCAAGAGGGCAAACAGTCCTCTGAATTTAGGGAAAATGTTCATTTTGTGAATGAGCGAGATTTTCTGTCTCTATTTTTCACAGCAATTCAAACCCTCCTATTCAGAGTGACAGTGCCTCGCATTCCTTGGAGAGCAGTTGCATAAGGACACCTGGAAAGCAGAGGGGAGGGATTTCTGCTTGTGGGGTTGTCCCTGACAACAGGTGACTGTGTGATCATGGCATTAACCACGGTAAACACACACGGAGCCGGGAGTGGGTGGTCTGGGAACGACACACACTCAGGGGCTGGTGGGCTTGGTTCACCTCCTCTGCTACTTTTGGTGCAGATGGTAACGATTAATGGGCAATTGCTTTTTTTGTTTCCTCTAAAAAGATGATTTAGGAGGAGACAAAAAGCTCTTCTCTTCACAGTAGTGTTTAGGACCTGGGGAACTGTAAGGATTTCCTTCTCTAATCTGTGGGAATTAGCCCTGACGGACAGGGAACTAGCATACAGTTGACTCACAATCCTCAGCTACCCTGCAGCTCTGCAGAACTACGAGAATAAAGCCTTTTTTGTCCAAAGTGGAATTCGTATGAGGATCCAACCAGAAGGGTCAATGCTGGAACGGAGGTTACCATCGTGTCCTGGGGGAAAATCCATGCAGGTTGGAGGGCAAAAAGTACTTTTTGGGGGGTAAATCTTCAGTATGTAGTAACTACTGAGCAGGGCTGTGAGGTGAACTGTGAAAAGAATAATAGTAGAAACTGGTGTGTGGTAGTTTTACTAAAAGTAAATTCAGTTGCTGTTGTACCGTGCACGTGTATGTACAGTGTGTCATGTTGTAGTGCTTTAAAGCAAAGAGAGTCTTTGACCTTTCAAAAAAATTTAGTTGTGAGCAATAAACCATTAAAGAATAGCCATTTGGAGAATAAAATTTCAGGTGCTGAAAAGCAGATAAACACACCAAGTGTGGCAGTTGGAAACAGTGAGCAGAGTATGGGAAAAAGTACCAGAGAGAGAAGCAAAAACACCAAGAAGCCCGAAGTGCAATGTTTGGTTTATTGCTGGAGCATTTAGGGAGATCTCTCAGACAGGATTACAGCCTTTCCAAAATTGTTAGATGAGGAGATGTCAAACGTCTCATAAAAATTCGTATTTGGATATAAAATACCCCTTTGCTACAAAGGGCATTTAATTTTGCGCAATGCCTTTCTCTGCCCTTTTATTGCTGAAGGATGAGCAAATCACTGAAGTTAGTTTTATGTGTTTCCCTGCTGCTGCCTCTGTCAGCTCACCTGGGGAGAAGGAAGGGGAATACACCACCAAAGGAGCTGGTTTCCTCCAGGACAGGGATGAGATGGTGTTTTTCCAGAGCTCAGCCGCTGAATTCTGTGTTGCTGTAGTGGGAGTGAAGCCAGGCCACGGCTGTGTGGCTGTGGAGCTGTTGGGTTCATGCTTTGGGGAGCAGTCATTCACTGAAGAAAACTGTTTTCAAGGCTGATATTCTTTGGCTTCAGGTTGGCTGCACCTGAAGGACAGAGGCACCTGAACCACGGAGATGCTGTAGGAAGAGGCCACGGCATTGGGATGTGGCAGTGGGGTGTCACCGCTGTGTTACTGAGAGCTCTTCAGACACACCACCCCCAGCCTCGGCACCCAGAGGGAGAAAGGACAGGGAGAATTACAGTTCTTATTTGTTTCACTGTGATTCAGTAGCATGGCATTGTCTTGTGCTTCAAGGGCTTGGGTCTTGTTCAGGGTTCCAAACTTGAGGGGGCTTAAAGTGGTGGAAAGGGGGGTGAGAGCTGCTGAATTCTTACACCACCAATTCAAATGTGCACATTTACCAGGAGCTTTGTAATATGTGTGTGTATGTGCGTGTGTGTGTGTGTATAGCTAGGCATATTTTTTATATTTGTATTTATAGATATATATGTGTATGTGTGTATAGATGTGTATTTGCTTTATGTGCTACATTCCTCTGCCCCTTCCAAATATCAGGTGAATTTTAACAACCCCACTGCATCTTCTGGGACCCAAGACAGTGGCTCTCCCTGGGACATGCTGGCCCCACAAGCCCATAGCTGTTAGGATGGCACTATGCCTGATTTTGCAGACCTTGTCCCCCAGCAGCTGCAGGGAGACTCCGCACCCACCACACCTCCCTGGGCACCCTGCTCCGCTCCAGAGCCTCTTCCCTGTGCCACGCACTGTACACATGACACCAGGTGCCACACATGGTGACCCCGGCCAGGAGGAGCCTCCCAGGGTGGCATCCTGTCTGTCAGGGCTGCTGAAAGGAGAGCTTTGTGCCCACCCACTGGACTGCAGCTTTGGGGATAGATTTTCATCCTCCTTCTTCCAAGGGTTAAGCAGAGCTGACGTTTTCTGTTTCAAACATGCCAGCAGCAGGGGGATTCTGTCCCAGGACTTTCTCTGCATTTTACATCAGCCAGCCTAATCACCAGGACACTGAGGAGTTATCTCTTAATCTGGCTTTGCAGCCCAGTAAAACCTGCTTTACTGGCAGGGATTCAGCAGTGGAGGTGAGGAGCGTCTCTCCCAGAATTGTTACTATCCTGGTTCTTGGAGTGTTTTCCTGCTGAACAGAAGTGGTATCAGCTTGTTTCCTTCTGGTCCTGAAGGGCTTGAGCTTGGTTTCATTTCCTGCATGGAGGATGATGGGCATCTCATCCCTCATCCCTTCTCCAGCTGAGTGTTCAGAGAAAGCTGTAGTAGTAATTCTGTGGAGGGCCTGGGCAGTGAGGTCATGGGAGGTGAAGGGTAAGGAAGCCTATAGATACATCTTAGTTTCTGGATTTCACATGGCTTAAGGTGGGAAATGTGTTTCTCAGCCTTGGTGGGACCAAGTTCTGAGTTTGCAGGGAGCCTGAGCTCCAGGCTGGCAAATGCTGAGGTTAAAATGCAGCAGTCCTTGTGGTCTTCCAGCAGCCCAGAGTTCCTGTGTGAGAGGGGAGAATTTCCAATCTGGGATTTGATTCAGGCACTGAAAATTCCACACGTGTTGTTCCAGCTCAGAACTGCTGGGCTGGCCGTGTTGTGCCACATTGTACTGAGGTTTTTTTCCTTGCTTTCTGCCCCCCAAAAGCCTCATAGCAGAGATGGGGATCTTGTCCATACCAGGCTGGGAGGACGTTGTCCCATTCCCAGTCTGTGCCAAGCCCCCACGTGCTCTCAGAGCCCTTGTCCTGAGAGTTCTGTGCAGGTATTTTAAGGACCAAAAGTGCTCCTGACACATCAAACACAATTTGATGGGATTGGTCCCAAAACATTGCCTTTGCAGTAAGAATTCCAGGTTACACAGCCTTAGCTGTGCTGTGCCTTAGATGAGAAGTTACTGTGCTGTTCCATCCACTTAAACCTCCTGGTTCTTTAAATAGGTGTCCTTGGCCAGCTTTTCTCACTCCGTTAATCCCAGCACAGATGAACCAGCATGGATATAAATGTTTATGGCAGTCGTCACAGCTGCATATGGAATATATCTGATTGTTGCATATAGGCAGTGCTGGGGGCTCGTCATTCGATGCTCTATAAAGAGTCTTGGATAATCTTTCTGAAAGGAGCTGTGTAAATGCAGATATAATTAGCTTTTTTTTTTTTTTTCCCTTGGAAATAGATATCTTTTAATAAAGCACTGGAGCACAGAATAGCCATTTCCTGTGATTTTCATTCACATAATATTTATAGTGCTACAGAACAAATGAGCCGTTGGAAAGGGAGAAAAATGAATACCAGGAATGAACTTGCCTTGAGAGGAATTCGTGATGAAATTAGGAATCTAACAAACTTCAGTAAGCCAACTGCTGCTCCTCCTGGATTTGTGAGTGTGCAGGCTCAGTGGGATTTGGTGTAATCCCTCCCTGTGAACAGATGGGCAGATTGCAGGGCTCCTTCCCGATCCCTTCCCCAGCCTCTGGGATTGTGTTTCTGTACCTTTTGCCTCTCGGTGACAAAGGTACTCAAAAAAGGATTCAAAAAAGAATGAACGGAATCAGTTAAGATGTTTTCTGACGTGTCTCTGTGCAAACTGGCTTTAAAATTTTAACTACCTAGTACCTCCAGTCTCCTCCCATAGAAGGAGGGTGGTCCTTTTCGCATTCCCAGTGGCACACTGGGCTTACGAGTCAGAGAAGGGGTGGTCAGCATTGTAGTGGAAACTGCTGTTTGCAGATCTTCCACTCCAAGGTGAAACCACCTAAGTTACAAGAAAGAAGCCCAGAGTAATTTTTAGTCCTCCCTGAAATCAGTTGGATGACAGTTACTGAGTTGCCATATGCAGCTTTTGCCTCCCAGAGCTGCAAAATTTCTGCTTTTCAGGAAGACAGGAAAATGCTGCATCAGGTCAGAGATGAAATGATTTTGTATTTTGTCCAGTGTAATTGCAACAGCCTCCTTGTGCTCCTTACATTGCTCTTTACACAAACCACACACCTGTACAGCACAAAGCTGCCAGTAGTTTCTTTTGCCTCAACTAAACTACATAAAAATCTTAAAATCATTAATATTTTTAACTGTATTATACATTTGTGGTCTTGCTCGTAACTGGAAATACACGTGTTGGTAACTTTAAGACTCAATCCAATATTTGTTTCCTAAGGAGTAGGTAACTACTTCTCAACTCTATTTGGCAACTGCTCAGTAATGAAATAATTTGCTGCCTGTTTATGTGAGTGTGTAACTTACCTGGAGGCAAGATCACGAATGACAGAAAATTTATGTTGGAAGGGACCTTGGAGTGTGGCCACCCTCCTGCTCAGAGCAGGGCCAGCTCTGGGTTCAGACCAAAGCTCTCCAGAGCTTTGTCCAGAAAAAGCAGGAGGATGGAGCCTGCAGAGCCCCGCTGGCCACCTGCTGCACCGCTCATCTCTCCTCCAGGGGAAACCTTAGTCCTTATTATCTCTATTTATTACTTCAGCTTATGAATCACAGAATATCCTGAGCTGGGAGAGACCCACAAGGATCATCCAGTCCAACCCCTGGCCCTGCACAGACACCCCAACAATCCCACCCTGTCCCTCAGAGCGTTGTCCAAACCCTCCTGGAGCTCTGGCAGCCTTGGGGCTGTGCCCACTGCCCTGGGGAGCCTGGTCAGTGCCCAACCACCTTCTGGGGGAAGAACCTTTTCCTAAAGGAAAAGGTCTCTCTTGTCTGTCCTCCTGCAACATCTGAGCCCTTTCATTCAACCATTTCTTTAGTTCACCCTTTATTTGCACTTGTTCAGCCCTTTAGACCCCTCCATCCTCACTTGGATAAAAAAATGTCATGGAAGACAGTGCTGAAAGTCTTGAGAAAATACGGCTGCTGTCCCCTCATCCATGGTCCATCGCTTTATTATTTCTGTCACTGTATCACAGACAGGTTGCTCAGGCATGACTTAGCTGTGGTAAATCCAGGCTGACTGATCTCAATCACCCTCTTCTCCTTTGTATGCCCAGGGAAGTGTTTTGGGAGGACAAGCTCCATAATTTCCAATGATCTTGATGTCACACAAGGTGTTTAAAATAGCTGGAAGATGAGAAGTAACTTTACACAAGTTTTAAAAGGCTAAATTGAAGAACCTGTTGTATCCAGCTATAACTGTGAGGAGAATCAGAGCCCTGCAACAGCTCTGGAGTGTGTCTTGGACAGTTGGGTTGCATTCCTAGGACAGGTACCCCCTCCTGGAAATGGTAGGTGGGGATAAGGTCGGTGAAGAACACCCAAGGCTCTAACAGGACCTTAGTTCCTGCTTTTTGCAAAAGCACAATTGATTTCCCAGACACTGTATCCCCAGAAAAACACCCCTCTGAGTCTGGCCATGGTGTATTTTTATCCTCTCCATGCTGCACTCCATGTAAACGCATCCCAAGGAGACTTTGCCATCAATTGCTTATCAATCGATTGCTGGGAAAATCCTCTGTGAAATGCTGACCCTGGCTACATTTTGGACACCCCCATTGGTGAGACACAGGACCCTCACAGAAGCTAAAGGAGCTAATGAGCACCTTTCCAGGCAATCAGTGCTATTTGTGTCGGGTTTTCACACTTCCCAAATCATTTCCCTCTGCAGAGCACTCCAGTCTTGTAGCTCATCAGCGAATTAGCTCCTCGGACAATGTTCTGAGGAAAACTGAAGCTGACAATGATAACATTCTTGGAGTACATAGAATATTTAATACACATGTCTGTGCTGGAGAAAGAAGTCTTTTCTCCCGCTCCGCGGTGGTTTCTCTCGGATAGTCCTTTCTGCCTGCAGGAGTTCTTCACTTCTGGAAAAAAAATTCTGGCTTGAAGGTCCTGTACTATTGATTCCATGGCAGCTGGTCTTGGTGTTTTGGTAACATGTGGTCAGTGAATACTGTTACAGAAGTACAGCATTGTGTGCTGGACAAGTGTATCTCACAGGACAGGCAAAGCTCACTAAGAGATGGAAAACCAAACTAAATGCACATCCCTACACTGGGAAAGAGCAATTACTCTGAGTCTTACTATGCAGATCAGATATTTTATTTTATTTTATTTTATTTTTTTATTTGAGGTTTTCAGTGTTCAGGTATCAATAATACCCTGGGTCTCATAGGGCAAAGAAAACGCTCATTCTGATAAGTTGATTTTGATTCTGTGAGTTTCTTTTGAAAGAAATCGAGGTTTTAAGTCATATCGGTAAGCAGGGCTGGTGGATGAGAAGCTTTAGCATTAGACAGGTTTGCAATAATCCTGTGTACTTTTTTTAAAGGGTTGACGAGCAATTTTAGTCCCAGCAGAGGTTTTCAAGTAACTGAAAGTGCTCTGGTATAAGTTCATAGAGGTGGCATCACCTCATTTACCTTTTTTTGTGAGCTCCTCTTTAGTCCCACGTGCTCTCAAAAAAAAACTCTTATTTTGAAAAAATGTACTTTTTTTTTTTTTTTTGTAATAGAGACAACAATACAGTAAAAAATCCAAACTGAAAGAGGGGAAATTTAGGTCAGATATATGGAAGAAATTGTTCCGTGTGAGAGTGGGGAGGCCCTGGCACAGGTTTCCCAGAGAAGCTGTGGCTGCTCCTGGATCCCTGGAAGTGTCCAAGGCCAGGTTGGACGGGGCTTGGAGCAACGTGGGCTAGTGGAAGGTGTCCCTGCCCATGGCAGGGGGTTCAACAAGATGATCTTTAAGGTCCCTTTCAACCCAAACTCCGATTCTCTGCTTTCAATAAGCTCGGATCCTGCGTGGTCTCTTCATTGCAAACGGGAGTTTCAGTGAATTGCTTAAACCGAACGAAGGCAAATAAAAGCCTGAAGTCCTTTCCACACCACGCTTTGCCCAGCGGCACCTGGCACCCCTCCTCCGGGTACCGCAGCCTTATCCAGCGGCGCTGAGCGGGATTCCCGCTGTCCTGGCGGAGGATCTCAGGAGGAGAGCTGCTGCTTTCCCGGCAGCAGGAGCCAGCGCTGCCGCACGGAGCCGGGGGGAGCCGGGGGCAGAAGGGGGGGGCTGGGAAGCCAGTCTGGGAGTGCCCGGCGCCAGGAAGGGGCAGGCGCATCCCTGCCCGTCTGAGCATCTGGAGCAGCCGGGATGCAGAGCCGCGGGCGGGGAGCGGCCGTGAGCCTCCTGCTCTGACATGCCGAGGTATTTTATTATTTTTTTTCTGCCGTTCCTTGGGTTGTTTGCTGCCAGGTGCGTTCGTAGGGATCGCTGTTGCGCTGTTTCACCGGGATTTTCGGGAAGCAGAGCCGCGGGCAGGTGTGTTCGTACTCCCTTGTGCAGACGTGGGGGGGGAACTTGCTGCATCACCCAACGCAGCAAACTTTGAGCTGCCAAGTCAAGCTGGGGGTTCTTCTTGGGGTTAATTTCATTTGGAACTGAGGTAAAATTACCCCCAGAACTAATATTTTATCCATGTGTTTAGAAAAACCGGGAACCCTCGTTCCTTTAGGTCTGTGGTGGGGGGAGGCAGTAAAAAAAGTCGGGGTTTTGTGTCCGTTCTAAAACTGAAGTGTGTCTTTCACATCAGTGTGGTTTCCCTGCAGGGAAATAGAAGAGAATGAAACACTCGCTTTTTAGTTATTTGGACTGAAAATTAATGTCTGTTGCACTGTATGGATCCCACAACTCTGCTCCTCTTCCCTCGGAGGAATTTATTTGCAGCAGGCTCACGTGCCCAGCAGCATTTTGTCTGTTTTTTTTCTTGTTTTTAGAGTTGAGGATTAGTAAACTTAAGGGTTTGTACATGGCTAATTTCTTGATAAGCCTCTAAACTCAGCTGTAAGTGGCCTCTTAGTACTTTCTGTTAGTCTCTGTCCTCTTTTCTCACACCAGAGTTAACCTTAATTTGAAAAGGAAAAAAGCTGCCTTTTTTTTGGTCATACCTTGAGTGTCCTTCAAATTCAACTCTACTTATTGTCTTTTTTAAACAAAACAAGGCAAAAGAACAACCAAAAAAACTTACTCCTTGTGGGTAATTTGGCTTCTTGGTATGATTTTAGTAATTACTGTTCTTGGCTTTCTGCATTTTTCTTGCCCGATGTTCATTTCCATGCTGCCCTCAGTATAAAGCCACTACTTTAGCTTAAAAAAAAACCTCCTAAATTTTAGGGATTACTGCATCCCATTGAATTTGGAGAACTGTAAAGGAGTTTGTTATACTTTTTGCAGCATTTGAAGCCAGGATGGAGATGTGCATCTGTATCTCCCCGCCAGAAGGCAGCCTGTGTTTGAAGGGCTGTGCTGTCCCTGTGTCAGGGTAACTCTGGCTCCGGGTCTCATCAAAAGTCAGCTGATTGGTGGAGCTGGTAGTGAACAGCATGGGAGATATGGTAAATAATTAATAATGTTAGTATAATGGACTTTTCTGGGATGGAGCCTTGCTCTGGAGAGTTTGAGACTGTGTGTGAACTCTCAGTTACTCTTATCTGAATGTCACTGTTGCTTTTGGGTTGGTTTTTTTTTTGCCAGGAGAGGCAGAAGAATGGTGAGCCAGGGGTTATTTGATGCGTTTTATCTCCCTGTGTTAGTCCTCAGGTTTCAGGAACATAATCCCTGTGGCTTTGCAGGTGCAACCCTAAGGAATAAGAGTGCAATTTAAGGAGAGGGCTGCTCTGCTTATGGATGGAGTGCTCGTCTCTCAGCTCTCATGCCAAGCTCCTGAGGCAAGAAAGTTAGTCCCAAGTGCTGTGTTTCACACCTTACCCTTGGAGAGTGAATGTGCAGACTGCAGGGAAGTTTGGGGCTCGATATCTTCTTTATGGTTTTCCACTTGTGCTAAATCACTGGTTGGAATAATTGTATTGTCACCTTGTGTCATATTTGCTCAGGTGTAATAGCTTTGCCAGAAAGGCAGTCGCCTGTAAAATTGTGCTGCAAAATTTTTAATGTTCCTTGGAAAGGTGGGGAGGGTTCAGAGGATTTTTTTTTCCCTATTATAAAAGTGGTTTTAAAAAATTTTATTCCTTTTTCCCCCCTTTCTTTTTTCTTATTAACTTATTTTTACCGGTGTACGGAATTCTCTCGTAGCATCCTTTTTTAGGAATAGTAGATGGGTCTGAAGGCTGAAGACAACATTTCCTCACAAATATTTTCAGATGACATGAAATGAATGAAATTTAAGCTGTTGAGATGCAAAATAAATCTAAATGGCCCTGCTGAATTCTGATCTTTACTTGCTGTACAGCTAAATTGTTGTAAGGGTTAAAGCGAGAATAAAGTGAGGATAAAGTGAGAATGAATTCCTTGTGTGCTGCAGGCTTTGGTTTAGATGTCCAGTTTTAACTTAGTTTCTGCTTTATAAATTGGGGGGGTGTTCTTTTTTTTTGTTTTATTTTGTTTGTTTGGTTGGGGTTTTTTTTGGTCTATGAATGTCTATTATACACAAGCACCATCTTTAATAAAAAGAAAAGCAAAAAGCAAATTTTCAGAAAGACTGGACTTGTGAAGGGCACTGGTGTAGTTCAGCACCTGAGGTGGCAACACTGACATTTGTAGCCAGTTTTGGCACCGTTGGTTGCAAGATCATAATTTTAAATGTGTTTTAAGAGCTTCAGATTGGAAAAGACCATCTGCGTCTCCAGCTGTGCTTCTTGCTACCTCAGCCTTAATGCCAGATCATCAGGGGTAATCACTGAGTCCCTTCCAGACCCAGGGATGTGGCTGGGCTCTTTGTTCTTAGAATCTCAGAATTGTTTGAGTTGGAAGGGACCTTAAAGATCATCTTGTTCCATCTCCTGCCATGGGCAGGGATACCTCACACTCGGTTGCTCCAAGCCCCATCCAACCTGGCCTTGGACACTTCCAGGGATCCAGGGGCAGCCACAGCTTCTCTGGGAAACCTGTGCCAGGACCTCCCCACCCTCCCAGGGAGGAATTTCTTCCTAATATCTCATCAAACCTACCCTCCTTCTGTCTCAGGCTGTTCCCCCTTGCCCTGTCACATGTCCTCGTGAGAAGTGGGTGGTTTGTCATTCTGTTGTAATCAACTGAAATTCCCTGGTCGTCCTTTTCAGTCTGCTCTGGGAAGGGCACAGCACCCCAGGAAATGCCTTGTCCTCCCTGGGTACACAATCCTGAGCTGTGCCTTACCAAATTTTGTCCCGTTTCTGTTACTTCAGGTCTTCAGAGCCTCTAATTACTTCTGTGTAGTATCTAAGTCCCCCCTTCTGAGACCTGTGTCCCTGCTGTGGTGTGTATGATCAGCCTGTTCCTGCCCCCAGTGACAGAGTTACTGGCTGAAATGTGTAATAAGATCAGTTCCAAGCCTCGTTTTTAAGACCCTCTAATAATCACTTAAGTTTTCTGGACTTCTGCTGTCGTCTCCCCATGAACCAGATGCTCACCTACCTCTAAATGCCTCAGCTACTTGCAGCTTAACTAACAGTTTCCCATGTGACACTGCTGAATACTCAGCTAAAATCCAGATTAATGGGATCTACAGCATTTGGAGAATGCTATCTGATGAAGTAATCTCTTAGGTTAGTCTCTCACCAGCTACCTTGTGCTAAATAATAAGAAATTTGGTCACATTTTCCCAGTGCTTTCATGTCTTCAGAAGGAAATTTGAAGGGGAGAGCACTTGGGTCTCTGTGCCACTGAAGTAAGTGTTATAGGCTTGTAGAGAATTCTTCTCTTAAGCATGAATAATTTATTTGCTCCTCTTTAATTGCATGCAGTACCCTAGTTAAAAGAAATGTCTTAATGGTCTTCAATTTTGTGTGCCGTTCGTTTCAAAACTCTGGGCTTGACTTCAATGGCCCCTGTGGTTTTTAATTTCCTTTATGGCGATTTTTCCTTTTGTACCCTTGTTTTTCTTTTTATTTCTTTTCTTCACCATTCACCCCCTTCCTCTCCTACCACAGTAGATATTAATACCCTTACTGAAAGCAAGGTCATGGATTTCCTTTGGTGCTTACAGTGGTTGGACTAGAAAGGTCGGACTTGATGATTTTGGAGGTCTGTTTCAACCTTAATGATTCTGTGATTATCCCTCCCAAAACACTGTTCTCACTGCACAGGACCCCAAGCTGTTCTTTTCCTGATCCCTCCCTACGTAGAGCACCCAACAGTCTTTATAAAGTTATCAAAACCAGGCAAATACTGTGTTTGGACTTGGAGATCTTACTGAGATTCTGTTATACCAATTGCCTCTGGTTTTTCTTTTCTTGACCTCTTGATTGTGGCTTGGTTGAGGCTTTTACAAATCCATATGTTTCCACTGAAAGCCTTCTAATGTTGGAGTTAGCTGTACATCCATACAGAGTGTTTCTTCTTGAAAGTCTTTCTCCCCTCTTCTTTCTTCGGAATACTGAAAGCTTTGGTACCTGGGATCTGAAGATTTATAGACCTCCTTCATATTCAGATGGCTGAGCTCCTCATTTCATTTGATTTTTCTAGTTAGTTCCCTTATTTTCTTTTTTTTTTTTTTTTACTAAACAAATGCTGATAACCCTTAATTACAAATCCGTTTTCTTTTGTTCTTCCATCTTGTTTAATCAGCTTATTACCATTCAAATCCGGTTTATTTGCTGTCAGTGAACCCTCTCAAAATCCAGTGTGAATTAACCTTATTTCTTACAGATACAAAGGCTTCCTGCTGGATCAATCCTGTATGAGAGCACACAAGTTACGCTGCCATTGGTATTCTTTGTCTTCGTATCTGCAAAATTAAATTCTCCAATAGTGGCCCAATTTCTATATAGTTCTTACTTCTGCTAAGAGCAATCTATATGTTGCTTCCAGGTTCGTGGCATCACTGCAGGTGAATGCAGTTTGACTTGGATCAGCTCTTCCCAGAGTGATTTTGACCAAAACCAATAGTGAAGTTTCACACGTGTCGGTCTCCTGGCTCCGTGACTCTGTCCCAAAGGGAAAATCCTTTGGAGAATATCTCCTCCGCTCATGTCTGGGGCAGTAATGGGATCAGGTTAGCTGGCTGCCCCCGTGGTTTGTTATCCAGGGTCCTGGCATTTGTATGCAAAGAGTTCTTTATCCGCCAGCAGCTCTTTGCACCCTGGGAGAACCAACCACAGGTTGCGGCAGAGCTCTGCCCCAAATTAGGCCAGACATGGGAACAGCACCAGTGCCTCCACCCTGCCATTAACCACTGCTCCCTTGTAATAAGCTGAATAATCAGCGGGGTCATTTCATCTGGGGACCACGACGGATGTGGGACTTGTTTGCTCCGTTCTCAAGGAGCACAAACACTCCTCACAGGGCATTTCTTCAAGTGCTGCCGACGCCGTGTTCTTGTCCATCTGTAGGGAAGATGTTGAAGATTTTATTTCCTCCAACACAAGGTGGCCACAAGTTCATTCACACCTAGATTATAATTGTTGGTTTGATGGAGAGATCTGCAAGGTTTCAGGGAAAAATTTCAGTCTGAAATCCAGGCTTTTAAGAAAAAAATCTTTGTGTCACAATGTGCAGAGGTAATTGTAATCTCTACTAAAGCACAGAACGTCTGTTGAAATTTTACAATGGTTTTTAGTATCATACACCTTTTGTAAAGGGAAATTATGCTGTGACTTTTTCTACTGAAACTGTTCAGTCTTTGGAATATCACCGGTGCTTTGGCTTTGAGTCTGTGTGAGCTGAATCTACTTCCTTTGTGACATTTGAGATGCTACAACACCATTTCCAAAAAATTACTATTGCTTGGTAGTCCTCTGTTCCCTCCCAGCAAAGCAGCACACAGTAGGTTATAAAGTAGACAATGTTCTTATCATTTTTTTAAGCACTTCCAGTATCTCAGCTCAAATGACTGAGGAATGAGCAAAGCAGGATTGCGCCAATCCAATCATGCATGAGGGACTGGAGATGTAATTCGTGATGATTCACTGGGACAAAACCGGTTTGTTAGAGCTGGAGCGTGCAGAGGCCAGGGAAGAATTCAGGTTCCTCAAGTGTCACGGGAGAGTGGAAGGCTCAGACAAAGTTTTACAAAGCAAAACCTTGCCAGAGAGTCTCGAGGTGCAGGAAGGACTCCCTTGCTTTCCAAACCTCTTCTCAGGAGAGGGTTTAGGTGTGGCTGAATCCCATCTTAGCCCCGGACTGTGTTATTGGTTTAAATTTAAAGGAATTATTGAGGTATTATTAAACCACTTTGGCCCACAGGTTTTAATGATGGCAAAACAGAAAGATTTATATAAATGAATTATTTATTATGGCAAATTAACAAACAGGTGAACAGACAGTGAAGATCTTAATCAGAATTATTTACTACACAGTGTAAAAGCTAAAAGATCTACTCATAGAGTATTATGTGACAAAGTAATATAGTGCACTGTAACAAAACAATTATATTAAAGCAATTGTATTCAAGCTCATTAAATAGAGATTGATATAACTCACCATACAGGACACACAGGACTCTCTCTTAACCCCTGGGCAGTAACCATGAAGAGGTGTCCCTGCTTCACGGGTGAAGCTCCACACTTCAAGGAAGTCCGTGGAAGAATCTGCCATATGGAAGTTTGGACTGGGCTTTTACATTTATGAAGTGATGGACTGGCAGTCACCGATTTAGCAGCTCACAGACTCGCTTATCTGCCACATCTCGTTTCAAAAGAAGGATGTATATTCGAAGTCTGGGGAACCGGGATGGTGTCAGCATAATTTAACACCAAGACAGCAGCTGAACTTGCGTGATGGCTTGAACTGTTTGCACTGTTGGATTTTAGGGCTGTTCAGGGTGGACTATCCCGCCATATCAAGTGGCAGCTCCCGATCCAGCCATGGTCTGTAGGTCCTGCACATTCCCTGAATCCCAGCCACGGGATTTCTGTCTTCTGGTAGAAGAGCTTGTCAGGGAAGAAGATTTAGGGAGGGGAGTTTACTGTTTTCACTACTCTCCAAGTGTCACTGTAAAGTGCTTCCACGGTTTTGAACTGTGAGAGGGAATGCTGGCCCGGGAATGCTGGTGCCAGGAAAGCGGGCTCCGATTCCACATTAGCAGGTGGTAAAAGCTGGAGAAGGCCCCGTGCTCCCACCTGGAGTGCAGTCACCATCACAGCTCTCACAGCCCAGGGAGCAGCCAAAGAGAACAGCTGCTGTTGGACACAGCAGGTCAGAAGCTGATGATGGGATACGGAGCCATTCTTGTTCCATAAATCTACATCCTTGGCTCATAAATAACCAACACTTAATCTGAATTTGGTGAGGTACTTGCACATGGTATCTTTCCTTTAACAGTTTTGTAATGAGTTTCCACCACACTTAATGCTTTGGGGAGTCTGTTTTAGAAGCTCCCTGCTCAAACTACTGAGAATTTGCTTTAGAAATGCCATGTATTGACAATAACATTATATTCACCGCCACTTGCGTGCCTCCAGTTCTGTGTCCACATGTTTTTGGTGCATCCTAGGCAGGGAATGTAGTGCTGCACCTTTGAAATCCCTGTTAACCAGGTAAGGTCACCATACCAGAGTGGCCTGGATTCTTTGTAAATCAGTTAATAAATTGAACAGAGTTGTTCTTACTGGGTAGACCATTCCCTGCAGTCACAAAAACAGGCAAATTACAGCATAGCTGACCTGTCTCTGAAGTCATGAACCTCGTAGGAAATGAGCTACATAAAACCCTGTCTCTGTTTCTCTGCTTCTGAACTGAATATGAAGTGGCCACCAAGCTGTTGGTTGTGGTGGAGCTGACTCCTCCTAAGGTGGGCCTGGAGCAAAGCCTCCTTGACACCCCATGCGGTGTTGAGTTGATCCATCCATGCCAGGATTCAGCTGTGCCTGTGTCTGCCCTGAGCAAAACGTGAGAGCTGCTGCTTGCCCAAATGATGAATATTGTGAGGCCTGGACAGGTGAGATGCTCTGTAAAATGTACTTCCCAGCAAAGGAACACATGAGGGGTGTGAGAGACGGCGTGCCAGTGTGGTGGGTGGGGCTCTGAGACACCTGATCTAGTGAAGGGTGTCCCTGCTCATGAGAGGGGGTTGGAACGAGGTGATCTTTAAGATCCCTCCCAGCCCAAACCATTCTGTAATTCTGTGATGGACAACCCTCTCTTCTAGAACTAGAGGAGTTTGTGCTCGCTTGACACCAAGGTCCCTGCCGTGCCTGGTGGAAGCAGGATGGGAATGCCCTTGAACACCATTAGAGCCGTGTTTAATTTGTCACTGTCGTGATCCCTCAGCCCCATGCAGCGTCCAGTTTGTTTTCTAAATAGCTAAGGTAGGCCTTGGTGTTGCTTTTGCAATCTTTATGCTGCACATGGTGCTTGAAATGCAGCCAGAAGTCTAGAATAGGCTGTACTTGTCCCAGGTGTGCCTGTAAACAAGTGGAGCAGACGTGCTGCTGCGGTAACCTTGACTCCTGTCCTTTGCTCCCGCGTGGCTCTGATTCACCTGCATGTTGAACGCACCACAGGCAGTGCTTTCCTCTAATGTGGGGAGCAGGACAAGACGTTGCGGCCCTCTAACTTCCGATGTAATGGGTTAGGATCCCCCTGATTTCCCAGCATCAGCTGGAAAGTGGAGTCCACGTTGGAATTTATGGGCCGTGGTAGAACCACGGTTATTACTACAATTGTTTCAGCTGATGAGCTGCACACCAGACGTAGCTCCAGGCTGCTACTACTGCTCACAGAGCTTTCCAGGGGAAACATGATTGATTGATCCAAGGCCTAGCATTATCTTGGCCTTGGATCAACAGCAGAGAACTGAGAATGTGGCACAAAGTGTCGTGTGGGTGGACCTGTGCTTGTGTTTTGGTAGAATGTCTTTCTTTTTCCCTACTCATATTGACATAGCTTGATGCAAAAGAATTCCATGTAGTATCCCTTGGAGATGTCTCTGTTCAGCTTGCTCTCAGGGGAACGCCTCCAGTTCCTGTCCCTGTTGCTCTTCTTCCTCTCCTAAAAGTGGCAGAAAGCCCTCAAATTCTTTTTTTTCCCCACAGTCTTCTCCTGGAAAGTTTATGAAGATGGTACCTCTCAGGAAATCCAAACAAGCCCCATGTTTGCTGTGAGCAGTGTCTGCTGGTCCTCCTATACTGAGGGTCACATGGAGCTGCTTTTTCTTCCCGTCAAGGCCTCCCCCTTCGGTTCAAAGAGCTTTTACCCCTGGTAGGGATGGTCATCTCTTTGGAGCGGTACTGCTCTTCATCCTAGTGGCCACCACATCCCAGTGTTGTCAGTCTCTGTCTGCACCCCTCTTCAGCAGCAAAAGTGTCGTTTTTAGACCCTGCTCTGAGCCTTAATGGCTTTGCTGAGGGGCTTTCCCCCTTTGGGATGAATGCAGCAGCCCCTTGATATTCATGTGGGATCACTGTGAGTTGTGAGCCCTGTCTTGGCCCCACTGCCTGTAGCAGAGCTGAAGGGGAACTTCAGAGAGGCACAGAATCCCAGGATGGTTTGGGTTGGAAGGAACTTAAAGCCCTTCCATTTCCACCTCCTGGCATGGGCAGGGACACCTTCCACTAGCCCAGGTTGCTCCAAGCTCCATCCAACCTGGCCTTGGACGCTTCCAGGGATCCAGGGGCAGCCACAGCTTCTCTGGGCAACCCGTGCCAGGGCCTCCCCACCCTCACAGGGGAGAATTTCTTCCCAATATCCCATCTAACCCTGCCCTCTGGCAGTGGGAACCCATTCCCTCTTGTCCTGTCACTCCAGGCCCTTGTCCCAAGTCCCTCTCTCTTGGAGCCTCTTTAGGCACTGGAAGGGGCTCAGAGTTCTCCGTGGAGCCTTCTCTCCTGCAGGCTGAACAGCCCCAACTCAGTCTGTGTTCATAGCAAAGGTGTTCCAGCCCTCTGAGCATCAGCTTGTGTTCCCTCAGCTGTCTGGCACGTGAACCACCCTATGTGGGTGCAAAGTTTGCAGTTTTTGTTGCAGATTGCCTTCAGTATCCCCTGAGGACTGTATGTAACATATAATCCCTGAAAAATGTGCCTCAACTTCCGCAGATTTGTGGGACTGTAACCCCAGTGAGGAGCAGCAGTGCTGATCTGCTCTTCACAGGCTAATCTGAGAGCGTGGTGGGGATGAAGGAAGGCTTCTGTACTTCCCATCTCACCACACAACCTACATGATTGTTATGAAATGAACTGATGAGAGAGATTACTTCTCCCACCATCATTAGGATGCAAGTGTTTGCTGAATGTGCCAGATGTTTGGCTTTCATTATCTGGAAGTTTCTTTCATTTCCAGCTCTAGTGAAAGGGAAGCCTGAGCACGTCCAGTGGAATTATAAACAGTTTCCTGTGCGAACAGAGAATGGCATAATTAATGAACCCATCAGGGTAAGAGTGCGTCCAGCTGATGAATGCTTTCCCTGTCATTTTAGAGAGGTGGCCAAGAGATGTTTTTTTCCAATTCTGGATCACTGAATCCGTATGGATTGTCTGTCTCAGAAAGACTTTCTTTTATTGTAATATCATACTTTAAATACTCTGTGCTTTACAGTCGGATTTCTGAGCTATTCACAATATCCTTGTATTTAAAGCTGGTCAAGGGTCTGTCCTCTCTATGGCAGCGGTTGAAAGAAGTATCCTTACTAACACTTTCTGTATTTATTCTGGAGAAGTCCAGTGAACATCTTTTCAAAGCACTATAATTCCACAATCCCAGAATCACTGAGGTTGGAAAAGCCCTCCAAGGTCACCCAGTCCCCCCTGTGCCCGATGCCCCCCTTGTCCCCAGCCCAGAGCACTGAGTGCCACGGCCAGGCCTTCCTTGGGCACCTCCAGGGCTGGGCACTCCAAACCTCCCTGGGCAGCCCCTGCCAAGGCCTGACCACCCTTTCCAGCAAGAAATTCCTCCTCATGTCCAACCTGCCCCTCCCCTGGCACAGCCTGAGGCCGTTCCCTCTCCTCCTGTCCCTTGTTCCCTGGAGCAGAGCCCG